>JBBGZY010000239.1:2937500-3462500 GCA_037952925.1 Lithobates clamitans
AAATTACTTTAAAAACCTGTCTAGTGTGTTTTTTCATTGACACTTTTTTCCCCAGGTGAATGGGTAGGGGTACGATGTACCCCATACTCATTCACATAGGGCAGGGGGCCAGGATCTGGGGGCCCCCTCATTAAAGGGGGCTTCCGGATTCCGATAAGCTCCCCACCCGCAGATCCCGACAACCAACGGCCAGGGTTGTCGGGAAGAGGCCCTTGTCCTCATCAACATGAGGACAAGGTGCAAACGAGAAGATCTGGATAGCCGCACTCCAGGAAGTAATAATCCAAGTTTCTTTATTTTAAAATCAGGAACACATCAGATACAGGACATCATAGACAGAATGTACAGATCATAGGCTAAAGCGTTTCACACTTGTCCAAGTGCTTACTCATAGCATATAGTCTCTACTAGCATGAGCCAGCACCTGGAACCTCTCATCTCTGGAGAGCAAGATCAGCTTTACACCTGGTGAGACCTAAACTAGTGCGGGGATAACTTTTGTATGAGGGCAAGGTGCTTTAGGGTGGGGGGGCTGCAGGGCGCCCCCCTTCCCCAAAGCACCCACCCCCCATGTTGAGGGCATGCGGCCTGGTATGGTTCAGGAGGGGTGGGGCGCTCGCTCGTCCCCACCCCCTTTCCAAACCAGCCGTGCTGCGTGCTCGGATAAGGGTCTGGTATGGATTCTGAGGGGACCCCCACGCCATTCTTTCGGCGTAGGGGTTCCCCTTAAAATCCATACCAGACCTGAGGGCCTGGTATGCTGTGCAACGGGGCTCACAAGGTGTTAAACTAAAAAAAAAGCGGTGAGATTAACTTCCTTTTCTAGTCCCGTCGTACCTCATCACGTTCAAAATGAACGGACTTTAGTCCGTGTGTGGGCAAGTCCGTTCGTTCGGAAGTCCGCCGTAACTCCATCCAAAGTCCGTCAGGAAGACCATCGGACCTATTCTGACAGAAAATCTGGTCGTGTGTGTG
Organism: Lithobates clamitans; assembly: GCA_037952925.1. Lineage (NCBI taxonomy): Eukaryota > Metazoa > Chordata > Amphibia > Anura > Ranidae > Lithobates > Lithobates clamitans. The sequence goes on from JBBGZY010000239.1 coordinate 2,938,476, forward strand.
CGAGTCCGTTCGTTTGGAAAGTCCGTCGGAAGTCCGCCGAAAGTCCGTCGGGAAGACCGTCGGACCTAGTCTGCCAGAAAGTCTGGTCGTGTGTACAGGGCATAACCTGTTTCACACCATTCTTGGTGCTTAATCCCTCACTTACTGTATGGACTGTTGCTTTTTATGCTTTTTTTGATTCAAATAAAGGTGACTTTATTGGAGTGTGGCCATCCAGACCTCTCTTCTTTACTCAAGACTTTCTGCTACATACAGGGCCAGCACCCTTTACTTGTGCAGTGGAGGTTAATCTTTAAGGGTGAATACCTTGAGCGGTGCACTACTTTGCATTGTTGGCACTTTGACAGGGGTCCAGCAGCTCATATTAACCCCCACAGCATTGGATTATCACAGCCATGGGGCATGGGGGGGGGCTTGTCAGAGTAGTGAACATTTCAATAACAATATCAGCTACCAGCACAAGGGACACTTTTCATTCAATGCCTGGTATTGAATGTAAAAAAATATATATATTTAGCGAAACGTAAGCTTTGAAAACAAGTCAACGTGGCAGCTCCCATATTCCTACACGGAAAACTGCGATCACTGGAGAGCACTGTATTTTTCACCTACCAAATACTTTAAACAATGATAGGAGTGTGTAAAGGGGCAGGGTGGGGATGGACATCCATACTACTACACAAATAGGCCCAAGTGAAAAAGGGGATTTCCATTTTCCTTGTTAATATATTTCACCAATGCATACTGAATAAGAATAGACTGAGAAACGCAATTTACAGTTGTCCATGGATTTAGTAGGAAGCAATGGGAGAATATAAAATACCCAGAGTAAGAAAAGAATTTGTGCTGGTCTTGATCCCTTTTTGCATTACAGTTTAGTCTGCAGATGTCACTATTGTTACTGCTGTATGTAGCAAGCAGATGAGCACCGTCTAATGTTCTCCATACCTAACGTTTGAAACAGTGACACCTCCAGGCTATGGAATAAAAGGCATTGTTTCCACAAATGTGTTGACTGCTTTGTAGGATAGCCATCCGATGTCACTATTTTCCCCAAGCCATAAAAGGAAGCCAGTTATTGACATGCTCTTTTATGTTCAGCTTCATTAGAAACACATGTTTAAAGGACCTCCATGAAAATAAGGTTCAGTTATTAAAATATATTTGGTAAATATTAAAAATAATCAGGTGCTGCTCTTGGAATGTGAAAGACAAATCTGAGGATTTATGCAAAGCAATGTGTGGTCCCCTTCTTCACTTATCTAGTGCCAGTGAGCTTTACAGAAATTAAAACAAGTTTAATGAATGCAGACAGGCATATTTTACTATAAACACAGACTGACTGTCAGCTTACAGGCACAGCAGATCATAAAAGAGCATTAAGAAGACATACCTATAGTTGACATGAGCATGAAAATAAATAAGAGAAAGCTGCAAGGACTCAACACTATTTTTATCTACAGTTTATCTAATGCAGATGGACGTTCTTTGAGTAAATACTGGTCACCATAGTGTGGCATCTTAGGACCATTCATTTAAAAAAAAATCCTCCCATAAGATTATATACCTATGCATTTAAAATATTTTATGCATGTTAGGGAAGTTTGTTTGCATGTTAGGGAATTTTTTTTTTCCGTTTTTTTATCCGTTTTTACATCTGCTAGCTGGCGTCCCAACCATTACTCATATCTGCTATTAGTGGGGTATACCCCACAGATAGCAAAAACAGTATGCAACCCCCCCCCCCCCCCAAACCAGGCCATTTGGTATGGATATTGAAGGGACCTCGGCCAAAAGTAAAAAATAAAATGCTGTGAGGTCCCCCCCCAAAATCCATACCAGACAATTATCTAAGCATGCAGCCTGGCTGGCAGGAAAGGAGGGAAAACAAGCATGCGTCCCCCCCCCCCCCTCCAGAACTATACCAGGTCGCATGCCCTCAGTATGAGGAGAGTATTCCCCAGGGGGGCACCCCCTGGCAAAGCACCTTGTCCCCATGTTGATGAGGACAAGGGCCTCTTCCCCACAACCCTGGCTTGGTGGTCATCCCGTGACATCACCTGGTGACCCTGCCCCATTTGTTTTCTTTAGACAATGGGCAGCAGGGTGTACAAGAAGATGGAAGTGTCAATGGGGGGCAGTGTGTGCAAGGAGAGGGCCGTGTGAACAGAATTGGCACAGTGTATACAGAGATTGGGAAGTGTTTATGGAGAGCTGAGAGCATGTACACAAAGGCTCTGTTACTTGCCAGCTCCAAATTGCATTAACGGTTCTCCCAGTCACTAAAGTATACAAAGGGTCGGGGGATCATCCCAAGACATCACCTGGTGACCCCGTCCCTTTCTTTCCTTTAGCGCCACTAGACTCAGGGTTGTCATTCAAGTGACACTCTTTAGTATTCCTCCTCACTTCTCTCCAGAAGCTACATAAAAGGTGATGTAGGAAGGTAAGAGGAAGAGCAGAGTAGCTGGGTCAGCATAGACAGTAATTAGACACTCCCAGATGAGGAGAGGGCCATGATGCCCAAGGAGGGATTAGGTTGTATGGAAATTACACTTCTAGAGTAATCACACTTTCTAGTAAGTTCAAAGGTATATTATCTGAAGTTTATTTAAGTTAGTGACAGGGCCTCTTTAAAAGAGAGCTTTTTCCGTAGTTATCATTTTACCACTATAAGAAATGAATAATATTATTTTTTAAAGTTGTGAAAGCTGATTTCTTGAATTCTGTATGCCTCTGTAGAGCATATCTAAAAGAGGTTGTAACCCTAAAAAAAAAAAAAAAAAATCCTTTTCCTTTAAAGTGCATAGCGCTTGTGCTGTGTCACTTGTCCCTTTATATGTTGTAATATACCTGGTTGATCCTGCCTCTCCCTGCCCCCCCCTTTGTGTGCTGACCACGGTAATCATGGCTGCTGATCCATGATACTATGGTCAGTCTACGTGCCTCTGTCATCCTGCTGCTTTCCCTCCCTGCATGTCAGCTCGGGAGTCTGTGTGCGAGCTGTCCCCTCTGCCCCCCCCTCCCCCGCTGTTATTTCTTTTATCTGGTAGTAAAGTTAGTGATTTCTAATTTCTGCCAGCCCCTCTGTAATAAAAAGATTTACTACACAGCGTGTGACTTTTTTTTTTTATTCTGCAGCTAAATACCTTTTTTCACATCACGGATGTGCGGTCACGTGACCACCCGGCTGACGTCAGTGGAGAAACTCAGCCCATCCCACTGTAGTCCTTGGATCTGAATAGGAGGGCAGTGGGTGGTCACATGACCACACATCGGCGATTTGAAAAAAGGTATTTAGCTGCAGAATAAAAAAAAATTAAAAAAACACTGTATAGCACATCTTGTTAATACAGAGGGGCTAACAGGAATGGGAATAACTGACTTTACAACCACATGCATTGTTAAATTACATACATGGGAACTGTCTACCTTTTTTTTCTTTCTTTGCAGCCAGTATTCTTTTTATTCATGCACCCCTTCCAATGAGCACAGACAGATCCTCCACCTTCACTGCAAAAACAGTGCCACAATTTGTCAACGACACTTGTCAAGACACATCCCCAGTCTGCTTATTGAAAGAACAGCAAACACAAATAGGTCATCACCTCGGCCATCTCTGTTCTCCTGTCAGTTTGTTTACTGCATTCACCAGCTTCTAGTGCTGCACTCCGTCTCTAAGTCGAAGCTCTGTTGTACAAGGAATTCTGGGAGATTATCGTGACAAGTGCACATACTAAAATTGGTTACATTTAAAATTACATTTAGGGATGTGTTCATTCATAACAACATATGCGATGCTGTTATATCTTCTGCTTTTTAAGTAGCAACCAAATGCTTTACAGTAGTAGGTTAGAAGTGGACACTGTTCTGACATTTCCCATGAAGAACGAATAAGTATATTATGAAAGCATAATATTGGATTTCATTTCCAGTTCCATGTACTTCTATACAATTTTAAAGGGGGAAACCCTTCTACAACCTAAATTTCTTACTTCTGCCATATGTAAGTGGGGCTATAGCAAATATCTGCAGAGAGGCTATGCTCTATATGGGTACTGGATGCAAGACTGTGCCCAATGTCTGTGTTTCTGAAGTTGCATTCCACCCCTTATTAGAACCCACTTGCATAGGGGGCTACCAGGATAATTATTATCTACTACAGGTATTTATAGGGCACCAACAATTCACACAGCACCTTACATAATGTACATTCACATTAGTCCCTGCCCTTAGGAAGCTTAGGCCCCATTCACACAGGTGTACTATAGCGTACACCCATGTGAGGGCCTTGTTTGCCTGCAAAGGGATGCAAAGGTGTTGCATGCATCCCCATGCAGGCAGTCCCATTCATTTCAGTTGGGACACAGCCGCTGCTCCCAATTTGACAGCCACATGGGTGTGGGCACATGGCCCGGACGTACAATATCTGCATTCAGGGCCACACAACCACACTCACGTGTCTATCAAATTGGGGGAAATGGCAGTGTCGGTGCAGGCACTGCATCCCAACTGACATTAATGGGACTGCTGGCAAGTGGATGCATGGAACACCTGCGCATCCCTGTGCGGGCAAACAAGGACAATGCCTTACAATCTAAGGTCCCTATCTCACAAGCATACATACATGGTTCAATTTGGAGTCATTCAACCTATCAGCATGTCTTTGGAGTATGGGAGGAAATCGAAATACACCCAAGCAAGCGCAGGGAAACCATGCAAACTCAATGCAGATAGTGTCCAGGCCAGGTTAAAAAACATACCCCAGGGCTGCAAGTTAGAAGTGCTAAGCACTAAGCCACTGTGCTTCAATTTATGAAAGTTAATAACAGCCAAGCCCTGATGTTGTATTTGGGCCCCTACCCCAATGCCCTGCCTGCTAGACACTCACATGTGTACTGAGCTGTTTGGGAGCACTTAGTGTGCTTGGCAAGCGTCAGACTGTATAACAAGCATCCTGGTGAAATGCAAATCTGAACACAGCCTATAACCCAGGGCTGTCCTAATGAGTGGGCACACCTAGGCACTGCCCAGGGGCCCCAGCTGCATGGGGGGCACTTTCCCCAAAGCAGCTGGTCCTTGAGTCCATCCTGCTGTGCAGAATGATACCTATTATTTCACAGCCAGCAGGGAGGGGCATGGACGGAGCTCCAGTGTTGCTCTGACCCCGCCCCATGCAGCTTGAATGCTCGGGACTCGAAGGCTGCGGGGTAAGCTGGAGTGGGAGCTGCTGAGTCGGCAGCACTGAGAGCCCACCTGCAGAAGTAGCATTGTGGATGGTGTCATGGTGACCAGCACTGTTTGCACTGAAGGGCTTCGAATGTCCGGAGGGATGCTCCCTCCTCCGCCCTTCCTTCTGCCTGCTTGATTGGTACAGGTCACTCCAGTGCTGGAGGTGGGCACATAACCAAAAGTTTACATGCACTGATTCTCCCCTGGAAAAGGGGGTACTACATGGATGAAATAATGGTGCTGGGGATATCAAGGGTGTATGGGAGAAAACAATGCTGAGGGGGGTTCTGGGGTGTAGCAATGTTTGGGGTAGCTTGGGTGGCTATAGTGCTAGAGGTATCAAGGATGTAGAGAGGCCACAGTGTAGGGGGTATCAGGGATGTAGTGGGGTCACAATACAAGGGGTACCTTATGGTATATGGTAACAGTGCTGGGGGAAATATCTAGGATGTAGAGGAGTCAGAGTGCGGGGGGGGATATCTAGGGTGTAGAGGGGTCAGAGTGCCGGGGGGATATCTGGGATGTAGAGGGGTCAGAGTGCTGGGGGGATATCTGGGGTGTACAGGAGTCAGAGTGCTGGGGGGATATCTGGGGTGTAGAGGGGTCAGAGTGCTGAAGGGATATCTGTGGTGTAGAGGGGTCCAAGTGCTGGGGGATATCTGGGGTGTACAGGAGTCAGAGTGCTGGGGGGATATCTGGGGTGTAGAGGGGTCAGAGTGCTGAAGGGATATCTGTGGTGTAGAGGGCTCCAAGTGCTGGGGGATATCTGGGATGTAGAGGGGTCAGAGTGCTGGGGGATATCTGGGATCTAGAGGGGTCAGAGTGCTGGGGGGATATCTGGGGTGTAGAGGGGTCAGAGTGCTGAAGGGATATCTGTGGTGTAGAGGGGTCCAAGTGCTGGGGGATATCTGGGATGTAGAGGGGTCAGAGTGCTGGGGAGGCATCAATCTAGCAGATATATTATATGCACAGGACAGCTTTGTTACTTTATGTATGTAGTATTTTCCCACTGTTTCTTTGCTGAATGATTGTTCATGTAGTTAATGCAGAGCTCCACCCAAAATGGGAAGCTCCACTTGTCTGCCTCCTACCTACTTGATGTCTGTTTACCTGCGCTGTCTCCATTGTAGGGGCCCCAGAGCATTACTTTGCTCAGGGGCCCCTGATGCTATTAAGATGGCCCTGCTATAACCTCCACAACCCTATCTACCTCCTTTAGGGTATATATTTATCGCCAACAGGATAAATGTTCATGCATAGCAATTCTATCATGGGCAAGATTAGTCAATGGTCAGCTGTTGAAAAGAATTTCCTTTCAGTTTAAGGAGAAACTCTCTAGACAGTTTGGTCTGCAGTGTGTCATTGGGGGTGATTTACTAAAGCACTCAGAATCTGGTCCAGCTGTGTATGTTAGCCAATCAGCTTTGAACTTTACCTTGTTTAATTAAGCTGCGACAAAAAAAAAAAAAAATGGAAGCTGATTTGCTTCTATGCAGAGCTGTACCAGATTTTGCACTCTCCGGTTTTAGTAAATAACTCCCATTGGGGGAGATTTACTAAAACTAGTGCACTCAGAATCTGGTCCAGCTGTGCATGGTAGCCAATCAGCTTTGAACTTTACCTTGTTTAATTAAGCTTTGGCAATAAAACCTGGAAGCTGATTCACTTCTATGCAGAGCTTCACCAGATTTTCCGCTTTCCAGTCTCAGCAAAAAAAAAAAAAAACCTTTAGGGAGATTTACTAAAACTGGTGCACTCAGAATCTGGTCAAGCTGTGCATGGTAGTCAATCAGCTTCGGACTTTGTCCTATTTAATTAGGCTTAAATAAAACCTGGAAGCTGGCTGGCTTCTATGCAGCGCTGCACCAGATTGTGCACTCTCCAGTTTTAGTAAATAACCCCATGGTCTTTATACAAAGGCACAGAAAATATTTAGGCAGATTTTCTGCGTACACATCAACATGCATGTACTTCCCACTGAATATCTTATTGACTATTACTTAAATTAAGTCTAAAAAAACTAGAGTTGAGATTTTATGCAGTTTTAGATTTGTTTGCATTTTTATTTGATCAATAAATATTTTATTTCCTGTTTTAGAACTTTGACCTATTTATTTTCATTAGAGGAGCTAGCTCAAATTTTTGCCGATAACAAGTCTAGATGCGTCTCAGTGGTTTAGACAGGCAGAGAAATTTTCTCAGAATAAACTGATTTCCAGAGCTCAGACTGAAAGAGCTGAGCTTAAATCAATTTAAGGGGAAAAAAAAAAATCTTTATGCAATGCATTTGAATGCCGCTGTGGAACAACAGTCTGAATTTGATAGGACTTGATATAAAACAATATACTTCAGCCATTTCCCCACTGACCCCAAGCTTATGGGAAACAAGCAAACATTTTGTCCAACCTTAAAAGCTTTGTGTGGATGGCTCAGCATGTTTGACCCTTTAGACAAAAGTGCATTATGTACAGTGAATACCTGACATTCCTCATTCATTCATTTCAATTTGCAGGAATTAGTGTCAGATAGAAAACTTCAAGATGTCGACTCCAAGTTAGATCCACTTTCTTAACTCCTGACTACACTCTTACAAGCTCTTAGCAAGTTAGCATGAGTCAGTACCACACTGGCAGTGCCAAACTGGTTAAAAACTTGGGTCTTTTGCACAGAAACATGTTCCTAAAACTCCAAGATGTGACCCCTGTTACTGCTAATGACGGAAACTGCACAGTCAGCAAACAAAGACTTCCTGTGTTATTTGTTCAACTACTTTATGATGGGAAAAAAAGGTTCCTTGTCTTGCTTCTTAAAATGTCCAGACTGATAAGTAAATGTAGACGCAAGGGAATGAAGTAATAAGACCGAGACAGGGCCCCACCAACTTTCATCGCTGTCATTAAACGTTATTTGGGATGGTGTAAAACTTATCTTGATCAGCTTCTGTATTTCTGGGTTTATGAGTAAGATTTAGGGTGGGATTTCTACCGGTGAACCTGTTCTGTTTTGAAACCTTCAGGGAGAATAAACCAAAAACCACCAGCTGACATAAATCTGTCATCCTAACATTCCCTTAGACACCAAAATAGTCGAGTTTGCACATTGTTACTTGAAAGCAAAAGCATTTTTGCTTTTATGTAACAATCTCTCTCTACATTGAGAAGTAGATAATAGCCTTTGAGATTATTTCCACAGGATTGTGCATATTTAAACTGTGCTTAGATTTAAGGATCCTGCCTCCAAGTCTTAGCGTAAAGAAGCCAAGGCATTTGCAAACCTAATGGTTTGCAGGGTTGGGCTGTTGTTTTACATCTATTTTTTTTTTTTTGTAGGGCATAATGTTAGATATGTATGTAATATTGAGAAGCTCGCTCTACTAACTATGGGATGTTAGTACAGCATTTTCCCCGCTGAGCTATTGTGTTCTGACAGGGGGTCCAACCAGAACACACCAGCTGATCAGTTTTCCAGCATGCCCATTCGACAGAGGCTGGACATGAGGCTGACTTCTGTTGGACAGGCTGCTGTACACACTGGCAGAACAATGGCGTCCCTAGGGGGGCAGAGGGGGCCCTGACCCCCCCAACATTATGCTGTGCCCCACCATGTGCCCCCCCCCCCCCCAATAAAAATTTTTTTTTTTCTTTTTACAAAAAATCAATGTCTAAGAGGGAGAGAGGTCCCAGTCAGCTCCTGCGGGCGATTCCTCCCCCCTCCCTCTGCTTGCTGACACTGCATAATGCGAGCGCTCACACAACCACGGCCGCCCGAACTGCTCCTTCCCCTGCATCCTCATTGGCAGGGAGAAGAGCGAGTTGCAGGAAGGACTCCACCAGGACTCTCAGTTACTGAAAAAACAGACTGATTTCTCCCGTCCTTAGGACAGGAGAACCAGCCTGTAAATTCCAAGAGATGCCAGACCAGCGCTGTCAATAGCAGGGGCAGGACAGCAAGAGGAGGCTGGGGAACCCCACAGTGGCAGAACACCAGGGCCCGGTGGCAAGACAACCTTTGCAACCCTGATGGTTCTAAACTGCCTTGGACCCTTATATTTTCTTGGTATGCTGGTGACATATATCTCTTGTTTTCTGCCACCCTGGGGGACCCCAATACAGTAGGAAGGGAGCTCACTGCAGAACATGTGAAAGGGCCATTGTGGGGTCGTAGTAAAGGGCCCCAGTATATATTTATATATCTATATAATACAAGCAAACAACTACAAATACTGCAGCTGCTGAATTTTACTATTAGGATACCTGTGCAGACATCTGGCGGTGTCCTCACCCGAGTCAATTCTTGAATTGGCTCTCAGGTGCTGCCGCCACCATCTTTTTTCTTTTTTTTGTAGGGCGCAATGTTACATTATGTGTAGCTGGGTTTGAGTGAACCTTCAAGGACAAAATATGTGCACTGCTATTGAAAAAAAATAAAAAACTAAATCAGCAATGACAGCTCCTATTCACTCACAGGAGCACTTTAAAAAAAATATAGCAACTAAAAAAAAAAATAATATTGCATATAAAATAGCTACGCAAACCATATTGTAATTAATTGTTATTAAAAATACTTTTCCTTTTCAACTGGCAGCATTGTAATTGTCTTTAAAGTTTAACGCAATATGGCAACCCGGGGGTCTTCTCTATGGAGTTGGTGTGTGGAATGCCCCCAGAAATGTCATTTTCTGATCATGTGATTGGCTTGCTGAATTTCCCAGAAGTCTACACTAAGGGGGTTATTTACTACAACTGAATATTATTAGTTTTAAACCATATTTAGTTAGGATTTTTTGCTGAGTACATGGGAATCCTGTTTTATATAGCGAACTGCTCATCCAATATTGCTAGCTATGAATTGCTAGAACACTTTATACATTTTAAGTCCACAATATACATACTGTCTCATTGGGCCCCAAGTCTTCCTCTATAGAAGTCATGGCTTCCATACAATCCACTGATTATGGTCAAATAGCCTGCAATAGTCACATGCAGTTTGGAATAAGTGGCTCTTTAATATAAGCCTATATTTACACTTTACACCAGTGGTTGTTAATATGCATCAGGTTGATGGTACATAAAGGAATGATTTGCATGACTCCACCCACAGTCCGGAAAGAGGAATAATCCACTTATTTTTGGGATATGTGATAAATTGAGACACGGGGATGCCTTCTGTTTTAAGAAGGTCACTGTCAAGCCCACTATAAGTAAAACGTTTGTCTTTATGAAACCTTAAAATAAAGACCGCCAATACTTTAAAGGAGAAACAATAACTTATAGGCTTTTAAAGGATAAGTTCACCTTTGGAAAAAAATAAAATAAATGCATATTTTTTTGCAGTTAAAAAACGTACATTGAATATTTTTTCTAAGGAGTCTGCAAAGCTTTGTACCTGTGATCATCAGATCGTTGGTGCAATCACAGGCTCCTACAGGCTCTCAGAATAGCTGACTGCCTGTATACAGTACAGTCAGGCAGTTACCTAAGAGCAGGAAGATCAATGAACTACGAGGATGCTCATCAGCGCCCTCTCAGTTCATTGAGAATTACAAGCCGGCATCTGCAATGGCTGGCAGTACTTGCAGGCATTTAATTCACAGGTAACTGTAAATGAATGACATGGCCAGGTGGGTGGAACCCTGCATGGCCACACATTTTTCAAATTGTGAAAGCGGGTGTGGGGAGAGGATTCCCTGCCCACTGTCACAGGGAGGGGGGATCGGGGAGACAGGCTGCAGTTACTGGAACATGTTACATATTCCACCCTAAAAATGGGTGAAACGTGTAACATGTTTGAAAGGTGAATTTATCCTTTAAGGCACCTCATGTGAAACTTAGAAACCACCATTAATAGTTCTTAAAAAAATAAAACAGAACTTAATATTACAATTGATTAAAAATATATAAAACCACCAATATTGATCCTATAAATGTATACATTGTTATCTTGTACTAAATTGCCACAATAATAATAAGGAACATATATTTATAAAATGCTGGGCACATCTGCAATGCAAGATCTTCATAGTGCTATCCACATTACTTCATGGCCTACTAGGCTCGACGCATTTCACAGTTGACAACGCTGCTCTGTCAGGAGCATAGTACAGAGATATCTACAATATACAGTACATGACAATGACAAAAAAGTGCTTATGCAAAACAAAACAAATGTATTGTGTATTGCAGATATCCCTGGACTATGCTGCTGATGAAGCAGAGCTGTCAGCTGCGAAACGTGTTAAGCCTGGTAGGCTGGGAAGTGATGTCGACAGAACTATGAAGATCTAGCATTGCAGATGTGCCCAAATTGTTATAAATATATGTTCCTCTTCATTACCATGGCAATATAGTACAAGATAACAATGTATACATTTAGAGAATCAATATTGGTGGTTTTATATATTTTTAATCAATTGTGATAATAAATTCTTTTTTTTTTTTTTAAGGATTAATAATGCTGTTTTGTAAATCCTGGTACACATTACATAGATAGTTCTTTTTTTTTTTCATTCAACCCAGCAGGCTGAGCGAAAAAGAACTGCGGAGCTCGCTGTACTAACTATGCGATGTTAGTACAGCGATTTCCCCGCTGAGCTATTGTGTTCTGACAGGGGGACTGCCAAATCCTGGGGGATATATATACACACACACACACGTATATTATATACATGTGTATGCCCGCCCAAGCGTATGACTTTCTTTACTACGCTGCTGTGGGCTCTAGCCCCAGATCTTTTGTAGACCTAGCAACGCCCCTGCAAGAGACACTTAAAAAGTGAAATTTAGGTACTTTTGCCAGTTGAATTTTTAAAAATACATTTAATGATTTTTTTTTTTAAATAAATAGATAACGATCCATTGGTGTATTCATTTTTACCTGCCTGGAGTTCTGAATTTACACAAATTTATCCCAAAAAAGACTTTTTCCTATACAAGAAAAAAAAAAAATCCTGTCAAATGTCCTGTAGTCGGATCATTTCAAACCTGAGATGACACAAAAGAGTGACAATCATTAGTAGGGCAGATGGAAGTAGTAATAATTTAGAGAGCTTTCAGAGAACAGAGAAATAAACCTCTTCAATTCCCATGTTATTCTGTTGGGTCTATTTGATTAAGTGTGTGAAAAGTCACTCAGCAAGAAAACGAGTCTCCGTAGAATAGCATAAGAGCTGCAAAGGTTTGTCTAATGGAGAGAATAAGAGTTCTAAGAATAACATTAGAACTGTCAAGTTTTCTGTAGTGAGCGGAAAGTTCACAGGAACTGTAGAACTTCCACCAATGGAGAGTGTCCACATGAATTAGGAAAGCACACTTTAATTAATAAAAAAAACTGTGTTCTTACAGATGATTACAATTAATCGATGAGCGTTCTCCATGTGGCCATTGTTTGTACATGACAGTACACAGAAGTGCTGCTTGAAGAGTTACAATATTCCAATATCTGTAACAACATTACAAGGAAACACACAGACTGCCAAGGCCTATCTATCTGCTCCTCAACCATTGCCTCCCTTCTAACATAATAAAGCACCATATGTATAACCTTACCATCTGGAGAACACAGATTTATTCCATGTTTATTATTATAACTGTTCCCATATTTTAGATATATTAAAGGGAATCAGATATGTTTTACTGGTTTACTTTCTGGAGCCAATAAAAGGGATTATAAACTATGTAACTGTGAGTAGCAATAAGCCAGTGCTATAATGACATGCTCTTGGCAAGTAGCTGAGTACAAGCTGATCCATTTTTGTAAACGAGGCAAATGAGAAGATAATCCTGATATAATGCAGTGTTTCAGTTTTTAAAGGCCACAAAGTGTCAAAAAGTTTAAAGTGTAAGTTAACCAAAAAGCACCTTATGAATGTCCCATATGGGTATATCAGCATAGTGTGCTGAATTTAACTTTCAGCCAGGGCTCCCATTCAGTTCAAAGAATGTAGGCCGAAACCATGTTAAAAAGAAGGCTACTTAAAATCATAGCTCCCAACTGTCCCTGATTTCAAGGGACTGACCCTGATTTGGAACAATGTCCCTCTGTTCCTCATTTGTCCCTCATTTTGGTCTGATCTATATAGCTGTATATGAAATGCACTTTTTATCTATCAAAAAGTGTTTTCCAGTGCTAACTCTTTCATATGATTTCTAAATTGCTGCATTTGTAAATTCCAAAAGCCAATATAAAGGAATAGTAGTGGTAAAGAAAAGCACTTGTGGGTTTAACTGATCTTGTTTTTTTTTGTACAATTCTCCTTTAAGGGGGCGTGGCAAGGGGTATGTCCTATGACTGCATACTTTTGCTGATAGGTGTCCCTCATTCTCATCTCGAAAAGTTGGGAGGTATGTTAAAATCTTCTACAGCCTGTGTTGACTCTGTCCTGAAGTAGTGTAGGGACAGCCAGCCATTAGGACCAGTGACCTCTAGCGTTACAGTGACAATCTGCATCTGGTGGCAGGCAACGTGGCAAATGACAATCCACATCTGGTGGCAGGCAAGTGACAATCCACAACTTGTGGCAGGTGACGTGGCAAGTGACAATCTGCATCTGGTGGTAGGTGACATGGCAAATGACAATCCACATTTGAAGGCAGTGGACGTGCCAAGTGACAATCCGCATCTGAAGGCAGGTGACGTGGCAAGTGGCAATCTGCATCTGGTGGCAGGTGTCGTGGCAAGTAACAATCCAGATCTGGTGGCAGGCGACGTGGCAAGTGACAATCCGCATCTGGTGGCAGGTGACATGGCAAGTGAAAACCCGCATCTGGTGGAAGCCAAGTGACAATCCGCAACTTGTGGCAGATGACGTGGAAAGTGACAATCTGCAACTTGTGGCGGGTGACGTGGCTAGAGACAATCCACATCTGAAGGCAGGTGACATGGCAACTGACAACCCACATCTGGTGGCAAGTAACGTGCTAAGTAACATGCTGCATCCGGTGGCAGGTGACATGAGTAATCCAAATCTGAAGGCAGGAGACGTGGCAACTGACAATCTGCATCTGGTGGCAAGTAACGTGGCAAGGACATGCTGCATCTGGTGGCAGATGACGAGGCAAGTGACACACTTGGGGGTCCCACTGATTCTTCATTATGATGAGTTGAACTATTTCACTTTATATTACAATGTATTAATAGAAATAATGCGCTTCAATCAGCCTGACACCATATCAACCATGGTGCCGTAATTATTGAAGCACCAACACCAGCCATTGCCCCAATAAATTGCCCGCGAATTGTCAGTGCCCCTCCTGAGACTAGACTCTGGATCTGCCCCTGATAAGGACTTATGCCCTGTACACATGATCGGACATTCCGACAACAAAATCCATGTTTTTTTTCCGACGGATGTTGGCTCAAACTTGTCTTGCATACACACGGTCACACAAATCTTGTTGGAAATTCCGAACGTCAAGAACGCGGTGACGTACAACACGTATGACGAGCCGAGAAAAATGAAGCTCAATAGCCAGTGTGGCTCTTCTGCTTTATTTCGAGCATGCGTGGAACTTTGTGCGTCGTAATTGTGTACACACAATCGGAATTTACGACAACGGATTTTGTTGTCGGAAAATGTGAGATCCAGCTCTCAAATTTTGTGTGACGGAAATTCCGATGGAAAATGTCTGATGGAGCCTATACACGGTCGGAATTTCCGACAACAAGCTCCCATAGAACATTTTCCGTCGGAAAATCTGACCATGTGTATGGGGCATAAGACAAAGGAGGTACCCAGAGGAAGGAGAAGGAGACAGCAACGGTGGCGGAATTCCAGCACAGGGGGTACTTGACATCTCTTTACAAAACTTTTTTTTATTCTAAACAAATAAAATAGCATTTAGTAAAGCTGAGCTCCAGGCCCAAAAACTTTTCACTCAATACTCAACAAACGATATAAATCTACTTTGTGTGCACCAAAAACATTTACAAAGCCAGCTATTACCTTGTACAAGCTGCAATGACGTTATCACTGTGCTGTACATAGCAGAGCTGTGGGAGAGACCCAGCAGGCCCACCAACTACAGACTGACTACAAGGGGGCAGATACAAGACCAGTCACTCTGCCTAATGAGAGAGAGCAGTAGTGACCGGTCTTTATTACACCTATACAAAAGCAAAGCATACGAGTTGTTTCTTTCTGGAGCACTGCACAGATCTGGAAGAAGTACACAAAGGACACGACACGGGGGGTTGATTTACTAAAACTGGAGAGTGAAAAATCTGGTTCAGCTCTACACAGAAACCAATCAGCTTCCAGTTTTTTTTTTTTGTCAAAGCTTAATTGAACAAGCTGATTGGCTATCATACACATCTGCACCAGAAATTGCACTTTCAAGTTTTAGTAAATCAACCCCACTGAGATCTTCTTATGTGGGGTCTTATATTTAGACCGCAATAGTTTCTTCTTTAATATAACGGATATTTCAGAAGTAAACCTAAAGGAGTCAAGTTTGCATGGAGACCAGATGGTTAATTACCCTCCTGTGTCTTAAATCAGAAAACGGACAGCAGCAGTCTTTGACCCATAAGGGCATACACATTTATTACTTTAATGCAACATAACTTCCAAAATATTATCCTGCTTCATATTTAGAGGAAAGGTGCCAACTGAATGGTCTCTTCTGCTTTAGTAAATCACCACCCCCTGGCTTGCATCAAACATGTAGCCAGTGAAGACTAAAATCCTCTTCTGCATATTTGTTCCAGGTTATTGGCTCACTAGTTAGCGAATCCAGAGTGACAGCCCCAGAGCCTGCATTTTAAAAGGAGGAATCGCATATTTCTACAGAAACAGGTTCATCTTTTGCACACAATTTGGCTAAAATGAGAAAACACTCAGTCCTTGCATATTTGTACCATGTTGGGGTAATATGTACCATTACTATGTGGATAATATAAGATGGACTGTAGGTTGGCATATTTAATCACAAAGAGTTCTATGTGTTGTTTAGTGATTTTAGACTTTTGATAGCAATAAAAGTATATTTTAATCTTTAACCTTGTAGTCTTCTCAGACAAAAAACCTTTTTTTGGGTAGGTATGATATATAATATTTAGAGAATTTGGTTTAAGATGTATTAATATTTTATTTTATTTTTTTTTAATTTGTGGTTGTCACACGTTTCCTTTCAGTTTCTAGCGTAATGGTATACTTACCTAATGTTTCTAGATGTCTTTTGGGGTATTGAGTCACACTCCACAACCTTGCTATTTAAACTATAAGTTAACTGTTTCAGAAAAAAATGGTTCAGAAAGATTATAATTGGTCAGTGCTGGCACAGAGAGTCACTCTAATCCATACTGGGAGCCCTGGAGGAAGAAGAGTGGGAATTTCAAACCCATGGACTGCTGCACCGACTTCCTGGGCACTGACAGCTCATCACTCACGGAGGCAATGCTGTATCTTAGCCTAGGGTGTCACTTTGCAGGGAGGCGGCACAAAAAGAGTCCATGTCGGCTTGCGCTGCACTTTTAGTGTAGGGCCAGTCTTATGGGGCAGACTGGGCCGAGAGGAAAATCGGTGTGCCGCCCCATAAAGCGGCCGCACTGCTGCTGGTATGATAATACTGGCAGGGCCCCCATCAGGGAGGGACAGCCCATACATATGTAGGGGGCCCAAGGAGAGGAACCCAACCAATAAGTTGTTGTGAGGGGGGCCGGCGTTCCGCAACTGTGGGGGGGCCCGCCGCTTCTAGTTTTGACTGTCCTATCATCACAGCGGACCTCTCACCTGAGTTCTCAGCTACAGAGAGACAGATGCCATGTCGGGAGGCTGAAATTGTCTGGAGGAGAAAGTCAGCTGACTGACATGGGCCAGTAGAGTGAAGGGGGAGGAGCACTCCACTGTGTGAGGAGACCCCATGTCAAGAGAGGTGCAAAGAAGACACGTGAAGGGAGCCAGGCAGGCTGAAAGGAAAACCACACCAGTTGAGTGGAAATTGCAGGACAACTACCTAACTGCCACAGGGTTTCTAATCTGGGTAGTAGGGATTGTGCAGATGCAAGGGAGACTGAGATAGTCAGCTACACTTAAGAGGTAGGTAGTAAGACTTTCCTGCAAACCTTTGGGTGATCACAATCTAATATATATACCAGTGCCAGCCCGTCCATTAGGGCACACCCCTCCCTATCCATGCATACGGCCCCCTGATCTACACGCATGGGGGTGTTTTTTTTTTTAAGCACGTGATCAGAGCCAGAGGCTCTACTAGGCTTAAAATAAGGATGGACTCGGGGCGTAGAGCACTGCGGTTCGAGCCCACACAGTTGTGTGAGAATCGTGAATGAATATTCATGATTCTCACACTGATCCTCCTCCCAACCAATCAGGAAGCGGACCCTGAGACCCGTCACCCGATTGGGTGAAAGGACATGCAATCCTATTGGACACCTAGGAGGAGGAGGGAGGAGACGCATGGTGGAAGCCACCGTGATGCTGAGTTGGAGGGGATGCTTGCCCATAAGAGCGCTGTCCGCTCGGAACCTAGATGGGGTAAATGTTGGGCTGGATGACCGACCGCGAGACCTCCTTTGGCAGAGGAGTTGCTATATATTATAGTGACACACCATAGATATTAGCTACTGGTGATCTATATAGAGGTAGGTGTTAATGTTTATACAGTAGCTGACTAGATTTTATAGCATGGGTTACCCAGGGTAGAAGGAAAGCTACACTATTTTGGTAAAACTTGCATGGCACTTACTTAGCTGCCAAAGGGCTTTTAATCTAGGGATGGCGCAGACACAAGGAACACTGACATGGTCACCTATACCAGGCAGGTAGGTAGTAGGACTCTCCTGCAATCCTTTGCTTGTATCAGGTGTACATATTAAGGAATCCTAATTTTGTTTCTGTTGATTTCTGATGAGAAAAATAAACAGATGAATTTATTTGTTCCTGCTCCCAATCCTTCCTTTGCTCAATGCCTGGACAACATACCTTCACTGTTCTATATCCTCTTAGTCCTCTCTTTTTTTATTTTGGATAGAGTAAGGGAGGGTTATAGCCCCTGTCAGTTTATTTTTTGCCATCTGTGTGCTATTGGGGAGATTTCCCTACATTTCCTGTCCCATAGCCAAACAGGAAGTGAGAGGAAACCTCTGTAAATTAAGGGAATACATTGCCCCCCCCTCCAAGGCCCTCAGAACTAATGTCCCTGCTGGAAAATTTCGGGTCTTAAACCGGAAGGGGTGGATCATATTTAAATTAGGGGTACACGAGTTTAGTCAGGCCTAGGGCAGCACAAAACCTAAATACACCACTGCACGGAGGTAAGCACAGCAGGGACTGGGGGTGAGGAGGGTGTAGTGTTAGTTCAGCTTTTAATTTTTTCTGTAAGGGTGGATTTGGACATGCGTCTAAATCTCCCTTGCCTCTGAAGCCCGACCCACTCTTGGATTGAGCTCCAGAGGTTACTGACAGGCAATGAGGACTGGAGGCATTTGCGGTGCTTCCCCATTGACTTGAATTCACAGCGTTAGGCAGGCTTGCTGCATCGCAGTCTATGTGAAGCATCACAGCCATGACATGTAAATACCCCAGTCCGCTGTCTATTGCAGCCTAAGGGGGAGGGGCATTTTGCGGGTGGGAAAAACGTGACTCAAATGCACATTTTCGCTGCCCCCCAACCGCAAGCCTAAATAAGCCCAGAAGGTGAACAAACTTTTTAAAGTTGTTGTAAACCCTTATATATACTCACTGAAGTGAGTAACCTCAGGTGATACACAGAGATAAAAAAAAATCCACCTACATAAGTTATCTGCAGCCATCTCTTCTCAACATCAGTACAAAGTACAGAATTTACACAGCTTTTCTGAGCTTCAGGAGGCAGGGGTTAGGGATCTGATATGTCACACTGTAGAGCACAGAAAAGAGAGCTGAGTGTAATCTGAGACCAGAGTGGAGGGAAAGGACACACCCCCTACACAGTCTCATAGTGAAACATTCACAGCTGAGGCTCTCAGTCACCTGCTGTGTGATCAAAGGGTGGGGAGGGGGCATGGCCTTCGGCTTAAATGATTACAGGTGACTCATGCAGATAATAGAAGGGGGAGCAAAAAACTAGAAATAACATTAGTTGCTAGAGTACACGCTATAGAAGGTTTAGAGGTTAAAGTGGTTTACAACCACTTTAAGCCTGTGAGCCAGGACACAAGTTGGTGTTTTCTCAACCACTCGCCAAGGTGAGCCCCATACACTGATTCCAATTCACCTGTCCATCTGCTGATACTCAGATGCACACTGCTTTTGTTTAGTTATCTACCACTCTATATTTAGGAAAATTACGTTCACAGGTTCCCTTAAAAGAATGTTACCCCAATATTTCACATTCCTAATTTGTACCATGCTGTACCATGTACTTGTATGAAAATGTTTCCTGTTCTTTTTGTATCCCTTTGTGTGAAATACCTGGTGTTCCTGCTAGTCCCCCTACTCTACTGACCAAGCTAAGCATGAGAACACATCCATCTCAGCGTAATCAGTTTTCTGGCTGTATTGGGAGCACAGTCTGCCTGTTCCCCAATGATCACAGGCCCCCCTTCCCCCTGAACAGCCATTCACTGGGAAGTTCAGTGTGCTGCTGTTTCTCCTCCCCCAGCTCTCTGAGCTCCTTATGCAGCTGAGAACAGAAGGTTTGTGATCACTTATAAAAAAAAAGGGGGGGGGGGTATTTATAATGGTTTTTATATCTATACACAAATGTTTTGTCTTTCATTTCTATTTTAAACTGAATGGGATGTTTTACAAGGTGAAGGTTCACTTATACTTTAATGGCCCAGACAACTAATATTATCACCCTGAATGGCCGGGTAAGAGACGTGTTATGCAACACTCGGGAAATGGCATGCTGCCAAACGGTCATTTTTTTTTTCAAGCAAATCAAACCAGACAAACATCCTTAAGTCAAAGGTTTAACTACACATGTTCCCACATTATAGAATAAAATAAAAGAACGCTAGCATTGTAAGTTGTACTTTTTGCAGGTCCTGATCCGATGTGAAAAAAGAAAACAGAAAACCTTAACAGTTTTCAGTGAAATAAAAAATGATGTTTTATTTGGAAAATGATGTAAAAAATAAAACAAACACTGTCACCACCGATGTGCTCCTTTTTTCCATTTATATGTTTTTCTATATCGCCCGGATGATTAATTCCACCACATTAATGTACAGCAACCCAGCCAAATGTTCCCACAGCTTCTCTCGTAAAAACGGCAAGTAAAACAACTTACAGCTGCATGATGTGCAGTAAAACATCCACAGTTCAAGGTAATCCCAAAAAAACAGATCACACAATAAGTGACCTCTCTTTTAAATGACTGTGGAAGATCTAAAGCAGAAAAGGCACGGCGACTTCTTGCTGAGTCAGCACACTCCAATTTCAGGCCATGAGAGCGTGATTTCTCTAGAGGAGAAGCACACCTTCCGGAGGGAATATTCCTTTACAGCTTGAATGATTGTAACATACACAAGACCTCTAAGTAAGGCACAATGGATGAGTCCGCTAGGAAAAAAAGTACACACGAGACACATACGGACTAATAATTGATCTAACCCAGTCTATCATTTACTGCTACTACTCTCTGCCCTCCTGGAAACAACAGAATTTTCCTTTCAGCGCAGATGTCAAGCAGATTTAATAAAGTGTAAAAAAATCTTTTTTTGCTTGCACCATTACGATTCATTACCATGACAGTAGAATGTGTGTAATGGCTTATCTCAGAATTTTTCCACTTTTGGTTGGTGCTTATTGCTGACCGATTTAGAGCCATTTGCGTGAATCTTATTCATTGTAGTTTACAGGGGAAAAAAAAGAGAAGACTTTATAAGAGATGGAGTCATATAAGCTGACAGTTATGGTGCATTGTTAGAGTTCTGTAAGCAGGAAATGGCTCAGACGAGGCTGGAAAAGGCTGCTATTGATACTGGTAAGGGGTCACAAGGGTCTGCCCTTGGCCTTTTCGGGAGGGGGGTAACATACATTGTATTTTGTTTATTGAATGCTACTGATAGTAAAACTATAATAGGGCGTACACACGGTCGGACTTTGTTCGGACTTTCCGACAACAAAATCCTAGGATTTTTTCCGACGGATGTTGGCTCAAACTTGTTTTGTCTACACACGGTCGCACAAAGTTGTCGGAAAATCCGATCGTTCTAAACGTGGTGACGTAAAACACGTACGTCGGGACTATAAACGGGGCAGTGGCCAATAGCTTTCATCTCTTTATTTATTCTGAGCATGCGTGGCACTTTGTCCGTCGGATTTGTGTACACACGATCGGAATTTCCGACAACGGATTTTGTTGTCGGAAAATTTTATCTCCTGCTCTCCAACTTTGTGTGTCGGAAAATCCGATGGAAAATGTCCGATGGAGCCCACACACGGTCGGAATTTCCGACAACACGCTCCGATCGGACATTTTCCATCGGAAAATCCGACCGTGCGTACGGGGCATAATAGTGTACCATCGTCCTATAAATTTAGAAAAAACAAATGGAAGATGTATGGCGATGTAGTTATGAGTTGGAATTATGTATATGACATATTATTTTTAGTATTGTTTAGATTATTGAACATGTTCACCTCTATGGCAGATTTGAGTAGTGTCCATATATGTTCCAATCTCTACAATCAATATTGTCTGTATTTTTGACTGTCTATAAGCTTGATTATTTATATATTTGTCCTTATAGAAATACACTCCTGAAGAAGCGGTCATACCGCGAAACACGTTGAGTCTGAACTGACCTAGGACGACATTCCGATTCCTACCTTGGATGGATATACGCCCAACCGTTCAGTTCTTGTTCAGAGAATGAATTTATACGTATATACCGCCACCCCCTCCCTTTAGAGTGTAAGCTCTATGAGCAAGGCCCTCCTGTCCCTTCTGTATTGAACTGTACTGTAATTGTGCTGTCCCCCCTCTTCACTGTAAAGTGCTGCGTGAACTGTTGGCGCTATACAAGTCGTGAATAATAATAATATGTATATTTTATACTATCTCTCGTCAGGACCTTTTTAATCATGTTTTTGTTTCAATAAATTTTATATTTTTAATTTAAATCATTTTTATTGAAAAGTTTTCAGTAAATTTTATATTTTTATACAAATGTGTATGTAAGTCCTTACCCATACCATGAAAGTCCATAGTTGCCTCAGACCCTCCGCTGTTTGTTTTTTCTACATTGTATTTTCCTTCTGCTTTCCTCTATTATTATTATTATTTCAGGTACTTATATAGCGCTGTCAATTTACACAGCGCTTTACATATTTATTATACATTTAAATCAGTTCCTACCCTTAAGGAGCTTACAACCCAAGGTCTCTAACTCACATTCATACATACTAGGGCCAATTTAGACAGAATCCAATTAACCTACCACTCTAAACATGAATCATTGTAGTCAATCACTACCTAACACCTTGTAAAAGATAAAAGAAGTGTGCTGTGCATATCATTTAACCACTTAAAGCGGTAGTAAACTACTGAAGAAAAAACAAAACAAAAAAAACCCTGCAAGACAATAGTATAATGTGCTACTATGCATCGAAAACTAGCACATTATGAAATATCTTAGAAAGAAGCTCCCACAGCCTGGTCAGCGCTGAGGGGGCTGACATGTTGCCTCGCCGTTACTTCCGGGGTCTCTGGCTCCGGCGCTATGAGTGGCCGGAGCCGCGATGACGTTCTCAGCTCCAGCACGATACGCTGGACCTTCACTGCGCATGTACCGCTGACGTCAGTGGCTGCATGCAGGTTGAAGATCTCCTAAACCTAAACCTGCAACATGTCAGCCCCTTCAGGGCTGACTGGGTCGGGCTGTGGGAGCTTCATTCTAAGCTAAGTATTTCATAATGTGCTAGTATGCGATGCATACTAGCACATTATGCCATTGTCTTGCGTTTTTTTTTTTTTAACGATTTACTACCGCTTTAAGTGGTTAAATGATATACAAAGCATACTTCTTTATCTTTTACAAGGTGTTAGGTAGTGATTGACCAAAAGGATTCATGTTTTAGGAGATATTAATTTTACCTACAGGTAAGCCTTATTATAGGCCTAATAATGTCCAAGCGGAGTATACAACTGCTTTAAAGCGAAGTTCCACCCAAAAATGTAACTTCCGCTTTTCCGGTTCCTCCCCCCCTCCGGTGTCACATTTGACACCTTTCAGGGGGTAAGGGGGATAATGCAGGTATTTTGCTCCCACTTCCAGGCATAGATACCCGAGCCACCCACGGGCATCTATGCCACTTCCCCCCTCCCCCCGCTGTATTCTGGGAGACACATGGGTCCCAGAAAACAGCAGGGACCAGTGGGATAGCGCAGTAGGGAACCAGGAACCAGGAAGTGAATCACTTCCTGATTCCCTTACCGAGGATGGCGGTGGCAGCACCCGACAGCCGAGGGATAGATTGGTGCCGACATCGCGGGCGCCCTGGACAGGTAAGTGTCCATATTTTAAAAGTCAGCAGCTGCAGTATTTGTAGCTGCTGAAATAAAAAAAAAAACGGCGGAACTCCGCTTTAAGGACCAGGCCTATTTTTCCAACGTGTTGTTTACAAGCTAAAATATTTTACTTTTGCTAGAAAATTACTTAGAACCCCCAAACATTATATATTTTTGTTCAGACACCCTAGAGAATAAAATGGTGGTCGTTGAAATACTTTATGTCACACTGTATTTGCGCAGAGGTCTTATGAGCCAGTTTTTTCTTACGTATATGTTCACTTCTGCGCCCAAGCTTGGCGGGATGGGACGCTTTTAATTTTTTTTTCTCATTTATTTTACTTTTTATTTTATTTTTTTTGCATTTTTGCGTATTTTTTGTTTGTCCTTTTAAAAAAAAAATTGGAGTCACTTTTATTCCTACTACAAGGAATGTAGAATCCCTTGTAATAGAAAAAAAAGCATGACAGGACCTCTTTAATGTGAGATCTGGGGTCAAAAAGACCTCAGATCTCATATTTACACTTAAATGCAATGAAAAAAAAAAAAAAGAAAAAAAAAAAGAAAAGAAAAAAAAAATTCCCCTTTAAGACCATTGTTATGGAGTCGAGTGGGGCCATCTTTCCCTCACTCGGCTCTATGCTACTGAGGAGAAAGGATCGGCAGCTCCGGTAAGCAGCGGAGACGACCGAATCGCAGCGGGAGAGGGGGCACCTCTCTCCCGCTGCCTATAAAAGGGATCTCGCTACGAATCCGCCGTGGAGACCACATTTATCTGAAAAAGGCTGCCCACCGTTTCAGAAAATACAGCGGTTATGGCAGCTATCGTAAGTGGTTAAATCAAAGTATATTATTTCACACCCTAAGGCTCCTTTCACACTTGTGCAACTTTTCCTGTGATTTTTGACATCAGAGTCGCATGACAAGTCATACCCCATGATTCCCAATGATAACCATTCATATCTGTGCGACACCAATTTCAAAGTAGTCCCTGTACTAATTTGGTCCGACTTTGATGCAAGTCGAGGTTCGCAGACCTCAAGTTTACATAGGCATTCCCTGAAATTGTGGCAAAATCACGGTAAAATTG
This sequence comes from Lithobates clamitans, assembly GCA_037952925.1. NCBI lineage: Eukaryota > Metazoa > Chordata > Amphibia > Anura > Ranidae > Lithobates > Lithobates clamitans. The sequence goes on from JBBGZY010000239.1 coordinate 2,963,253, forward strand.
CACGAATGTGCGAAAGGGGCCTAATTGTCCATAGGGATGGCGCTCATTTGTTTGCTGATATGGGACCAAATCAATTCTTTAACCACTTGACATCAGGAAGATTTACCCTCCTTCATGACTAAGCCATTTTTTGCAATACGGCAATGCGTTACTTTAACTACTTCAGCCCCGGAAGGTTTTACCCCCCTAATGACCAGGCCATTTTTTGCGATACAGCACTGCCTTATTTTAACTGACAATTGCACTGTCATATGCCACTGTACCCAAATAAAATTGATGTGCTTTTTTTTCCACAAATAGAGCTTTCTTTTGGTGGTATTTGATCACCTCTGCGTTTTTTATTTTTTGCGCTATAAACAAAAAAAGAGCGACAATTTTGAAAAAAAAAACAATATTTTTTACTTTCTGTTATAAAACATATCCTATAAAAAAAATAAAAAATAAAAAAACTAATTTCTTCATCAATTTAGGATAATTTGTATTCTGCTACATATTTTTGGTAAAAAAAATCCCCATTAGCGTATATTGATTGGTTTGCTCAAAAGTTATAGCGTCTACAAACTATGAGATATATTTAGGGCCTTTTTTTATCTTCTACTAGTAATGGCGGCGATCAGCGATTTTTCACAGGACTGTGACATTGCGGCGGACAAATTGGACACTTTTTGGGGACCAATGACACCAATACAGTGATCAGTGCTAAAAAATGCACTCATCACTGTATAAATGACACTGGCAGGGAAGGGGTTAACATCAGGGGCAATCAAAGGGTTAAATGTGTTCCCTATGTGTGCTTTCTAACTGTGTGGGGGATGCTGACACTAGACGAGGAGATTAGTAGGAATCACAGATCTCTCTCTTCCTCTGTGACAGAACGAGGGTCTGCCTTGTGTACGTAGGCAGACCGACGTTCTGTCATACCCCCGAACGATCAGGGGTGATCGGCGGCCATCGCGGCCGCCGGCCGCGCTGATTTGCTCCCGCTGTGTCCAATCACAGACACAGACCAGTAAGCGCGAACAACGTACAGGTAATATGTTTCATGCAGCCGGGCCGCCCTGCCGCAGTAAATGTGCGGTGGGCGGTCCGGAACTGGTTAACTGACAATTGCACGGTCGTGCGACGCTGTATCTAAATAAAAAAGTTGTCCTTTTTTTCCCACAAATAGAGATTTCTTTTGATGGTATTTGAACAAAACTAATAGAAATAACGGGGGGGGGGGGGGGACCCCCAGCATCCTACAATGACGGACTATATCGGCCACAGAGAGAAGACCTGTTAGATAAAAGTATTAGAAAAACAATTAAAAAGTTTGAGTGAAACCCCAACAGGGGAATAAGTATAAAAAACAAACAAATAAAATAACATATACAAATTAGAAAAATATAGTCCATACAGTGCTATGATATGGTGTTGTCTGTGCAGTCAACGTTTTGCCATTAAATTGACTTCTTCAGGACCCAGACATATGACCAGAATATGTGGTATAGTATATATATATAGTATAGATTAAAAATGTAAAGTGTATATCCAGCCCAAGAATATCAGGCTATTATACTCTAAACTTACTTAAGATTCTTCATTGCAAGTCTGTGTGCTATGTCACTTCTATTGTATCTTTTGGCAAAACTATGAGTTGTCAAATATCCTGTAATGTGGTTTATTTAAAGTAAGTTTAGAGTATAATAGCCTGATATTCGTGGGCTGGATATACTTCTTACATTTTGATATTTACCATATATATATATATATATATTTTCGTTCAGAATTGTTGCCATTCACTATTTGTCCTGTGTTTGGTGCCTGGTGTGCTCCTATGCCCGCCCTAGGCATTTGGGTTGATAAACCTATTGCCGAGTTTCATTGGTAGGAGCATATGTTATATGTTTCTATTCAAACATACAGTATTGTATTATAAAAGATATGTTACTAACATTATGTTCTTATAGGTAATTCAAGTATTACTGGCCATGTGTCTGGGTCCTGAAGAAGCCAATTTAATTTTTGGTTAAACATTTTTGGTAAAAAATAAGCGTATATTGATTGGTTTAGGACTGGACTGGAATATTGCAGCAGACATTCTGACACTAAATGACACTTTTTTGGGAACCAGTGACATTAATACAGTGATCAGTGCTAAGAATATGCACTGTCACTGTACTAATCAAAGGGTTAACTGTGTGCCTGACCAGTGTTTTACTAAACTGTGGGAGATGCTTTTACTAGGGGAAGGTATGGATCCTAGTCCCTGCTTTGCAGAGACACAGAATCCATGCCTTCACTCCTGTCAGAACAGCAATCTGCCTTGTTTACAAAGACAGATTGCAGTTCTATCTCTCTGGCTGATGATTGGCGGGTGCTGCCAGCGCGCATTCATACCCCTTACCTGGAAGTGCAGGATCACGTATATATAAGTGATCCTGTGCACACTGTCCCCCTGTAGCAGTAAAACTGCTATAGGGTGGTCGCTAAGTGATGAAAGTCATTCTAAAAGATTTTGTTTTAAATAAACATGTTATACTTACCTGCTTTGTGTGGTGGTTTTGCACAGAGTAGCACCGATCCTCCTCTTCTCGGGTCCCTCACTGCGCTCCTCCCATCTGCCAAGTGCTCCCACACATATGGGCTCATCAGGGCTGCGCTGTGTGTGTCCATTGACACAAATAGCACAACACAGTCCCGCCCCCCCTCAAATTTGTCTTGTTTACCAGCCCCTTCCTTTAATCAATGAACACAGTGAGCGATTGGTGCCAATCACTCACGGTGTTCATTTATCACTGATTCATAGTAAGTTGTGTTTACTATGCTTCAGTTTGTGAATGAACAGGATACCTCAGAGCACTTCCCATTCATTCCCTGTCCATTGTAGCTGAGGCTGCAGAGAAAGGGACTGGAGAACCTCTTTCCTCAATCCCTTTCTCTGTCACAAATGTGAGTTATCACCCTGATATTTCATCAAAGGCCCCCCAACATGGCTGTTAAACAAATGTAAAATAAATAAATAAAAAAGGAGGGGGGCCCTGTCAGGTAGGCTGTTTGGGGCCCCGTGATTTCTAACAGCAGCCCAGGGCTCAGGTAAGTATAAGGAGGGATGAACACAGAAGGGTTTTTTATCTTAATCCATAGAATGCATACAGGCAGGAGCCGGGTTACAAACATCCAATTTACATACGACTCCTACTTACAAATGGAGGGAGAAACAAAGAAAGTGAGAGGAAATCTACCCCTAGGATGGGAAATTCACTCCTGGAAGAGTATTCATGGGAAAAAGATGATGCTTTATCACCGATCCTTGTTTCCACAACAACCCAACATTTTCCAAATCCAATTGTCATTGGGGCAGAAAGTGAGGTGAAATCTTCTGAACAGGTGCACAGACAGCAGAACAAAGGTTACAGGGGTGATAACCCTTCCCTATGCTATCCAACAAAAATTAAAAATATTTTTTTTGGTTAGAATTACACATAAAACATTTTCCAAATTACATATAAATTCAACTTAAGAACAAACCTACAGAACCGATCTTGTCTGTAACCCGGGGACTGCCTCTAAAGGTAAAAAACCTTCTACCTTTACAACTACTTTAAAGAGAAACTACAGTTTGCTCAAATAATTTGTAATAAAAACATCTTTGTCATTCTGAAGTTTCCCTCCAACCACTTTGCACATTATTTTATATATACTGTGATTCTGTACTTAACACATATGCTGTAGAAATCTCCCTCCACTGAGTCTGGCTGCATCCATTTTAACTGTGGGCAGCTGAAGCTGCTGCCTGGTCACTTCCTGGATTTACACAGACACACAGAGGCACACCTCCAGCTCTGCAGCTCTCAGTGGCCCTCTTATGACTCATCCCCCCTCCCCTCCTGGCAAACTCTCACAAGAATGAGAGAGAGAGAGCTGTGCATGATGTCATAAGCCTAGGCTAATGACCAGACAAGAAACAGGAAGTGGGCTGTATAAGGTATTTACTGGCAGAAAAAAATAAACTACTATCCAAAGTTAAAACAAGAGCAGAAGATTTAATAGATGGAAAGTTGAAAAAATGGCTGAAGGTCCACTTTAACCACTAGCTGCCCGCCCACTGTCATATGACGGTGGGACGAGGCAGCTCTCGTTCTGGGCAGACGTCATATGACGTGATCGCCTTCCTGAGCCACTAGGGGGCGCGCTCACCCGCCGCGTCACTGGAGACCCGGTCTGCATGCCTGGCGGCCACGATGTCGGCCGGGCACATGCGATTGCCCAGTAACTGAGCAGGACCGTGGATCTGTGTGTGTAAACACACAGATCCACGTCCTGTCAGAGGAGAGGAGACCGATGGTGTGTCCCTTGTACATAGGGACACCGAACGGTCACCTCCCCCAGTCAGTCCCCTCCCCCAACAGTTAGAATCACCTCCCTAGGACACAACATTTAACCCCTCGATCACCCCCTAGTGTTAACCCCTTCCCTGCCAGTCACATTTATACAGTAATCAATGCATTTTTATAGCACGGATCACTGTATAAATGTGAATGGTCCCAAAAATGTGTCAAAAGTGTCCGATATGTCCGCCACAATATCGCAGTCATGATAAAAATCGCAGATCGCCGACATTACTAGTAAAAAAAAAAAATAATAAAAATGTTATAAATCTATCCCCTATTTTGTAGACGCTATAACTTTTGTGCAAACCAATCAATATACACCTATTGCAATTTTTTTTTACCAAAAATATGTAGAAGAATACATATCGGCCTAAACTGAGAAAAAAAAAATTGGATATTTATTATAGCAAAAAGTAAAAAAATAATGTTTTTTCAAACTTATCCCTTTTCTTTTGTTTATAGCGCAATAAATAAAAACCGCAGAGGTGATCGAATACCACCAAAAGAAAGCTGTTTGTGGGGAAAAAATGATAAAAATTTCATTAGGGTGCAGTGTTGCATGACCGCGCAATTGTCATTCAAAGTGCGACAGCGCTGAAAGCTGAAAAATGGCTTGGGCAGGAAGAGGGTGAAAGTGCCCTGTATTGAGGTGGTTAAGGAAATTGAAAGCAGAATATCTGGCTTTATAAATATGTCCTTATGTATCCATTATCCCTTCACATGCAGAAGTGTTAAACAAACAGGTCCACTGCTAGGGTATTATTATGATTATTATAATCATCATCATCATTATTAACATTATTATAGTCATTTTTTTAAGATGAACGCCAAGCAAATACAACGTTGAAGCATTAGCTAGGTACAAATAACGTACCTCTAATGATGTGTGTCCCACTCGTGGTAGTTTCTTCTTTCCTGCCATGCACCTCCTGATAGTGACGTAAGCACTGAACGTCCACCACTGAAATTCACAATCGGGCCTGGAGCACAGAGATCACAGTGAGTCATTTGCTCTATGACTCCTCCATTCATAAAACATCTTGTATTCTTGAACTTAAAAAAATGGCATTCTGTGAGTGGACAAGGGAGGATTGATTGTGATTCCCTTGTTCAATTATAGAATGCTTATAAAGAGAATACAAGACATTTTATGAATGGAGGAGCTGTAGAGCGATCAACGCGCTGTGATCTATTTCTATTTCTACAGTGGAATTTCAGAGCGTACATCGCTGTCAGGAGGTGCATGAATCGAACAGTGTTCAGGACAGAAGAGGCAGTCATCATGAGTGCGACACTCAACATTAGAGACACACTATTTGTAGCTGGCTAGCGCCCCTGTTTTTGCCCAGAGTTAAGCCTTAATAATTTATATATGTCAGCAGTTGTCAAGGTATTGCCCAACTCCGGGATGGAAAAAAGCCCTTGCAGTGGGGGTACTCTAGGGGGAAGAGGAACAAACTATTTTAATTAGTGCTAGTTCACATCAGACGCAGTTCCATGCGCTTTTTTTCTGCACAAAATGCATGCATGGTGTTTTCCATGTATTCCAATGGCTCTAGTTCAAACCATGCAGTCAGTTTCGGGACAGTTTCTGCACCTGAAACTGACTGCATGGTGTGAACTAGAGCCATTCGAATACATGCATGTGCATGCATTTTTAGTGCAGAACAAAAAGCGCATGGAACTGAACGGAACTGCATCTGGTGTGAACTGGCCCTTAAGATGGTTGTTAAGCCATTCTAACCTGTATTCCCTCTGGGTGTCATTTATAAAAATAAATGCTGCAAATACCTCATTTCACTGTCGAGACTGCGATCACATGACTTGCCAGTTTTCCCATTTCCTGCTCTGAGAGATGCAGTGGGTGGGGCTGAGATTCCTCTGCTGATGTCAGTCTGGAGGGGAGGAGGTGGGGAGGAGAGAGCTGGCTAGTCATGTGATCGCAATCTCGACTCTTAAATGAAGTATTTACAGCATTTATAAATCATTCACAGAGGGGGACACTGCAATAGGAGGCAGTGCTGATGGTGTATACAGATTAGTTATAAGAAGAGCAGGAGGGGGGAGGGGCGGCTCACACACAGACAGAGAGGGGAGGAGGACACAGGAGCAGAGAGGAGACAGATAGCAGACTGCTGATGACAGAGATATGTAAACTGACCACGGTGTCTGGTCTCAGCAGCCATGAAACACCGTGGTCAGTTTACAGAGGGATGGGGAGAAACTGGCAGAATCAGCCAGGTTTTTTAGGTGTTACAGGGGGCTAAATGACACAGGACAAGCACTGTGTCACATAACATGCTTTAAAGGAGCAGGATCCATTTTTCTTTTTTTGGGGTTAACAAACGTTTTAATATATTCCTAACTTCCCTGGCTGCTGGAGCTCATCTCTGTCTTCTCCATGTTGCACTGGGCTGCATGCGGTAACTCTGCATCATTACATAGAATGTAAGACTTTTAGTACTGCATTGTATGTGAGGAGGTAAGTGTGTGACCACAGGCCAGAGCATATTGGAGAGAAATCTGCAGGGCAACAGTCACACAAATGAAGGGAGCATGCTGGAGTCAGCAATTAGGTAAGCAATACAGCTTCTTCCTCTACTCCCTAGTTTTAACTAGAATTGAATCCTTGCAACATGGGGTGCATGTAAACAGGTTGAAGTTATGCAAGTCAGGTGTTGCCCCAGAATGGAAGGGTAAGGGTTAATGCCTTTCTAGGTTCTTTGGTTTTGGTGTTTTTTTTCCTCTGGGTCCCACCCACTGCTCCTTTGATATAAAAGAGGGACAATGGTCCGGAGTGCTTGGATGTGATTGGAGTTGGAGAGCTCCAGAGCAGAGAGGTCAAGGACCCCTAAGGGAAAGAGACAGAACAGGACCTGTGAGAATTAGAAGAATGTCACTTACTACTACTGGAATGTAATGCACATCAAAACTTCGTCCTGAAGACACCAACTGCTGGAGAATGTCTCTGATGGACTCTGTGGTACATGGACTCTACCTTTACAGGTATGCCGGGGCAGCACATAGCATGAGTTAGGGTTAGGGATGTAAGGAAGAATAACATCTTTGTATGTTGGACTTTGTAATGCCTTTTGCACTTTTTTCAGTAAAGTTTTGAAGCCTTGTTCATGCCTGGTCTGAAGTTACTAAAGTGGTATAATGCAGGTAACCGGCACATATAGCTTACAGTTTGGGTGATTATACCCCTTGGGGTATGAAGACAGTTCCACAAGAGTTAATACAGTGTGGAGTGCAAGATGGGTGGGGTCATCTCTTGCAGAAGGGAGTTGTTGTTGGCATTCTCTCTGTGAGTGGTCCATCTCCCATAGCAACTGGAGCAGATTCTTGCCGCAGAGGTCCCCAGCCTGTGTCCAGGTACAGAAGAGTTAAATGAAGTGAAGTGCACACATGGAGTCTGCACTATGTGCACAGCAGGACCCCATTCGTTAATGGGAGTGAGGTAGAGGTGATACGCTGGACAGGTGGATGTGGACAAGGCTCAGTCTTTCCCTCCTAAATGCAAGCTACAGAGAAGGTGTACATTGTCATGGGGACCCGAGAGTTTACTAGAGAACAGTTTCAGTGCAAGTGTATATGATGTACATTCATCTCTAAAAGCAGATGCCCGCCTTAAGATTGAGCATTCCCCTACAGCAGCCTCAGCCTTGCCCCAGGGAATTGCTGGAAATGGCACAATAGTAAAAGTACCCCATGTGTAAAGTAAAGTGACCCTATTGCAGGTAAAGAATATACTGTATGTGTAAATATCGCGCTGTCATAAAAATGTAAGCAGCTAGCACAAACAAGTGATCTAATCCTGTAAGTAAAATAGTGTAAAAGAAACAAAAGTGGTGTCAGGGACGTACTGCTGACACCACTGACACTGCCATACCATCTATGTACTAAGCGCTGTTTTTATCCTTCATAAATGTGAGTGTTTTTTATCTTCAATAAATATGCTTTAAGCCTTTTATGCAGTATTACGCTATGTGCTATGTGCTCTCACATTTTTTCCACATATACTTTGGTTGTCTGATTGGATTTGCCCTCCTTGCCATACATATTCCTTACAAGTACTTGGGTCACCTGGATTTGTGTCTTTAGCAAAAGATATCATCAAGGATCCCCACTTTGATTGACACAGTGGGTGTATACCCATCTGTGTCCAATCTTTCCGGTAAGCCCCCTTTTAAGAGCGGTGGTGGATCTTCTATCAACACTATATAATTTCTTTACACTTCCTGGTGTTATATATTTCTCAGGACTTTTTCATGGACTTATTTTATTTAGAACACCAATTATCAGTGTGTTAGAAAATATCCTTTTGTGCCATGAACACCATGTATATAACTTAGAATGTTCACTATATGATATTGCATATCTACGGAATTTATGCACCAATATATATTATTCACTGTATGATATGAATTAATGTCATCTACTATATTTTTTTCATTTTTTAGCGCTGCACTTTCTTTTACACTATTTTAGACCCTGTTGCAGGTGCCTAGTATAGCCCAGAAGAACCCAACATGGGGTAGGGTTCTCGTGTGGCCCTCGCTTGGCACCCAATGAAGAGGGAAACATGGAGGACGTGGCGACTGCTCTGTCACCGTGACCTGCCCACGGGCCCACTGCACTTTTTGTTTCCTTGTACCTTGAGCTGGTCTTTAATGTTGTAGGTTAAAGCCTCGTACACACAGTATGAAAATCAGAAGGGATTGTCGTTTGACAGGCTGTTGTCTGAAATTCTCACCGTTAGTACGCTCCTTTCGACAATTGTTTTCCAATTTTCGGACAACAAATGTTGGATGACAGGCTAGTAAATTTTTGGTGAACGACGGCTCCACGTCTGATTTTCGGATGGTCAGTACACAAATCCATCACACAAAAGTCAAAAGTACAACCACGCATGCTTGGAATCAAGGAACGACTGGGCAGAGTTCGGTCTTGTAAACCACCGTTCGTAATTTAGAATTAACATTCATGACGCGGCAATTGATGAAATGTCAAAATTCTCATCTTCTTTAATGAGATAATAATGAAGCTGCTTTGCATGTAGTTATGTCAAAGCTATTTTAAAAGGAATTTGTTTTGTACGATCTGAAAATCGCAAATCAACGCTCACCAAACTCCTACTAACATGAAATTAGCAGAAGGGGCCCAAAGGGTGGCTCTTGAGAAATGAACTTCCTCTTTATAATCTCATACTGTAGTATGTCACTACGTTCGTGTATATCAAATGACAGTTTGCGGATAGTTAGTATGCTAGACAAAATCCTGCATACGCCCTTTTGACAAAAATCAGAAGCTTGGTCGTCCAACAATCAAACCGTGCGTACAAGGCTTTTGGCATTCAGAAATGTCAATGTAAGCGTAATTGCTGACTTTTTCTGAAAATGCTAGCAGTCTGGCAGTCATGCTGACTCTCTGACATCACTCTGAATTTGCATATTGCAAAGAAGCTAGAGACTTTCAGGCAACCAGGATCTTCAGAAAAAGGTTAGCAATTAGCACAAACTTAGACCCCATACACACTATTAGATTTTCTACAGATTTTTGTCTCCACATATAATATGAGGTCAAACCTTAAGCGTTTCAATTTGTATGCAACCAGGCAGGCCCTTGCACTACATGGTTTTAATAAATCTGAAGACAAAAATCTGCAGAAAATCTAATAGTGTGTATGGGGCCTAAGTCAGTTTCTCAGTCCAGGTTTCTTGCAGAGATACAGCATGCAGAGCTAAAGATACATATTTTTTCATATCAAATAGAAAAGAGAAGCACCAGCTGTATTAGTAGTGTTAAAGCCTGTAGCATTATATTCTTCTGAATGTTAAAGCAAACCTTTTCTAATCTATTATAGAGAATCCTATGCAGCCTAGAGCATGAACTAGTGCTAATGCTGACAAGATTGTACATGCCTCCAGGGCAACTATACACTAGTGAGGTGCAGTTTAAGTGAACCTGGCCTGATTTACTAAAGTATGAAGTCAAGTGCATATGAGTTCATTTCAAACATCTAACAAAGTGTAGGAGCTCTATTCTTTCCAAGTACACAATTGGAGGTTTGAAGTGCCTGCAGATACAGTATAGAGCTCATCTTATTACATAATTAAATAAGAATTCCAGCTAAACATAACAAGATAACATTTCATAGACCACTGGAAGATAAAAAAACAAAAAAAAGCAAGATTGTTGTGGCAATTTAAATCTCCAATCCGTAAAAACAGCTGCAGTATGTTTAACTGCCACTAGATGTCCTCAATCTGATAGTCAGCATCACTCAATCCACTTTTTCTGAGCCCAGATCATTCTGGACCTGAGCAGCCTATTACTGGGAAGTGAAAAGAGAAGCAGTGCAGTAATGAACTCAAATCCCTGTCACTGTGCTTTCTCCTTCTATCAGCATGCTTCTTGTCAACACTAATTGGCTCTTTGTGCTGCTTCTTCCTCTCATACTGCAGCCCTACTGTACAGGGAATGCAAAAGGCTAAAACCAGGTCTAATTCAGGTACTTTCACTGATTGAAATAAAAATACAATACATTAAATGATGTACAGTCATTACAGAGCGAAGTGAAGCTTTAAATCAGACCCTGAGTGCTGTCATTCAGTTTATTGCAGTCTATTGTTCCTTATAGACAGCTCACATCAAGCATGCTTCATTGAGATACATGGGCGAAAAATCCAGTTTGTTCTTGTACGTTGAATTTACCTATTCAAATAATTTGAATGGGGTACTTTAGATATATATAGGACCCCTTTCACACTAGGGCGGGTGTGGACGGTAAAACGCTGGTAGTTTTGGCAGTGCTTTACCGTCATTTTAGCAGTGCTATTCGGCCACTAGGGGGGCGCTTTTGACCCCCGAATAAAGGGTTAAACGTGCCCGCGTAACGCCGCTGCCGAGGCGCTTCACCAGCGGTGCCCATTCATTTCAATGGGCAGGAGCGATGGAGGAGCGGTATATACACCACTCCTTCACTGCCACAAAGATGCTGCTTGCAGGACTTTTTTTAACGGTTTTTGACTTTTTCGGTTTTCATCGGACAAATGTTGGCTGTGCAAACAGACAAACTTTCCGGCAACAAAAGTCCTATCGTGTGTACACAAGTCTATAGGACTTTAGTCCAAAGTACAAACACACATGCTCAGAACCAATGCAAAAGATCAGACAACAATACAGAAGTTGACCAAAGGGTGGCGGTAAAGAGGTGAAAAACCATGTGATTTGGTGAAAGTTAGCTGAAAAAGTCCTGCCGTGTGTATGCTTAATTAGTTTACGGCCAATGCCCTTTGTACAAAAAATCCACAGGAAAGTTTGTACAAAGTCCAACCGTGTGTATGAGGCTTAAGAAAACATTTAAAGTGAAAACTAGAGACCAAACATTTTTTTTCTTCATTTTGGATAGAGTAATGCCCCGTACACATGATCGGATTTTCCGACAACAAATGTTGGATGTGAGCTTGTTGGCGGAAAGTCCGACCGTGTGTATGCTCCATCAAACATTTGTTGTCGGACTTTCCGCCAACAAATGTTGGCTAGCATGTTCTCAAATTTTCCACCAACAAATGTTTGTTGTCGGACTTTCCGATCATGTGTACACAAGTCCGACTCACAAAAGTCCATGCATACTCGGAATCAAGTACGAGCTAGAGATATAACTAGCGTTCATAAGGGAGATATCACGTACGTCTTGTATGTCACTACGTTCGTAATTGTTGGCCAACATTTGTGTAACCGTGTGTATGCAAGACAAGTTGGAGCCAACATCCTTCAAACAAAAATCCACGATTTTGTTGTTGGAAAGTCCGATCATGTGTACGGGGCATAAGGGAGGGTTTAACCCCTGTCAATTTTTATGCCAGCTGTGTCTCATTTGGGAGATTTTCCTTCACTTCCTGTCTCTAATACAAAACAGGAAGTGAGAGGAAATACCTCCAAAGTGAGGGAATCCCTGGTTGCCACCAAAACTAGTGTTCCCATGGAAAGACATCCTTTTTATTCCTGTTCAGGTGACAACCCAAAATTTGGGATTTTCTTTTGGTGGCCCAATAGAAAGTGTGAATTTGCCTAACAAGGGCACAGACAGCAATAAAAACGTGATAGGTGTTCAAATCCCTTGCCACTCTATCTAAAAGTTGTTAAAATGTTTATGTTTAGTTATACTGTACTTTAAATATCTTTTTTCCCACCTGATCAGTCTGCCCACCTCTACTTTTGTATCTCGTTCCGCTCCACACATACAGCTCTGCACAGCTGAATTCTCGAATTCTGTTACAAACTCTTTCATCTCACAGCCATCTTTAGTAAAACATAACATCTGCCTCCAGCGACTACTATTGCTTTTGTTTCCTCTGACATATTGTTGTTTTCATTTATTGTAATGCTCGGGTATCAGAAACGTTTTCCTATCTAGTCTCCTTGAAGCTTATATCCTTTATGTATTTCTAGTTGTTCTATTTTCCTATTATGATCAGATGGTTTATCTTCCCTAAATTCACCTTCCACTCAACTCTCTCTGATATGTGTACTAGTTGGTTCATTCTAGACATGTGCAATTCGTTTCATTCCAAATTCGTTTTTTAACGAATTTCGACAAATTCGTTAATTTGGAAATATCCAAATTAACGAATTTTTCCGAATATTCGTAAATTCGAAAATTCGTAAAATTCGAAATTTCGTGAATTATAAATTTGAAAATACGAAAATCTGAAATAACTAACTAACTACTAATAACTTAACTATTATTAACTATTAAATAATAGGTATTGGAATTTCCGTTCAAATTTGGCTGTTAGTAAACGTAACGAATACGAATTTATCCGAAGTTACGAATTATCCGAAATAACGAATGCGGTATTTAAACGAATGGAACGTAACAAATTAATAATAGTAAATAATAATAATAAAAACTTTTTATTATTATTATTTATTAATAATTCATTACGTTCCATTTGTTTAGATGTGGCATTTGTTATTTCAGACAATTCGTATATTTGGATAAATTCATATTCGTTACGTTCACTAACAGCCAAACTTAAAAGGACATTCCAATAACTACAATTTAATAGTTAGTTATCCTTTCGAATTATCGGATTTTCTTTCTTATTTTGGGATTTTCAAATTTTCGAATTTACGAATTTTCGGATTTACGAATTTTCAAACTTACGAATTGCGATCATAAGGAATGACCCAAAAGACAGTGCACATGTTTAGTTCATTCTTTCCCATTGCACATGTGCGAGCTGCGCTTCACTTTGTGAATGGCCCTACAGCCTCCTGGGACATGTTACATGTAGCACTCCCCCCGCAGGAGCTGCTGGTAACTGGTTTCCCCACTCCTGCATAGCCAGGCAACACGCAACACTCCACTTGCATCTAGACACAAGAAGTCAGTCCCTTAGCTTTGTTTTGATGTTTTATTAGGGGTAGCAACTTGGATGGGTGAAGAGATTTATGGGATGTCCAACGTAAATCAAGGACAACAACAGGGGACAGCTTACTTCTTCTGTACAAAAAGATCCCAGACCGTTTTCTCTCCTTTCAAGCTCCCCAAAGTATGCAGATCAACCCTCCTGGTCTCTGCCCTCTAACTTCTAGAAGTTTCTCCAAATTTCCAGAACCGGGGGGGGGCACCAGAGTAAGTCATCCAGCCAGACTTACAATAAACCCTGACCCAGATATCAGACGCACACTTACCATGAGTCAAATGAATTTGCCTGTACTTAAACACAAGCACACTAGAGGGTGCTGCATACAAGAGGTTGCAGGCAGGGAGGAAGAGTGGAAGCAGGCACCTGTCAAAACTAGGTACCCGTTTCCAGAAAAAAAAAGTAATGGGGGGAGTTGGAAAAATTGAACTCCCCTGTTTAGGTGAAGTTCCACTTTAAAGAGCTGCATAAAATGTCAGTGCAATATAAATGTTAGAAATAGTATTAAAGTGGAGTTAAAACCTAACACTAGCTATTCTTAAAATGTCCCCTGCCCTCTCCTCCTATCAATCCAGTCTATCCTGTGTGAAAAAGATCATTATCTGTATACAGGTCCGGTCACATGGCCTCCAGCTCCCCCTGTGTTCGTGAGCAGCTGCTGCAGGGGAGAGGAGGAAGCACTGACAATAGCTAGACTATGGGAGCCTATAGGTGACATCACGGCTCCTGGAATTCCCAGCCAATGTTGAGCACTCCCTGAGCCCGAGGATCATGCAACCAGACCAGACTGGAAAAAAAATGTAAGTATCCAGATCTTTTCCTCACAGGGTAGGCAGGACAAGTAGGAGGCAAGGGGAGGGAATGTTTTTAAAAAAAGGTTAGCTTAAGGCTTTAATTTAAATGTAATAATTAGCCAGTCATGTATCTTTTTCGCCTTACCTTACCTACATTACCTGTATGTAGATAGATAGATAGATAGATAGATAGATAGATAGATAGATAGATAGATAGATAGATAGATAGATAGATAGATAGATAGATAGATAGATAGATAGATTAAAATACATTGTATACGTAAATGGTTTACGTCCACTGTAGCGACATTCCTCCTCGAGTAGAATTATTGGTTTGCCTTGATTTTAATATTTATGTGAAGCTATTAAAATATTGCACTACAAATTTGAAACAATACCTTGTAACTTTGGATGCTGCAATTAGGCTTTTGGCGGCTCCCCTGCCAAGTTTGACAAGTAACACTTAACATGTGTATGCCTCTTGCAGAGCACAACAGTAAGTATGAAACACAGGCAAAGACCTGCCTATAAGAGATGCAAAGCAGCCCCAATTTATTTGGGAAATAACAAAGTGTTTCATGCATCACTAGCTTTAAAAATTCAGCATATTTAGCATTTTTAAGCCATAACTTCATATAGTACAAACCATCTGTGCTACCTATATCTTTTAATAGATTGTTTTTTCCTAGTTTTTTGTTAAAGAAGAAGTACAGCCAATTCGTTTTGCACTCTTGTGACCGGTTTTCAGCTGACAGCAAGCTTTAGCTTTAGTGTCGGCTGACGTCACTGAGTCGGTACAGGCTGGGGAAAGATCGTGACCATATGGTCAGGATCCACCCAGATGCCTTGACCAGCACCTGGCTCAGCCTCTCAGCGGGACGCAGCAGCAGCTCCCGCCCTCTTCACAGCCCAGCGCTCCAGTGAGCATGGGTTGGGCAGAGCACTGTAGATTTAAGGTGTGAATACTTACTTGGGGAAAAGTGTAGTACTCCAGAGCAAGCAAACAGAATTCACTTTGCTGAAGTTACATGGATTTAGTGACATGGATTTTAGTTGACTGGTTAAAAGGTTGCCAGACATAAAGTAGAAGTCTGGTCTAAGTTTAAACCTGCATCTAACCTCATTCTAAGCCTTAAATGAACTACCCTGTAAAGGAAAGATGTGTATACTTGCCTAACTAAGGGCACTCAGGTCTGGTCACGTGATCGGCTCCCAACACTGGCTTCAGTGGTGAGGGAGTACAGCGGACAGTGGATGCCCCATAGTAAATCTATTGGTGACATCACTGCACAGGCATTTAAGCAATGGGCGCTGCTCTGTCTTCTCACACTGAGGTCGGCCACTGAGGAGATCACGTGACCGAACCGGAGTGCCCTTAGATTAGGTAAGTATACACATGTTTCCTTTACAGGGTACCTAGTTTATGGCTTAGAATGGGGGTAGGAGCAGGTTTGAGCTTAGATAAGTTTTAACCGGACTTCTACTTTAAATGCAGTAGCCCCTAATCCTAACCAACAAGCAAAAAATCCATGTCACCGAATCCATGTAACTTCAGCAAAGTGAATTCTTATTGGTTGCTGTGGAGTACTGTAGTTTTGCCCAGTTGTTTCATATGCCTTCGTTAAGTATGCCATTGTGCAGGAAAACGTTTGGAGATAAACAATTCAAGACATATGACCAAAAGCAGAGAATAAGGGTATGTGTCCCTGTGTGGCTCTTTCATCTGTTGATTCTACATAGCACACAATGGTTTATGATACATTTAGGGCAGTAAAAACAGGGAACGATTAATTCCTCACCCCCCTCTTTTCAGCACAGGGGCCCAGTCATAGGTTTGACTGCTGTGGCTCCTGCACCACTATCCTCATGCACTGACAAGCTCTCAATAGTTGCCTACCAGATGGAACCAATTGTACCATATATGCCAGTTGTAATGCTCCAAACTATGGGCATGATCCAGAATGAGAAGAAGCCATAGACTTCCAGAAACTATCATTCTCAATTGGAAGTCTGCAGCGGCAGCCAACCTATTTTTCTCAACACAGTTTTTCTTTAAAGCAAGTTGATTGCCATATGAATTTATTCCAAAGTGATAGCCAAGGTGCATCATGCAGATAAAGACATGAAATTGCCTATTTTCATAGCATTTTTCAAGCGATCCTTCGAAATGTTAGAAGGAAAGTAGTGTTCATTTAGAATCATCTCTTTTCCATTGTACTTGCTTGTACCAGAGAGCACATGGACATCTTGCCTGCATGGGTGATGCTTACCCTTTCAAGGCTTGATGGTCTGTAATTTATTGCCTGAGACGCTTGTAAAAATTCAGAGTGATTTTTATGGGTAAAACTATCACAAACCAATTACAAGCCCTGCACCAGTTACTGTGTTTTAATACAAACCCCCAACATAGATGTTATGACTGTGATATTTTACAGGTCGTTAAGATGAGATGCTTAAATAGACGCTTGGCAGGACATGGTCGGAGAACTGAAGTCATTTCAACTCATGGACAGGAGCACCTGTTTTCCTTGTTTATTTAGCTGAAATTCTTAGCTAGAATCCCAAAACTCATAATCCGCCTAAAGAATAACAGACGTCGACTGTTACGACTGTTTTATTTTTAAAACACATTCCGTTTTAAGACTAAGGAAAGGAAATGTTGTAAAATATATTATGGGAACCCATTCTCCAGATTTCGTGCAACTTCTTTACAAATAGAATGATTCTGCTGACACAAAATCTGTGAATCGGTAAATTGTGCGTTTACTTGCAGCCATTCAGTTCAAAGCATTACTCGTAAATTCACAATAATATACTTGTACAGTGTGTGGCTATTTTATAAAACGGATAATATCACCAGAATGATCTCCTGGTTTCATGAGGCTGTAATGAGAATTACTACTTGACATAATTGCTACTTTTATTCTGATCTACATAATAAAGCTATTCCATTGTATCTGAACATCTCCTGGTTGCCTTCCTTAAAGTACATCCAAACCCTAGTTGAATAATATTTAGTTTGCATTGTATCAGAAACAGTTGACATTTGTGAAGCACAAAATACTTGTCTTCACTTTTTCCATACCTTGTTGCATTTTAGTGCTGCTAATCCCCTGCATGCTTTTAGCAACCACTTTGGGGGGGGGGGGGTACTAAAACTGGTGCACTCAGAACCTGGTGCAGCTGTGCATGGTAGCCAATCAGCTTATAACTTCAGCTTGTTCAGTTAAGCTTTGACAATAAAACATGGAAGCTGATTGGTTTCTCTGCAGATCTGCACCAGATTTTGCAGCATGCAGTCTTATGTTTACATACATACACTCAATCCAGGGATGACTGCATAGAATTTCTTAGGATGGGTTTCCTAATAGTGACATCAGTTTACTAGGTCAGCGCAATATGTGTTGAAATGGTCACTTGCAGTCTTCATTCAACGTGACAGGGTGACAACTAGGGTTGCCACCTCATTCCTCTAAAACCGAACACATATTGATTACACAGGTTCTGTGGCTGATTAAGGTGGTAATTAAACTCACTTGGTGTCTTATCTGCATTAAATCAGACTCAGAACCTGTGTAATTCAAAGGTGTTCAGGTTTAAAGGGATGAGGTGGCAACCCTAGTGACAACGCTGGAGCCCAGTTGGGAGATGGACAAAGAGCAATGTCACCCTATAACAGGATGTGTCTCAACAAGGACTACTGTATATATAAGTATAGGCAAGATGTAATCCTGTACTGTGCTGAGCTATATGATAGTTGCTATTGCTTATTACTTTCTGGAAATGGCAGTTGCCTGAATCTGCCTGGTTTAATTACTTGGAGACAATTACATGCAGATCAATAAACTTAGAGAGAAAAAAAACGCTTAGTTTTACTTAGTTTTTAGTGTTACTTTACCCACAACAGTAAAATTAGTCTGTACAGTATATGCAGTAAAGCATGCCTGTTATACTCACTGTAGAACCTAAGGGGTTAATTCTGCACATTATGTAAAAAGGCTGTTTGATCCTGTCTTCTCTGATCCTCCCCTTCTTCCACAGTTCCCAATCCATCTCCTGATAGAACAGAGCATTGGGGGGCACTCTGCACATACTCAGTTTGGTGTGTATTGCTTGAGAGCTTTTTTTTTTTTCTTGGGAGGGTGCATGTGATCAGCACAGGGCCAATTAGCACTGTTCAGACAGAGGGTCAAGGGTCAAGGGTCTTGGAGCATCATAGAACAATCAGGGGAGAAAGAAAACTCCTCTTGCAAGCTTTAACCAGTGCTCCGCTGGCCACACTGATAGTAACAAGACTGTTATATACTGCTGATGAGAAAAGGTATTTAGAAGTTTATATTTACTAAAATAATTGCATTTTCATGTTCTGTGTACTGTGGGAGACCAGATATAGTGAATACAGGTTCCTGGGTTTAGTAAAACTTTAACCCCTTCCCGACCAGCAGCCATAGTTATACTGCGGCAGAATGTCTCCCCTGCGCGAGCCGTCGTAGCTGTACGTCGGCTCTTTAAGACGCTGTTAGAGGTGCGTGCGTGTGCCCGCAGTGTGTCCCCGGAGCTGACACGCGTACCCGGCGGGCACGATGACCACTGGGCACCTGCGATCGCTCGTGACAGATCGAGAACCGAGATCTGTGTGTTTAAACAAATCCCGGTTCTGTCAGGTGAGAGGAGATAGATCATGTGCTCCTACTAAGTAGGAACAATGATCTCACTCCTCCTCTAGTCAGCCACATTCCCCCCACAGTTAGAACACATCTAGGGAACGCATTTAACCCCTTGATCGCCCCCTAGTGTCAACCCCTTCCCTGCCAGTGACATTTATACAGTAATTAGTGTCTATTTTTAGCACTGATCGCTGTATAAATGTCACTGGTCCCAAAAAAAAGTGTCAAATGTGTCCGATGTGTCCGTCGCAATGTTGCAGTCCTGATAAAAATTGCAGATCACCGCCATTACTAGTAAAAAAAAAAAATAATAATAATAAAAATGCCATAAATCTATCCCCTATTTTGTAGACGCTATAACTATAACTATAAAATATGTAGAAGAATACTTATCGGCGTAAACTGGTGAAGAAATTTTTTTTAAAAAAATTTTCGGGATATTTATTAAAGCAAAAAGTACAAAATATTGTGTTTTTTTCAAAATTGTCTCTCTTTTTTTGTTTATAGTGCAAAAAATAAAAACTGCAGAGGTGATCAAATACCACCAAAAGAAAGCTCTATTTGTGGGGAAAAAAGGAAATACATTTTGTTTGGGTACAGCATCGCACGATCGCGCAATTGTCAGTTAAAGCGACGCAGTGCCGTATCGCAAAAAATGGCCTAATCAGGAAGGGGTTAAATTCTTCTGGGACTGAAGTGGTTAAGCCAGTCAGCATGACAGCCCGATAACTAGTAAGTTCAAAAGCAGAGGTCAACAATGGCAACCTCCATGCTAACTCACTACAATTATTCTTTAACTGAAGAAAGATCAGTAATAGAAAAAAAAACGTATAATTATAATTGAACATAATTCATTGATTGTGGTTTATAAAGACATTTAATATTTAATGATAGCAGAGAGATGATTCTCATACTGTCTACAAAGGTGTATATGTTGCATTTAACCTCTCTTATACCCATTCACAAGTCAGCTTGTGCACCAGTATTTAAACACGTGCACTCACATGTGCTGAAACATGCATTTTAAACTGTGTTTTGTATGTCTGGATGGTTTCTAGAGGAGAGCTTCTCTAACCATGCACTAAAAGTGCAAAAGACATGATTAAATTCTTTTTTAGCGGGCCCTGTAACCACAATAAATAATACACATATATGACCAGGCATAAATCAATGTAGATTTTCAGCTGTAATGCAATGCTGTGTGGGATAAGCACTAGAGTTGCCATCCCATCCCTTTAAACCTGATTACATATGAATTACACACGTTCTGAGGCTAATTAAATGCAGATAAGGCACCAAGTGAGTTTAAATACCACCTTCAGACACAGAACCTGTGTAATTCATATGTGTTCGGGTTTAAAGGGATGAGGTGGAAACCATAATAAGCACAAAGCAATTAGGCAGCCAGATTTTTTCCAGCTGGTCCTTATTGTTTTTCAACTAGGGTAAGCAGGTTTCCAAGTGATCTTCTCTCCCTTCTCCATAGGCCAAAATGTACTTGTCCAATGAAGATGTGCATATTTGGGGAACAAACTTTCATGTGAACGGTGGTTTGGTAATCAGTGTATGCTCCACATGCAAATAGAAATAACAGAATTTCAAGAGAGAAAAAATTGACTTTTGAGGTATCCATCAAGACATACAATTTTTTTTAAATGCAATTTTTATTAAGGATTTAGAAACAAAATGTTATATCTTAAAAAAACATAATGGCATCGACCATAGTATAAAGAATATGCAACAACCAAGTGTATAATACAGTTTCAATACAACAATTTTTTGCATACACCATATAAATAGTAGGTGGTAGATGGGGATAGATGGTATTAGGGTGTATTGTGAATGGATAGTTGATGTCATTGTGATTTTTTTGTGATATAACTTTTATTTGTATGGAATGATGCTTGCCCTATAAGTCTGTTTGTATGCGCTTAAAATTTTGTGGTGCAAAGGGATATTGAGTTTCTCTGGGTTACTGTAATGCTGGCATCCTCTTTGCTCTGTATTACTTTACTAAATAAGCCCCTGCGTGTATTTCTATTCAGCAAGAAGCAGAAATCCATGTGCATGGTGAGCTAAGCTAGGATAAGTAAAGTGATATTTCTGGTGACACTGCCAAGTAAGAGATGAGAATAGTGTTCTCCTGGATATTGCACTGTGAAGTCAGTAATGGGAAAGGTGGAATTTCCAGTACACTACACTACCAAGTCATAAATGGGAAGGGTGCTATATTCAGTACACTACACTGCCAAGTCAGAGATTGGGAGGGTGCTATCTCCAGTACACTTCACTGCCAAGTCAGAGATGGGAAGGGTGCTATCTCCAGTACACTTCACTGCCAAGTCAGAGATGGGAAGGGTTCTATCTCCAGTACACTTCACTGCCAAGTCAGAGATGGGAAGGGTGCTATCTCCAATACACTACGCTGCCAAGTTAGGGATTGGGAGAGTGCCATCTCTAGTACACTACACTGCCAAGTCAAGGATGGGGAGGGTATTATCCCCAGGACATTGCTCTGCCAAATCAGTGATTACAGGTGGGTTCTATTTCCAGGATATTGCACAATTGCACAGCCAAGTCAGGGATGGGATGGGTGCTAACTCTAGTACACTACACTACACTGCCAAGTTAAAGATGGGGAGGGTGTTATCTCCAGGACATTGCACTGTCAAGTTAGAGGTGGGGAGGTTATATTTCCAGGACACTGCACTGCCATGTCAGGGATGGTGAGGGCTCTATTACCAGGACATTGTTGGTAGGGATGAGGAGGAAGCTATATCTAGTATGCTACACTGTCCATTCATGTATGGGGAGGGTGTTATTGCAGGACATTGCACTGCCAAGTCAGGGATTGGGAGTGTTCTATCTCTTGTACGCTAGACAATCATGGGAAGATTTATTTTTCCAGGACACTACACTGCTAATTCAGGGATAAGTAGGGTGTTATTTCCAGGAATAAAGAGGGTGTTGTGTCCTGGACACTGCACTGATGAATCAGGGATGGGAAAGGTGGTATGTGGAAACACTACACTGCTTAGTTATGGATGGGCACTGTAAAGTCAGGGACTGGGAGGGTGCTATTTTCTGAACACTGCAAAGTTATGGATGGGGAGGGTGCTATTTCCAGAACACTACTCTGCCAGGTCAGGACTTGGAAGGGTGATATTTCCAGGTCACTGCACTGATGGGTCAGGGATGGGGAGGGGGCTATTTCCTGGACACTGAAATTCAGGGATGGGGAGGGCGCTGCTTCCAGGACACTACAGTGCCAAGTCAGGAACCAGTAGGATGGTATTTCCAGAACACTGCAAAGTTTGGGATGACAGGGTGCTACTGTATTTTCAGGATACTACACTGCTAACTTAGGGATGAGGAGAATGTTTTTTTTCTAGGGCTATTATGTGTATTTATGAATGAGATTGGTCCAAACTTTATTCAGCAGAACCCATGAGAAGCTGTCACATGATCTCATCCCTGCTGGTCCAGTCAGCTGTTGCCAGGGCATTCCCTGCCCCACAGCTGCATGTAAACAAAGGGGTGATCTTGACATCAGTGACCTAATATGGTCACACAGCTATACATTGCATATACTTCAAAGTAGAACTAAACCCATCAATTTAACTGTTTCCCAAAACAGTTAAGTGTCGCTACGCCCATGGGAGCCACTGCGTAGAATGGATCCTATGTTCTTTGCCTTGACCTTCCCAAGAACCTCAGCCCCTCTGATACACCAGTTTAATTATACAAACATACAGTATCACAGGAATTTACTAAAAGTAATACTTAGTACCCAAAAGTAGTGATATATCAAAGAAACAAGCACCCAACCAGGTAGTAAAGGGAAACTTAATATATTGTCACCCAATATGGTTGGTAATTAGGCAGGATAAAATAGATTAACAATGGAAACAACACAATTTAGCGCACAAAGTGATTACCAGTAGGGGCTAGGCAATGGATGACATTTGGCACCCAGATCAGCATAAAGAGTAGCAAGGCCACCTCAAGTGCAGCAGTGAGCAGCAGTAAAGTTGAATCTATCGAGTGCTGAAACTATACTGCCAGAACACATTTATGGTGGTGATACTAGTCCTAGACTGACTGGGTATGCAGTGTCCAAAAGAAAATGAGGATGATGGCGGAGGGAGCAGGAGAACAAAAGGAGCTTGCAGAATGTATATAATGGAAGGGGCAGTTATTTGAGATGTTCTCCTGCTGGGTATCGTTGGGGCCCTTTAAGAGCATTGGTGCACTTAAAGTGGTTATTCAAGGCTCAAGGTTTTTTACCTTCATGCATTCTATTCTGTGCAACATCCCCCAATACTTACCTGAGCCCCATCACGATCCAGCGATGTACACGACAGCCTCAACTGCCTCAACTTTCACTCCTCATTGACTGAGGAATTACAGTCACAGTCAGTGAGCCAATGAGGAGAGAGAGGGGGCAGGGCCAAGCCATTGCTCTGTGTGTGTGAATGGACACACAGGGCAGCAGCTCGGGAGCGAGCCTGCTCAGATGCCCCCACAGCCAGCTGCTTGGTCTGGGGGCACTCGGCCAGGAGGGAGGGTCCTGGAGTGCTGGCAAGGGACCCGAGAAGAGGAGGTATGGGGCTGCTCAGTGCAAATTCACTGCATAGAGCAGGTGAGTATAACATATTTGTTATTGAAACAAAAAAACAAACAAGCCTTTAATAACACCTAGTTATTCTGCATGTAGTATAGGTACAGTATAGGTATGGTATAGTCTCGGAACAGATGCAAGGTAGATGTGGTTCAGATGCAACAAAGGTTTGGTATAATACAGTATAGAGTTGGTATAGGTGCAGTCTAGGTTTGGAATAAGCGCAGTATATAGTGCAGTATGAGTGCTGTATGGATTTCCTATACTTGGTGTCCTGCTCTTAGTGGCTCAGTCCCTGCTAGCAGTATAAGCAATGGACAAATAGCCCGCTCACCAGTTCCTGGTTGCTGCGGTGACCTCTTGCTGTTCAGGGTGGTCTTTGATCCCTCCTTGAAGGCCTCCAGCAATCAGAGATGGGAAGCAGAGGATGAGTGGAGGTGCCAGTCTCCCTGCAGCAGCAGAGCAGGTGCTGTGGTGTGGGCGATGTTGCCCCGGATGTCCTCATTTCCAGTCTCAGGCTAAGATCTTCTCTGGTATGGTCTTCCACTGACAGGCAAATATCCATACAGAGATGCTCTCTCTCTCTTTATCTATCTCTAACTCCCTTGGTGTCAAGAGGAAGAACTTTCCCAGACAGTTTAATGAAAATCATCTCTCCATTCCTCCCACTGCACAGTGCATATTATTATCTGTAGTGCAAGAAGTCTATGCATGCCATTATATTGCTACTGTCTCACCTCTTTTACCCGCTCACCTCTTTACCCTCTTTCAACATGTCACCTCCTCATCCCAACTCCTCTGCACCCCCAGCTCCCCCAACAGCTCTCTCTTGTCTGTATAAATCCCCCTGTCCACAGCTCGCACTTTGAACAATCTATAGCATAGATTGTTCCTTCAGCTCTGACTTCTGGAGCATATCCACAGCTTCTCCACAGCTGTCTCTCTGCACAATCGTTGCCCCACCTCCTTTCCCCTTTTCCTTTGCAGCTCTCTCACTTCTTCACAGTTGCAGCAGTGCAGCCAACTCCGTTCCATTGGGCAGGGTGGGCTTTTTTTTCAGCCTACTGCAGTCTCCTACTGTAGCACAGAGCCAAGTAGGAGTTTCAGAAAGCTTCACTCGGTTTGGTGGTACACTGATCTGACAGGCAGCGGGCAGGAATAGAAGCTGCCTCCTAAATCCTCGTTAAAAAAATGCTGAAAGCTGCGGCCTTTGGAATCCGGGCACCTATCAACATATGTGGGAAGGTGCCCTGGGTGCCAGTGCTAGAACAGAGAAGCTGGTGGAGGAAGTGAGTAGAACTTCCTCTACTGGATTCTGTGTTAAGTGACAGGCTGGAGAGGAGAGGGCTGCCTAAGGCGACGTTCTGCCACGTTCCGGACGAAAAAAAAGCTCTGCGAAGGCATATACAGTATTAGTTTGTTTAAGATAGGTAAGGTCCCACACATTCTAGTAGAGTGTCACAAGGACAACCACTACCCCCATTTCTTGTGCTGCTGTCACAGGGACAGGTAATTAGGGGAAACAATCCAAATGGGGTTGCAGAAAAAATAGAAAACTGAAAGAAATAGTAAATCTTCCCAATTATATCCAAAAGAACAAAATTGAGCTAAAATTAAAAAAAAAAAAACCTGAAAGAAATGATAACGCGTCCCAATTTTATACAAAAGTAATACAATTGGCTGGAATTGGGCTTTAATTAAGGCCTAAACCTTAGAGGTACATAAGTACAAATCCTATGCAGGTCTCCAGAGTAAAAAAATGAGTCCCAAATTGTCTAGGTGTCTCTCTAATTCAGCACATGTTTTCTTATTCAAACAGAATGAACTTACATTTAAATGACTTCTATTTTAATATGAACAGTGAGCCTGTGCTTAGGATCTAATGAATAAAACCTAGGCTCTACAATGAGAAAGTTCTCTTTATAACAGGTATTTGGTCAGAAGACTTCACGTCTTGCAAATTGAGAAAAGGAAAAGCCCCTGAAATTGTATTAGCGGCTGCTTTCACTCATGAAGCATCAGCTATACTCTCCACGGCACTGCTCCATTGTTGTGAAGTTCACAGAAATGTCCAAATGAAATATGAACTGTATTATAGCAGCAATGATAATCTCTTTGTAGTGATACTTATGAATATTCAAGTAAACAGACTTCAGTAAAAGATGAATGAGTGCATAGTATTTTCTGTGCAATAATATACTGTAAAATAATGGGATGATTTCTATACAATTTAGAAATTTATAAAGAGGATGATCCTTGCTATAACTCTACCTAACACTAAGGACTACAAGCCAAGACTACACATAAAAGTATCCAGACGTTTATAAATTATGGTTTGCATGTACTTTGAATATCAGGGGATGAAGAGCATTTTTCCTAGGTTTTATTGCAGGGCTGCAGTAGCTAGTGAAGGTGGAATGTAGAGAGGAAGAGGGTTGTGGTGCCAAGTTATGTGCCAGCAGGCGGAACATTAGACTCCCACACTTTTCACGCTTTGTAACCTCTGCCTACTTTGGCAATTTCACTTTAAGGGACTGTACAAATATATGAAAACAAGACAAAAAAATAAGTCCTGCTTGAAAAGTTGGTGATTATGATGCTCTTCCCGACAACAGAAAGTATGCCCAAAAAGTAGTGTTGAACTTTGTCACTTCTCCTTGCTTAAAGCTGAACCTTAATTCCCTGACCATGGAAAGAAGTATCTATAGAAAGTTGGAAAGTGTCCTGGAGAAGCAGACAGAGAATCCAGGAAACATGTCGACTGTTCAAGGATGTTCAGAATGTTGTATACATACACTATGGATGAGCAATTTTGGGGTGGTGGAACTTGACTGGCTTGCACAGAGTCCTGACCTCAACCCGATAAAACACCTTTGGGATGAATTAGAGAAGAGACTGCGAGTCGGGCCTTCTCGTCCAACATCAGTGCCTGACCTCACAAATGCGCTTCTGGAAGAATGGTCAAACATTCCCATAGACGCTCCTAAACCTTGTGGACAGGCCTTCCCAGAAGAGTTAAAGGGGTTGTAAACCTTCAAGGTTTTTCACCTCAATGCATTCTGTGCATTGAGGTGAAAAACCTCCTGTAATGCTGCAGCACCCCCGAGCCCCGGTTTTACTTACCTGTACTCCCTCTATCTCATCCCGGGGATGAGCACACCAGCAAAAGCCGGTGTCTCGAGTCCTGATTGGATGGATTGATAGCAGTGCAGCCATTGGCTCACGCTGCTGTCAATCAAATCCAATGACCCGGGGGGGTGGGGCCAAGTCATACATTCGGCTTCTATGGATGCTGAATGAATGACTCGGGAGCGCGCCCGCAAGGTAACCCACTACGAGAGTGCTTCTCCTAGGGAGTTATCTAATGCAGGGAGGAGCCACGAGATCCGCCGAGGGACCCCAGAAGAGGATGATCGGGGCCACTCTGTGCAAAACAAGCTGCACAGTGGAGGTAAGTATGACATGTTTGTTATTTAAAAAAAAAAAAAAGCTTTAGTGTCACTTTAAAGCTGTTATAGCTGCAAAGGGTGGGCCAACTCAATATTGAACCCTACGGGCGAAGACTGGGATGACATTAAAGTTCATGTGCGTGTAAAGGCAGGTGTCCCAATACTTTTGGCAATATAGTGTATAAATATCGTCATATGAGCATAACTTGGGGTAATTTGTTAAACCTATTGTCCTTATGATGTTTTTAAACCATCTTATATTCATAAAAAAAGCATATATTTTACTATTTGTGTGTTGACCTAAATTCCCATAATGTAAATCCTCAACTTGAACACCTATTTTTATGAACAGAAGTCCATTTGACTATAATTGGTCACTGGCAAAATGTCAAAGTAAATTCTGAAAAAAAAAAAAAAAAACGTGCCATCAACGCAACATGTCAGTAGCAGAATATCAGTTCCACATTATATAGCAGTAACAAGGCAGGGAAGTCTTTTAAGAAATACAAAAAAAAAAAAAAATCCCAGAGTTATTTCTTTTTATGTGTCACAATATTCAGTTTAATATACACATCATTTTTTTGGAGCTGTCAATATTCCTGGAACAGGAGTAGTAAAAACAAAGTAACAATCTCAGTCTTGCTGCACAGGTGGTTGTTTTATGTTATATAAACATTATGTCATACATTGTAAATTATACAAATATGGAACAAGTTCAAAATGAGATTCAGAGCCAATGACAAACATAAAGCCTCTAATACTCAGCAGCAGAAACCAATGATATGGCAGGCACTAGGGAAAACTAGTGCGGCATTCTCATCACAGGCTGTATAATGACCGTGATTTATAGAGCAAACATAAATGAATATTTAGTTACTAGCAAAACATTGCTGGGCCAGTTCAAATTCAAACATCAAAGACAAGCAGTCTACCTTAAGTGTAGCCTCTAGGGAACAAAACTCAGAGCCTGTCTTTAAATATGGGTGATGAAACGAGCACACGTGAAGAATGTTAATGGGTCATCCTTTTAGCATTGATTAAATCCACAGATCTTTCAACTCAAAAAATCTCCCTGCTAAAGTTTTATTTTATTTTTTCTCCATCAGCAGGTCAGCTGAAATCACATTCCATCAACAGATTATGTAAAGCCAGTCCCGGACTGAAAAATCGCCTACCAAAATGACATTGATTATATATAAATCACCGGCCCTCATACAAAGGTTTTATCTTCTGTAAACCTCCCTTGTTGTGCAACCAGTGGTATACACTTTACTTTTTCAAATAATAGTTAAGGTACCTTAAAGTAAACCTTTCTTTGGAGAAATTCATGGCTGCCATTTTTGATCCCCTTCTGACAATGCTAGTTGCCTGGCTATTCTCCTAGATGCCCACTTAAAGTGGAGTTTCACCCACATTTTGCACTCCTCACCATGCAGCACTAATGTGCATCCTTAAAATGAATTGGCAATTTACTATTATTTTTTCTGTCCACTTACCTGATTTAAGCCTATATCTAATTTCACTTCCTCCTTTAGCAGCAATGGCCATCATTTCCGGTTTTGCAGTGGCTCTTGCGAGATATTGGTCAGCTTGGCATGACACTGCTCCCGTAACATTTAACATTGGCGTCTATGGAAATTCTTGGTCATCTTGGCATGGGATGGCTCCAATAATATTTAACATTGGTGTCTATAGAAAATCTTGGTCAACTTGGCATGGCACTGCTCCCCTAACATTTAACATTGGTGTCTATGGAAATTCTTGGTCAGCTTGGCATGGGGCGGCTCCAGTAACATTTAACATTGGCATCTATAGAAAATCTTGGTAAGCTTGGCATGGCACTGCTCCCGTAACATTTAACATTGACGTCTATGGAACTTCTTGGTCAGCTTGGCATGGCGCGGCTTCAGTAACATTTAATATTGGTGTCTATAGAAAATCTTGGTCAGCTTGGCATGGCACTGCTCCCGTAACATTTAACATTGGCGTCTATGGAAAATCTTGGTCAGCTTGACATGGCAAGCTGACCAAGATTGCACCGCACTGCACATGCGCGAGATCGACAGCTGCTTGCTGGGTAGCCAGCCTGCACGGAATCCAGGAAGGAGGACACTGTGGCTTCAGATGCCCACACTGGAGATGGCCACGCTGTGCAGGAACTTTACAAAGTAAGAAAATGATGCTGCACAAATAGAAAGCTGGGCATAGTTTACAGCATACCTTTGTTACATTGCATGTGGCATGAGTATTCTAGGGGTATTTTTATCTTAAAAGACATATTTCGGCTGGGACCTCCGCTTTGGAGAGAAGCTTACCAGGATGATGTAGTAGTGGCATGCTTTGTGCACCATGGCAAAAAAGGGGCATGTCAAATTTAAATAAGGAGTGTGGAGAAATCAATTAAAGTGGAACTATACTCACCTCAGAAAACAGAGCTCCCGGGTGCTCGATCCACAGTCGCTGGCTGAGTAGAGAAATGAGGAAAAGATGATCCGCACTCCGGTGATTGCTCCTAAAATATGTTGTATTTATTGTCAAGCCACAGTGATCAAACGCAAATGAGAACAGTTGACGTGTTTCAGCCTATAAGGCCTTAGTCATAACCACCACATGAGCTCCCTTGATGGCACTGACATCTTTACCCAGTCTTTTTCTGTGTTTAGGAACTTCAGCCATCATCATCGGCTGTGCCGGGAAGATGTAACTTTTGCACATGTGTAGAAGTTCATTCATCCCAGTTCCCCTGCAGATGTCAGAATTGTAGACTGTGGTGCATGGACAGCTCATTAACCATTGTCAAGAGGATTGCGCTCAGCAAGTTACAAATCCTTTATTGCACTATGTCTCCTCTGTAATAAAACACCTTTCTATTTGCACATTATTATTTTTGCTTAACATTCCACTTCAGAAAGACTCACTTCCCCCCCCAAAAAATACTCTAATCCCCATACAAAGATATATCCATGCAGACAATCCTTGTAATAATCAAAGTATTGGGCTTTCAAAATCTTCTTCCTCAAAATCAGGCTAAATGGTCTAGACTCCTCTTTTGACAGCAGCTGCATAGGGACACAGTACCAGACTGACACCGCAAAAAGTATATCTGCCAAGACACAATCAGAAACATCTATACTGATACAATCAATTCCGCAGTGACACTACCCAAAACATATATATACACTGATACAATAAATTCCGCAGTGACACTACCAGAAACACTGTGTACAGGATGCCAAGGATGGGTCCTGGATGGGTGCTATGTGGCACCAATATTTGGAATTATGGCAGTAGAAGCTGGTGCTCAGTTGCCTTGGGGGGGTGGCCCACAGTGCCCAGCCAGCCACACCACCCCCCCACCACCAGCCAGCCAACCAGCACCCACACACAGGGCTTGATCGATCTTTGCTTACCCACACCCCATCGCTCAGTCGATCGAAGCTGTTTTGCTCGCCCGTCGCTTGCCAGGCCCCCCGCCAGTCCCACACTTACCCCATCCAGGTTGTGGCTTCAGCGGCTTCCCCCCTGCGTCTCCTCCCGAGTCCCAGCGGTCACTTCTCCTCCTGGCCAATCAGGACTTAGGACTCACGGGCCAATTGGGTCTTAGGACTCCTGGCCCTGAATAGCCGGGAGGAGAAACAGGAAGACATTAGCAAGTATTAATTTACTAATGTCACCCAACTGGGTGGGCTCGGGGCTCAGAGCCCACCCTTTTTGAAGCTAATTAGAGCCTCAGGCTCTAATCATGTGCTTAAAAAAATGTAAAAACCCCTGCGCCCTGTATGAGCGTCCGCCACTGGATTGTGGTCCCTTTAAGGGGAATGTTTTGCATACTCAGGAGTCTCCCCCATGATGGATTAGGAATTCTGGGGTAGTCAAGTAGAGAAGAGGACTGACTTGCAGTCCCCTCTGTATCAGTAGAGACATATATTTGACCTGGAATTTTGGAGGTTCGGAGTAACATTCGGGTGGGAAAAGAACCTCCACTCCTGACTACAGGGACTCTGGTCCCTACGGGGTTAAGCAATCACCAGGAAGCAGCACATAAGGCAGGAAACTCCCAGTGTTGGTGGGTGGAATAAGAGTTGAGAGGAGTCCTGGCTGTGTGTTGCACGTGTGCTGACAACTGGCAACTACCTGAAGCTGGATGCTGCTAACCCTGGGGTAATAGGCCTTATTTGACTTTTGCATGTTTAACAGTTTGAGTTGTGCTGAAGATAAGCAGACTTTTGTTTCACATTTCCTGAAGTTTTGCTTTGCTGCTCGAAGCTCCTTGTGTTAATAAAGACTTTTATGTTTAAGATAACCGGCTGTTGCATGTGCTCCCAAGGTGCTAAATCCCCTGAATATTAACGGATACCATCAGTTCTGCAGTGACACCCCCAGAATTACATCTACATTGATACAAGTTCTGCAGTGACACCACCAGAAACACATCGACATAGATATAACAAACTCTGCAGTGACACCACCAAAAACATGTCTACGGAGATACAATGGGTTCCTCAGTGGTAGTACAAGTAAAAAATCTGCATAGATATAATCAGTACACCTGCTTTGAAGATGATCAGTCATTTAGTCATTAGTAGCACATTAGGCTTAAAAAAAACATCTGAGTTATGCATCAGGCACCCATACAGCAGCCCAGGAAATGAAGCAGACTAGCTAGCTTGTTCTGACACGCACTCAAAGCTTGGTATCAGTGGAATAAAATAGGCCCCAATCATTAGCGTGAAGGGGTAAAAAATGAACCCCAAAATGTTGGTGTCACTGAAATACAATGAACTCAAATCATTGGTGTCAGTAAGTAAAAATGAGCTACAATCACAGGTTCCAGAGGAAGTGAAATAACCCTATGCCCAGTATTGGTATTCAGTGGCTAACTTATCTTAGTACATGATCCCATGCTGCTCTGCCTCTGTCAGAACAGGAGATTACTCCAGCATACTTGTTGTGACGGGTGCTGGAACGCAAATAGCGTTCAAGCTATTGGCTCTGGAAACTTGGGAGATTCAGTCAAGCTCCTGGGAGACCAGACAGCACAATTGGATGGCACCCGGGTTTATTGGGAGACTTGACAGCACTGTGTAATGCTGAGACATTGGCTTCAATAGTTTCTCTGAGTCATTGACCTAAAACAAGGGGGACCTATTGGGAAAGATAAAGACAAGCAGAGTTGTTGCCCAACAATTAAATTCAATGGGTGAATGGTGGAAAGCAAAACAGTTTATAGTTCCAATACTCTTTAAGGGCTAAGCTACACGATCAATTATATTCTCTTTGTAAGGAAAGATTTAACAACTTGTTGCCGAATACCTCATTAGGTTAGAATTACACAGAGGCTTTTAAATCACTCACTCATTCTACTAAAATCATTAAGGCCCCGTTCACACCTATGCAAATTAGATGCTGCTTACACCGCAGTCAATTCGCAGCACATTTTAAAATACCTTCATTTGAATGCATCTGGTTCGCATATGTGCATTGTATTCGCACTGCGCATCGCCCAAAAATGTGTGCGTTTTCTGGGCATTGCGGTGCGAATTACAAGCACATTATCTTCTATGGGAACGCATCTGATTCGCAGATTCGCATTCTCTCCTTCTCCTCACTACACTTTCCCCCTCTCCCCCTCTTCCTGCTCAGCTGATGCGCAGATAGAACGAAGAGGCACCGCTCAGAAAATGTAGCTGGAATTGGCACCGGACTCGTGTGAACCTGGCCTAAAGCTGACCTCTAGGAATTGTTTGTATCCCATACTTATGCCGCGTATACACGATCGCACATTCCGACAACAAAATCCATGTTTTTTTCCCAGAGGATATTGGCTCAAACTTGTCTTGCATACACACAGTCACACAAATCTTGTCGGAAATTCCGAACTTCAAGAACGCGGTGACGTACAACACCTACGACGAGCCGAGAAAAATGAAGTTCAATAGCCAGTGCGGCTCTTCTTCTTGATTCCAAGCATGCGTGGAACTTTGTGCGTCGGAATTGTGTACACACGATCAGAATTTACAAGAATGGATTTTGTTGTTGGAAAATTTTCTGATCCAGATTTCAATTTTGTTTGTCGGAAATTCAGACGGAAAATGTCCGATGGAGCCTACACACAAGTTCCTACCGAACATTTCCTGTCGGAAAATCCGACCGTGTGTATGCGGCATTACAGTGGTCCAGTTTGGCGAAATGTAAGTATGTATATATCATACCTAAGGGCCACAGGGGGTCACTCACTCAGCACAGCCACCATTAATACAATGCCTTTGATTTCTTTCTCTGAATACAAGGCATTCTATGATTGGACAAGGTCAAGATTGTGACATCACTATCTACCCCCTCATCCTCTCTACTCCCTCCTCCTTTGGGAAGCTTTTATCTGTAAAGGCCAAGCGTTTGTGGTGGGGGTATTCCCTGCCCGACAGTTGCAAGCATGCATGCCCCTTGTATATGGGCAGCTGCAAGGTTGGGTAGGGATTTCCCCCACTACAGATGGTTGGCCCATTACAGGTGACAGATTCCTGGTAGGCTTGGCAATAAGGGTTTGAAAGAGCATCCAAAAATCATTCAAGCTCTTCTCTACCTGGCAAGACTAGAAAGATTACACTCTATCATTGCAGTAGACTACTACTTCCAGCTTTCCCAGTGGCCCATCAGGTATGAGATCCTCAAGTTCAGCTTTAACAATCATTCGTTAAAAGTAGTAATTTATCCCTAGATAGATAGAAATAGCGACTCCCAATGGAGTAAGCTACAGAAGGAACATGCAACAGCATCTTGTAGGATTCAGTCGCACATGGTTTGAGCATTGTACTAATCGTGCAAGATTGATTACTACTAAATGCTACTACTGTATATGCTATGTGTGTAGCTTACCCCATAGGGAGCAATTTGTATCATCTGTTTAGCAATCAGTTGCTAGTTTTAGTAGCCCAATTGAACAACTACAATTACATGTGTAGCCAAAGTGGTTATGTATAGTAAACCTTGAGCTATACAGGTGTTTTCCGTACAATTTTTGGGGTTATACAAGCTATGCAGGTAAAAATCCCTTGCAGCTATTTGCAGTTTGGCTTGAACAGTCACACTACAAATAATATATTTTATGACCGCTAACGTCATAAGTTGCAATTATGATCAAGCAATCAACTGTCACTGATTGCAGGTAAACAGTAATGTTGCAACTGTCACCAATCAATCATGGATGAGCATAGGAAAAAAGCAGCATCACCTTAGACTGTAAGATCCACCAAAGGGTCTAAGTGTATCGCTCACTGTTTTCTATAAAACCAATGGAATATGTTGATTGGATCTATACAAACTATTTAAGAATGTTAAACCTATAAAGGTATACTTCGAAACGGACAGCTTTTGCCATGTATCTCTTACTTACAACCTGTCAGTCTAGAGATCCATGAAAGTGTTTGCAAACCTTAAAAAATCACATTGTCACCTTCCTTGGACACAGCCAAATTATAACGTCCCAGATGTTAAATTATTACTAAATACCTAGTGATCCTGCCAGCATCTTAGTGTCTTCAGTGCTTCTTGTTTTATGCTGACAACACTAATCATTGGCTGCAACTACCATTGTAGTGTTGTCAGCCTGAAATGCCCACTCCAGAGCTGGGACTACTGGATCTAGTGTCAACGCATGGCATGCTTGAAGTCTGTCCAGAGTCATGCTGTCACCAATCAAAGCACTGGCCAAATAGAGCAGCTGAGACCACACCCCCTCCCACCGTGAAGCACCAGCCAATCCTGGAAAGACTGCAGTCACGTTACTGCCAATAAAAGTACAAAAAAAGGTATAAGTGGGTTTTTATTACAGAAACATATTGTTGCCTTTTTTGTAGATTCGGCATTCATATATACCAAAAGACTCCAAATATTCGAAACAAAGAACCCGTTTACTGCCCTTCAAACTTTAAGGGGGGCGAACTGTGGCCAGTGGAAGTAGAAAATGCCATAGGCTTGGTAATCAGTGAGAGTAACACAATTACATCATTGGTGTCAGTGGAAGAAATAGTGCCCCATCAGTGGTGTCAGTGGGAGGAATAGTGCCCCATCAGTGGTGTCAGTGGGAGGAATAGTGACCCATCACTGGGAGGAATAGTGCCCCATTATTGGTTTCAGGGGAAGAACAGTGCCCCATCATTGGTGTCAGTGGGAAGAATAGTGCCCCATTGTTGGTGTCAGTGGGAGGAATAGTGTCCCAAACATGTCATACTTACCTCCTCTGTCCAAGGGTTCTGCGCCCCGATCCTCCTCTTCTGGGTTTCCCCAGTGGAGTCCCTGGCTCCTCCTCTTTTTTGGGTGCCCCCACGGAGAGCCGCTTTTCCTGGGGGCACCTGTGCGGGCGCACTCCTGAGTCCTGCTGCTGCGTCCATTGACACAGACAGGACTCGGCCACGCCCCTGGCTCCCATGTTACTGGATTTGATTGACTGCAACGGGAGCCAATGGCTCCTGCTGCTATCATTCTATCCAATGAGAACCCGAGACAGCGGCTTGAGCTGTCGGGCTCATGCTCGTCACTGGAATGATCGGGTTCAGGTATAAAAAAGGGGGGGGGGGATCTGGGGGCAGCTGCAGTACAGAAGGTTTTTAACCTTGATGCCTAGAATGCATTAAGGTGAAAATCCATGAGACTTTACAAAGTGTAATTCCACTTTTGTTGAGAAAAAAATACCTTCTGGATGATGTATGCCAATTGCAAGAATTTTAAAAAAACTTTGTTTAGAATTCTTACCTTTTTCTGCTCCAAAGAAATAGCTGTTTGTTGCATGTCCTGCTCAGACTAATTCTGAATGGGAAAGTCTAGTTCATTATAATATCCTGGTGCAGTCTTTTGATGAGGAAAGCTACAGGGTCTGCATCCTTTTAGCGTATATTAATACTTAGGGAGTATCTTGCCAACACTGACATTTTTATTGCAGGGGAAGCCTATATTTTGACTGTATCTGGGAAAATAAGTGAGATAATCACACTAATGGAGTATAGAACACCTCCAGGTTGCCATATTGCACTGAATTTTACGGAAAATTGCAGAAAAAAAGGCAATATTTAATAACATTTAAAGGCTAAGCCCACCTTTAAAAAAAATAATAATGCACATATTTTTGCAGGGTTAAAAAGTGCATTTATTTATTTTCTGTATAGGAGACTGCAAGGCATTGTGTGATCAGTGGATTGAGGGTGCAGTGTCAGGCTCCTGTAGACTCTTCCAGCCCTCCGTCCATACTGTGGTAGGGGCTTTCAGCTTGAGAGCTGGAGGAAGTGTTAAAGTGGGAGCAAACTCCCATGGTTGATTTTTACCTATAGGTAAGCCTATAGTAAGGCTTACATATAGATACCGTAAATGTATCCTAAACATGCGCTGTTGTGAATGGGCCAGGGACATCACTGGTGCATGCGTTATGAAGGATGTCATCGCGGCTGGTTCAATCAACGGGCCGGAGCCCACCAACCCGTAAGGAACACCGGATGAAGATGGAAGCCCTCTCAGCGCTAACAGTGAGACGCTGGAGAGCTTCGTCTTATGGTAAATTTCACATAATGTGCTAGTATGTGATGCATACTAACACATTATAACCTTTTAGGTTAAAAAAAAAAAAAATTATTAAAAAGCATGGCGGTTTACTACCGCTTTAACCAGTGCAGTGATTATTGCACTCGTGTTCCATTGAGAATTACAGGTCCATCTGTTGCAGTGGCAGATGGGACTTTTAATTCAGTCATTCACAGTTCTCCAGTCCAATTTAAAAATAAAGTGACACCTGCTGTGGGGGAAAGAACCCCTTGCATTGTCATGGGACAGGCCCACAAAATATGGATGTAACATGGTTTAAAAAATGGAGGTAGTCTTTAAATTACAATATGGCTTGTCTAGCAATTGTATATGCTATATTTTTATTTTTTGTATATTTTTCCCATGAAAATGGAGTTATCCTTTAAAGTAAAAAAAAGATAAATTAAATTAACTACTAGTAAGCTTTACAATTCCTATGTAAACGTACACTAAAGAAAAATTTGGCGCTTGCATCTACCTTGTTGGGGGTCCACCTGACTATTACACACCTAGAAATGAAAGGGACTAATGGGAAAATAATTGCAAATGAGTGACTGTATAAAGTCCATCAAAGTTCATAGTATGGCACTTAAAGGCAGCCCAGTGGAGATGAGAAGCAATACTCTGGAAAGGCTGGGAAAAGAAGCACAAGGCGCCACTCTACGTGCGGTAAGTTATGCAATTTAAATAAGCAAATGGTGTATATGTACTCACAAGAGTAGGTTAAAAACAAGCATGTCATAGGAGGGAACAGCCATCCGGGAGGGAGTCCATCCAGGGCAGATGCCCTCCTAGATGGCTGTTCCCTCCTATGACATGCTTGTTTTTAACCTACTCTTGTGAGTACATATACACCATTTTCTTATTGAAATTGCATAACTTACCGCACTTAGAGTGGCTCCTTGTGCTTCTTTTCCCAGCTTATGTAAAAGTATGCATACCATGCAGGTATGCAAAATTGATATATTAAGTATTTACAGTAAGTACCATAACTTCGCTGTGCAACCCGCTGTTCTAATAAAATTGCTATATTAGGTAAAACAAGGTGTCAGGATGACAGCTGATAATTATCTTATCTACGTGATTACAGGACAGGAAGTCTGCTGTGTATGTGAAAATGTCACTGCCCACAACAGCACATTCACTTTCCATATCTTGTGTTGTACTATTTCACTACAAGTTTACATATTCATTCATGAATGTTATTATAACTATTTCACAGTTTAATAAAATGATAAAGTTTATGTATAAAGGCCCTATAAAGTAAACGGTTTTAGGTGCCTCATTTATTCATTACTGACTTAAAGTTTAACCCCATCCTGCCTTCTTGCTGCTAGCATGTGAAAACCAGTGGACACTTACTCCCAGCTTTAGAGGAGTGAAAACCGACAGTTTTTGTGGAGATAGATGGAGTTAGTCTTTAAGTTACAATATAGCTTGTCTAGCAATTGTATATGCTGTGTTTTCTATTTGCTATATTTTTTTCCATTAAAGTGGAGTTAAAAATTTACATTAAGTTACATTAAAGCGATTGTAAAGGTAACATTAAAAAAAAACAAAAAAAAAAAAACATAACAAACATGTTTATACTTACCTGCTCTGTGCAATTGGAATTGCACAGAGCGGTCACAAACTTCCTCTTCTCGGTTCCCCCGCCAACACTCCTGGCCCCTCCTTTCTGTCCAGTGCCCCCATGGGAAGCCACTTCTGAGCCCCGCTGCTGCGTCCATTGACACAGACAGCGGTACTCGGCCCCACCCCCTGCTCCCTCATCACTGGCTTTGACTTTGATTGACATCGCTGGGAGCCAATGGTGCCCCAGGAAAGTGAGGGGAGAGAAGAGCTGCAGACGTGCACAGCCCTGGATCAAATGAAGGGCTCAGGTAAGTAAAAGGGGGGATAATGATGCCCAAACATTTTTTGTGCAAGAAATGCATAAAGGTAATACACTTACTGAGGCTTTAGTTATTCAACATTTACAGTGTGTAACTTTGCTGTGCAATCCACTGCTATATTAAAGTTGCTATATTTGGTAATATCGCCACAAGATAGCAAGTGAAGATTACTAACTTGGAGTTTTTCAGCCAGGCTTCCAGGGGAGCACAAATTGCCTAGAAATATGACAATAAAATCAATGAACATTTTACAAAGGTGCATAGATTTTTAACACCTCCTGTGGCACCCTAAACAGCATAGGCTGTTTTCTGGAAAGGGGGAACTTAGCTTTTAAAACCCTACTGCAGACAACTAGGATATTCCTCCCATGCAGTGGGTCTGCGCCCACACTGCAAAGGTTAACCACTTGTTTAGGTCTAGAGACAAGAAAACAATCATTCACCTACTTGATCCTGCACTCCTCCGTGCTGTCAGACTGGTTCCTTGCAGTATCTTCACCCCCATGCTCCAACAGTCTAAGGCAGTGGTCTCCAAACTGTGGGCCAAGGGCCGGATGTGGCACTTTGCTTGCCTTTATCCGGTCCTCAGGGCATTACTCCACCAACTGACACCAATGATAGGATGGCATTCCTTCCACTGACACCATGATGGGCCACTATTCCTCCCACTGGCACTCACGATGAGGCACTATTCCTCCCACTGGCACCAACGATGGCGCACTATTCTTTCTATTAATGCCAACAACTGGGCATTGTGTACTCTCACTGGCTACAGTATCATCCCTTGAAGCCTGAAGAACAGTAAACTGGTCCTTTGCTTAAAAAGTTTGGAGACCCCTGGCCTAAGGTACTGACATCATCAAGACCATTGCGGTGTCACTAGCCTTGTATTAAACGTGAGTACCTCAAGGAATGGTCCACTGCCTGGGCATGGAGAAGGATCAAGTAAGTAGAAGTACTTTTATTCTCTAGAGCTAAAAGAGTAGTTAAACCTTGCAGTGCTGGCCAAGGAGGAATTTTCAGATCTCGAAATTTGACTTTAGAAATATCTTACCTGCCTGGATCTGGCTTTAACGCTGAACTCCAGACATATAAAACATACTGCAGTAGAGTATTTCTTTAAAAATAATTTAAAACATTTTTAAATATACTAGCATAGAGAAACTCGACTCATCCTACTGGCTGTGCTGTCAGACAAAAAATGAACTACGAGAGTGACTGGAGAGAATTACAAACCCTTTAGCAGACTGGCAGACCAGACAGTTTACATTTGGGCATTTCAACTGTTTGTCGGGAGTTAAGCTTTATTGTCCCCATAGGATAACATAAATACACTATTTCAAGTAGAGATTTCCCTTTCTACTAAAATTCAGTATGAATGTTCAGAAATATCAGCTGGTCCATTAATGCTCAGCGAAATGAACTGTATAGAAGGTAGCAGAACTTGATTCATATGTGAATCCATTGACCTGCCCTCGTCTTATTGTAACCCTACCCCCCCCCCCCCAATTAAGAGGCTACTGTAGATGCCCCTGTAGATTTACCAGGTTAGTTCCTAAAACAGTACAGAGGCAGCCAGGCACACAGCAACAGTCCATTCACTCTGGCTCAGTAAAAAATCTGGGGGATGTCTTTCTCCGCTAGGTACACACCTATGCATTTTTGAGGCCCACGTTTGCCCGTGGGCCTGTGTTTGACAAAAAAAAGTGCATGCACCTGTTCAAAATTGCAGCTGCAGTGAAATTGCATGGTCTTTTAAGACCATGTGATTTCCCTGTTGTTTCCACACCCGCACTGCGATTTTACCTGCGTTGGGTGCCACCGTGAAGTGTGAACCAAGCCTTAGTGTTAATTGCTGAAAAACCTTGTAACAGGAGGAGGACAATGGGGAATGGGATACTTCAAAACGCCAAAATTCTGCAGAGGACACTTTTTTCTCAAGGCAGCAATAATACAGTTTTTCACTCACAGATGGGGACCACAAGACAAAGTTTAGCACAGACAAGGACAAACTGAAACATTCTTGCTGGGGTCCGAAGGTTAATTGGTAGCACAAATAAGCAGACTGGAACAGTCCAAGTCCTTACAGCTGGGGACCATAAGGTAGTTTTTAGCACAGGTAGTGAAAGACTGGGGCAGTCTGAATCCTTACCTCTGAGGACCACAAGGTAGTTTGTAGAACAGGTAGTGACAAACTGGAACAATCTGTACATTCACAGCTGGGGGCCATGAATTAAACTACAGCACAGAATAGAGGCTCTACTCACAAAGTCCTGAATCAGTCATCAGGTACAGCCCCTTGGAGAGTAGTCCAGCATCCATTCCAGATGGGCTCCAGGGGCAAGCAGCCCCCAAAGCTCACTAATCCATTCCCTCGCAAGGGAAGACAAGCCTGCCCAGTATATTTAACACTTCTCTGGGCACACCTCCCCAGGGATTGGCTAGAGCATGGCAAATATCCAGCCTAGGCATTAGAATTTCCCACCCTAAGCTCTGGGAGGTTCTTCAAAGAGACAGGGGAAACACCAGGCTGTGAAGCTATGAACAGACCCAGGCAATCAGCTCCTCTGATTACAGAGCAAACCAACAAAAAAATTTGCCTAGCATCCTATCCTAGGAGGGTGCTACATTATAAATCGTAAAAGTAAAATCTATAGCAATATTTGAGATAATGGGTTGATTTACTAAAACTGGAGGGTGCAAAATCTGGTCCAGCTCTACATAAAAACCAATCGGCTTCCAGTTTTTTTTTTGTCAAAGCTTAACAGAAAAAGCTGAAGTTAGAAGCTGATTGGCTACTATGCACAGCTAAACCAGATTTTGCACTCTCCAGTTTTAGTAAATCAACCCCCCCAATATGTATTCAAGACTTGACTTATATTGTAAACTTGCATGTTTACACTGTAGAGCTAGAAAAGTCATTTAAGCTTGCTAAACAGATGCTCTGCGAATTCACAGACTTCACATATATATCTCACGAGAGAACTAATGTATACCGTAATGCTTATTGATTCAAATAACACAGCAGAGAAGGGTATTAATTTGAAAGTTGGTTTACGTTAAACAATTTTTCCATTTTCATTTTGAAATCAATTTGTTTTACTTCAAAGGTAATACAAAGTAGCCATTTTCTGCTGTTAATAAAGTGCCTGCAGGTTTAAAGTTTTTTTTTCCTTTTTTACCTTTCTAAAATGATTTTTAGTAAAAAATAAGAGCTCATTCTCATTGACTTTAGCAAACCTGAAAATATATGCTTTTATATGTGTTCCATTTACAGGGCATTAATAAATGGATAATGGTATGATTCACAATATGCATTCAAATGCATTCAGCTGTAAAATGCGCAGCCAGGGACACATTTGATATCTAAACGCATGTAAATGCAAGTAAACATGTTTGATCGCATGTACTTTTAAACACAGAACAACTTGATGTGCAAAGCATAATCAGGGGAATTGAATACAGCATTCACTTTACTTTTCTGGTGGTATGGCCCTTTAAAAACTGCCCTACCGCCAGTTTCAGTAGCTTTACCAAAACATGTAGCAGATTCAGGTAGCTCATAATAGCGCTATTACTGTACCAAACTAAAAACAAATAATCGTAGGTAACATTTGGAGGTAAATAAAGTTATTCTAAAGCCTGACGGTAGTGCCAATTCTAAATAAAGGGGCACACCAGCAAGCATTGAACCACACGCTAAGTGCTTTAAAAATGTATCAATAAATAACTTTTTTTTTTTAGTAATCTGGATCACATGACTTTCTGTTCCTTTTCTTCTTCTGGACACAGCCCAAGCTGGGCTAAGCCGAAGCGGGTCATGTATCCTGTGGCATTGCCTCAGCTTTTTCAAGCCCTCCCCCAGGTTGGGCAAAGCAGAGTGGAGCTGTCAGTTACATATCTGATCCACAAACTAATGCTTTGGGTGGATCAGATCCTTAACTGACAGCTAAAATCCACTTTGCACAGTTGTGGGGAATGGCCTGAAAAAGCTGAGGTGATGTCCAAGGATATGTGACCCCAGGGCTTTTTTTCAGTGGGAATGCAGGGGAATGCAGCTCCGGCACCTCAAGCACAGACTGTATGTAATGGTAAAGGGGTGCTGGGGTGTGCTGCAGAGTCTATTGATGCTGGCTGCTGGGGGATCTGTTCCAACTGGAGGGGATCTATTTTTTCAAGGGGGTCTATTGTTGCCGGTGGAGGACCTATTGTTGCTGGGGGTGGATCTTATATTGCTGGAGGGTAAGTTATTATTAGGAGAGATATATTGTTGAGGGAGGGGTCTATTGTTGCTGGCTGCGGGAGATCTGTTGTTGCTTCTGGGGGGGTGTTATTTCGGGTGGCCCGTTTTTGTTGGGGGGTCTATTGTTACTGTCTACAGGGGATCTATTTTACTGCTTTTCTTGTTATCATTAACAAATTCTATAAAAATTACTTATCACCACAAAATTATACTTGGTTCTGTATTCTCTAAAAGGGCAGTAATGGAAGGTGGATAGGGGATAGGACCATGGAACAGTGATCGGAGATGGGTAGGGGTGTAGAAAAGGGATGGCTCAGAAATGGGGAGTTCCTGCACCTATGCTCTGAGAAAAAAGCCCTGTGTGACCCGCTCTGGCCTAGCCCTGCCCACAACCCAAGCTGTAGTAACTGGGGGATTTCCTCCACCGCAAGCCTTGTGTAGACACGGATTACTTACATTGAAGGAGGGGAGCACACACAGTGTATTGGTTCTGACATTAGAGGACTGCGAACCACCAAGTGATCTGGATCGTAACCTGATGGGGAAGCCGAGACACAAGTCACCCATTAGGTCTGCTCTCTTCCTGTAATTGATGGCAATCGGTGGCCAAAGTTTATATCCAACAGTATGCTGTCTAATGGCTATGGTTCCCCCCACTGCCTGCTATAAATCACAAGGAGAGTAGACTTAATGGGCTCTGCCCACCCAGCTTCAGAAATTCTCTGCCGCTGCACTGTCTGTGTGATAGCTACAGGGATGGGAAGGGTGCAATAAGGGTGAACTGTCCAGATTGATACTCCTGTCTCAGTGCACTTTTGCATGTGG
This sequence comes from Lithobates clamitans, assembly GCA_037952925.1. Taxonomy (NCBI): domain Eukaryota; kingdom Metazoa; phylum Chordata; class Amphibia; order Anura; family Ranidae; genus Lithobates; species Lithobates clamitans. The sequence goes on from JBBGZY010000239.1 coordinate 3,007,127, forward strand.
TTCTTGCCCCAAAATCATTTGCCCTCTGTTGTAAGTGCCTATACCAGAGGGCTAAGACCTGTGAGACTTGTAAGTATCTGAGCAGAGAGACTGAGCCTTGTGAAGCCTGACTTCAAAGGACTGTGGACCACCAAGTGATCTGGATCACATCGCTGTATACCAGGAGGGGTGAGCTGAACATCTGTACTTATTACAACACTGACAAAGTTAACGTAGGAGAGGCTTTCCTTTGTTTAGCAGCCCACTAGGCATCTACTGCACAGTCCTAAAGGGACAGTTGCTCATGCACCAGCTACAAAAGGGCCCCAACAAAAGCTGGATAACACTGACAATTAGGTGCCAGGTACTTTTCCCTTTTAGGGGTACCCCTTAGTTAGGAACACATACTTCTACAAACTATTAGGGCTGTATTTGTAGCATGCACACGAGGACCTTTGCTTTCTTGGATTAGTTGATGCTAATACCTTAGCCCTGTTGCAACAGTTATAGTTTGTTTTAACATTATTATAGTTAAGTTTACTGCCAGCTTATAGGTCAATGCTCATTTATCTAGTACTATATCCTTGGATCTGTTTATTAGCCTGTTGAATGATTTATGCATTGTTTGACTGCATTGCTTCAATTTAATCTACCACCAGTTGCTTGGCCTATTTTCTCTGTAGTGTTATAAAGTTTATCATACTAATGCTTAAGTTACTCAGGTTTGAGCAGTCTTAACCTAGAACCAGGTGTTTCAGTGGGGACCGAACAATTTTAAGAGTCATGGCAGAACAGAGAACCCATTGTCACCAGTGTGGGGTAAGTGCTAAATGTCTATCAATCAAGACAGACTCAACAGAGTTTTAATAAAGTAAGCGTATCATGGAAGCAAGGATATACTGTGCGTAATCAAATCTTACATTAATAAGAGTTGATGATTTTTAATCCCCAACTGCTGTAGATGCTGAATTGCTACATCAACATTTTTGACACAGCTATTATTTTATCAATACAGTGTACAGTAAATGTACAGTAACACAAGAACAAAAGCAGAAGTTGTAGCAGCAGCTAGTCCAGGAGTGGGTGGGGGGCCCAAACTGTAGAGCCTTGCTGCTATATTATTTATAATTCTTCACTATTCCCAGTGCACCATAAATGTACTCAACATTGTGGTGTTATTCAGTATAATAGAAAGACATACCAGTAAGAAGTGTCTCTGTGAATAATAGCTGATATCTGCCTTAAGCAAGGAGGAAAATATGATGGAGATGGACTTGTTCAATTGTCTGAGGAGGAAGGCTGTCCAGTCCAAATGGATAAAACAGTAGATCCTGCCACTAAGACCTTGGCACCCGGAAGGTTAGTCTTTGGTCAGAGGGCATCAACGCCGGGGAAGTAACAAGTGGTTACCTTTACATTACAGAGGTTTAAAATTTGGGCTGATTTATAGAGATCGTCAGCATGAGAGTAAGTGTTATGCCCCGTACACACGGTCGGATTTTCCGATGGAAAATGTCCGATCGGAGCGTGTTGTCAGAAATTCTGACCGTGTGTGGGCTCCATCGGACATTTTCCATCGGATTTTCCGACACACAAAGTTGGAGAGCAGGAGATAAAATTTTCCGACAACAAAATCCGTTGTCGGAAATTCCGATCGCGTGTACACAAATCCGATGGACAAAGTGCCACGCATGCTCAGAATAAATAAAGAGATGAAAGCTATTGGCCACTTCCCCCGTTTATAGTCCCGACCTACATGTTTTACGTCACCGCGTTTAGAACGATCGGATTTTCCGACAACTTTGTGTGACCGTGTGTATGCAAGACAAGTTTGAGCCAACATCCGTCGGAAAAAATCCTAGGATTTTGTTGTCGGAATGTCCAAACAAAGTCCGACCGTGTGTACGCCCTATTAGGGTTACAAGGAAGGTTAGTGTGGAGGGAACATTACTGTGGGGCACCACTTTCAGCATTGAGAACCACCAACACTGAGCTGCTGGTGTTGAAAGCTAATATATTGTCACAGGTAGGAAATAAATAAGACTCAAATTATGGGTAATGGGGTAATATAAATATTTCGACTGAATTTGTAATGACGGGGTTGTTGCTATTTCCCTCTTAGCTGTAGACCATGGTTTGTGTGCTAATTATCACTTGTTTGTCACTAAACTATTCAATTAATGCAAGTGATTTGACCAACTTATAGAAGATAAGAGGAAGTATGGATACCCTCATGTTTAACAATCTGCAGAAATAGAAATATTGCTTACTGCCAGATAGATGTTTAACATATCACTTCAATACTAGTTTGAGTGTCATGGAGATAGGATCACTTAGAGATGAAACTATCACAAGTATTCCACATTAATGGGATTTTTACTAGCTTACTTCCTATATCATCTGCCTTTCACAACATAGAACACATGCCAAAGTGAACACTATAAAAAGCATGATCTATTTCATAATAAAGAGTGGAGCATCTAGTTTCTAAAAGGTTTATTAAGGGATTTCTTGTACCGGTTTACTTATGAAGGCTTTACACATTCCACTCTTTACTGAGCATTGATATAAGTTTGAGCATGGCTACAAAGGTCCATTGTGCTATAACCTTATACTCCTTTTAACATGAAACAATTTACAGGCACATTGGTCAGAGGGTATTTTATAGCTTGCTTATAATGAAGGAAGATATCAGTCATGAAAAGTATCCCATTGCAGGAGCATTTGATGTCACACAGGCCGCTTCATCTAATGTGGCAGTTATCTAACATGGCAGGCTGTGGCTTAAAACATTTATGTAACGATATACATCTCCTCTCTGATGAGAGACTCCATTAAAAAGGATCCATATAATAGTATATTGTGTTTAAACCACTGTGGAGATCATGTATATATGGATGTGTTGGGACATGGGCATAAATACTGGAAGAAATAATACGTCAAGTAACGTATACTTGACTGAAGTAAAAACATGGGTAAAGAGAACCTGTATTCTGTTTAAATATTTGAAAATAAATGTTTTAAATGCAGGCATCTACCAGATATTTTTTTATGCCCCTTGCAAAATCGTATTTTACTTTGATTTTCACCAACTGCCATTCTACTGTAAAACAAGGCTGCATTAGTAGCCTATAAGTGCATTCATTTTGGCTATTGTGCATATAGAAAGTACATAATCTGCAGCACTATTAGGAAAAACACAACCTAGATGATGTGGGGATGCTGAAATTTACATAACTCTTTTCTTTATTCTCTACAATGAGAAGTCATAGTTGACTATGGTAATTAGTCTGAGTAATTTTGAGTAATCAGAAGGTAAAACAATACTACTATATGTATCCTCGCTATGTGTGATCTTATAAATATCCCTAAAAAAAATCCCAAATTTCATGCGACTGAATAAATAAAATACTTATGATCAAGGAATTGTGGACTCGAAAATTAATCAGTAATAATGCATCACATGTCAGGGAGCCAGAGAACAGCATAGTAGAACAGCAAGCAGGATCTGGAGCCAGAAGGAATGTCAGCCAAGCAAGTCTTTAACAGGAACACAGGACAGCGTCTCTAGAGATGTGACCAAGGTGACGGCAGAGATTATCTGGGCTGGACGGCTTAAGTAGGCAGGACTGACAAGCAGGATATCATCAACAGGTGAGTCACTGTGGAGAGATAGGAGCTGGCAATCGGCCGACAGCTGAGCGGCCAGCTCAGAGAAGGAAGGGCTGAGCCCAGCTCTGACAGTACCCCCTCCTCAATCACCCCTCCCTCTCAGAGGACCACCAGGCTTGAGGGGAAAACACCTATGGAAATCACGGAGGAGGACAGGGGCATGTACGTCCAAGAAAGAGACCCAAGAATGTTCCTCTGGACCGTACCCTTTCCAATGCACCAGGTACTGCATGCGCCCACGCAAACTACGGGAGTCAACAATGGACTGTACTTCATACTCCTCATGGTTCTCAACCTGTACAGGGTGAGGATGAGGAAACGAGGTAGTAAAGCGGTTGCAGACCAAATGTTTTAATAAGGAGACATGAAATACATTTGAAATACGCATATTAGAGGGAAGGTCTAATGCGTAAGCCACTGAGTTAATCCTGTGAAGAATATGGAAAGGCCCAATAAACCGAGGTGCGAACTTCAGAGAGGGAACATGAAGTTTGCGAGATCACAGCCAGACCCTGTCCCCAACCTGGTAGGAACAAGAACATATTTGGGGGGCACACCCTACAATGCGTTTAAATTCAAGATGGTGCTGCTATAAGACCTACAAACAGTACAAAATATTTTACAGCACACACATACAAGAATGACATTTCCTGCAAGGCTAGTTAAAAACACCTGAACATATTCAAAAAATACGGGGGTTTGGTCACACTATATGGTCATATAGTGCTAAGCCCACTTACTGTGACAAAGTACCCCGAATTAGTGGGTCCTACTCTAGTAATAGAATGGAAGATCCTTTGTCTCAACCATGGGAGCTGAACTCCTCTATGTGGGAGAACTGAAGGGGATACATCCTATGCACTGGTGGCCACTAAATAAGAGGTAATGAGGAGGGGGCTGGAGCACCCCTCCCCCTCCTCATTACCTCTTATTTAGTGGCCACCAGTGCATAGGATGTATCCCCTTCAGTTCTCCCACATAGAGGAGTTCAGCTCCCATGGTTGAGACAAAGGATCTTCCATTCTATTACTAGAGTAGGACCCACTAATTCGGGGTACTTTGTCGCAGTAAGTGGGCTTAGCACTATATGACCATATAGTGTGACCAAACCCCCGTGTGTTTTTAACCAACCTGGTAGGAAGGCGCAGGCAGGCATCTACGGTCAGCATGGAGTCTGTACCTAGCACTAGCATATGGCAAAGCCTCCTGGACTTGTGCCCAAGTGGAACGAAGACCACGGAGATGCTCCTCTAATGCAGCAATACTCTGTGGAACAAATGAGTCAGGCAACATGAATGGTTGGAAACCATAGTTCGCCATAAACGGGGACAAAAGGGAAGCAGAATTCAAGGCACTATTGTGAGCGAACTCCGCCCACGGTAAGAGGTCTGACCAGTTGCTATGATGCTCAGAAATATAGCAATGTAGGAATTGCTCCAAGGACTGATTGGCTCGTTCTGTGGCCCCATTAAACTGTGGGTGATACGCAGAGGAGAAAGCAAGCTGAATTACCAACTGTGCACAAAAAGCTCACCAGAACCGGGACACAAACCCCTGACTACCCCTGTCCGAGACAATCACTTTGGGTAGCCCATGTAAGCGAAAGATCTCCTGAGCAAAAATGGAAGCCAGTTCCTTAGAAGTAGGCAACTTCTTAAGTGGAATACAATGAGATATTTTCGAGAACCATTCAACCACCAAAAGGATAACTGTGTTGCCCTAGGAGTTGGGTAACTACACAATGAAATCCATAGACAGGTGTGTCCAGGGCCTGTCTCCATTGGGTATGGGTTGTAGGAGGCCCACCGGAAGGTATCGTGGAGTCTTACTCTAAGCACACATGGAACAGGCAGCTATGAAGGCGGTTACATCAGCACGTAGACTAGGTCACCAGAATTGTTGGGAAATGGCCCAAAAGAGTTGATTCTTCCCAGGGTGGCCAGCAGCCTTGGGAGAATGGTAAGTTTGGAACACGGCAGTACAGAGACTCTCTGGGACAAAGCAGCGGTCACAAGGTTTCTCAGGAGGAGCATGGACCTGAGCAGCAAGAATTTTGTCACCCAAAGGAGAAGTGAGACCGGTGCGAACCATAGCCAGAATACGTTTAAGAGGAATCACAGGAACCGGAACCAACTCCATCTTGGAAGTGGAGGAAAATTGTTGTGACAAAGCCCTTACATTCTTAGTACCGGGTAAGAATGAGACAATGTAACTGAAACTAGACAAGAAAAGAGCCCATCGCGTCCTTCTGGGAGAGAGGCGTTTAGCCTCAGACAAGAATGTGAGATTCTTATGGTCAGTAAGAATGAGAACCAACACAGTGGTACCTTCGAGGAGATGTCTCCATTCTTTCAGAGCTAAAATGATCGCTAACAGCTCTCTGTCACCAATCTCATAATTGCACTCCGCAGTTGACAATTTCTTGGAAAAGTAGCCACAAGGATGCATAGCACTCTCAGAGGTAGGACTTTGAGACAGAATTCCCCAACTCCAGTCTCAGAAGCATCAACCTCAAGAATAATAGGTAACATAGGATCAGGATGTGCCAACACAGGAGCAGAAACAAAGGCAGCCTTGAGGCTCTCAAAGGCCTTAATTGACCCTGGAGACCAACTCTGTGGGTTACCATCCTTTCTGGTCATATCAGTCAGGGGCTTGACCAGAGACGAGAAGTTACGAATAAACTTCCGATAATAGTTGGCAAAGCCTAGAAAACACAGCAGAGGACATAAACCCACGGGTTGGGGCCACTGTAGGACTGCTTAAAGTTTCTCTGGGTCCATCGAAAAACCAGCAGTGGAAATGACATAACCCAGGAATTTAACCTGTTCACGATGGAATTCACACTTCTCTACTTTACAATAGAGATTGTTCTCTCTTAGTTTCTGAAGCACACGACAGACATCTGTGTGGTGGCTCTCCAGGGACTTGGAAAATATGAGGATTTCGGCAAAATAAACCACCACACATAACTGCAACAATTCTCGGAGGACATTGTTAATAAATTCCTGGAAAACTGCCGGGGCGTTACAAGATACTCATAATGACCTATTCCGGTATTAAACACAGTTTTCCACTAGTCGCCCTCCTTAATCCTTACGAGATTATATGCCCCTCTCAAATCAAGAATCATGAAAACTGTTGCTCCCTTGAGGCGGTCAAATAACTCCGTAATCAACGGAATCGGATAGGCTTTCTTAATCATGAAACGATTGAGACCCCTATAATCAATACAAGGTCTCACCACTCTTCCTCTTCACAAAGAAGAAACCAGCACCAACAGGAGACGAGGATTTGCGGATGAAACCTCGAAAAAGTGCGTCTGCAACATACTCCTCCATGGCCTTATCCTCCAAGACCGACAAAGGGTAAACCTGGCCATGAGGGGGTATGGCACCAGGTTGAAGGTCAATTGCGCAATCATAGGTCCAGTGTGGAGGCAAACTACCGGCTTGACCCTTGTCAAAGACAGGCAGGGAGGATATTTAAGAGGTGCACAGGACCCTGGCTACCTTCTGGAAGCATGTCTTACTGCATTGTGGCGACCAGGAGAGAACCTCATCATGGAGCCAATCAAAAAAGCGGTTGTGCCTCTGTAACCAAGGATAACCAATAACTAGAGGAAACTTAGGTGAGAAATTAACTTGGAATTGGATTATCTCACGGTGAAGAGCCCCTAGGCCATGGACAACGGAACAGTCTCATGAGTCACATGGGCAGGCTGTAGAGGTCTCCCATCAAGACCCTCAATGGCAAGTGGAGTGTCATGCAGCTGCAGCAGAATCGAGCACTTTAATACAAAGGCAGCATTAATGAACAGGCCTGCAGCCCCAGAGTTGATTAGAGTCTGTATCTCGACAGACGACTCAGACCAAGAAAGGGCAACTGAAACCAGGAGCTTATCCTTCAGGATAGCTGGGGACAAAACAACTACTGTCAGAAACCATGAATCAGACTGAGACAGAAGTACAGTTAAATCACACATGTTTAACAATAATAAAAAAAGGTAAACAGAGTAGACGTAGTCAAAACATAGTGAGAGTTCAGGAACCGGAACGGATAGTCAGACAAGCCAAAACATGAGGGAGCAAGAGAACAGCGTAGTAGAACAACAAGCAGGATCTGGAGCCAGAAGGAATGTCAGCCAAGCAAGCCTTTAACAGGAACACAGGAGAGTGTCTCTAGAGATGTGACCAAGGTGAAGGCAGAGATCATCTGGACTGGCAGGCTTAAGTAGGCAGGACTGACGAGCAGGATATAATCAACAGGTGAGTCACTGTGAAGAGATAGGAGCTGGCAATTAGCTGACAGCTGAGCGGCAAGCTCAGAGAAGGAAGGGCTGAGCCCAGCCCTGACATAAAGATACTTTAAAGGCTTCAAGAAGGCTTTGGGTGCTTTGAAATGCTTTCTGAACCTGATGCCCTTCAGAATATTGTGTACAAGCAATGCCCAAGTGCATGAAGTCTTAAATAAAACCTGATTTTAGCTCTTGCTGCTTGTTCTTCCTAGCAGGGGTCATACAAGTTATAGCCACTGCAGCTTACACCAGTACTGGGGCACACTGGAGCTGTTTAAACAGAATCTTTTGGATGGACCACTTTTTAAGATTTTCATGCATTAGGCTTGTCTTTTAAAAGCAGGGACCCATTTTTTGGCAATTCCCTAAACCCCCCCCCCCCCATATCCATTTTAAAGCAGTTGCCTAGTACTGATTGGTTACATATTGGACACATGTTGGTTGGTATTAATATGGTATCTTCTACTTGGGCACAAGTCTAGGAGGCTTTGCAACATGCTAATTATAGATGCAGACTCCATGCTGACTGCAGACGCAACCTCCAACTTCGTGTTCCTTCTCTGAAGTTCGCACCTCAGTTTATTGGGCCTTTCCATATTCTTCGCAGGATTAACCCAGTGGCTTACGCATTAGACCTTCCTTCTAATATACGTTTATCTAATGTATTTAATGTCTCCTTATTAAAACCTTTGGTCTGCAACCGCTTTACCACCTCGGTGCCACGTCCTCACCCTGTACAGGTTGAGAACCATGAGGAGTATGAAGTACAGTCCATTGTTTTCTCCCGTAGGTACCGTGGGCGCATACAGTACCTGGTACATTGAAAAGGGTACGTCAGGAGGAAAGTTCTTGGATTTCATCCTCGGACATACATGCCCCTGTCTTCCTCCGTGATTTCCATAGATGTTTTCCCCTCAAGCCTGGTGGTCCTCCGAGGGGGAGGGGTCATTGAGGAGGGGGTACTGTCAGGGCTTGGCTCAGCCCTTTCTTCCTCTGAGCTGGCCACTCAGCTGTCGGCTAATTGCCAGCTCCTATCTCTCCACAGTGACTCACCTGTTGATGATATCCTGCTTGTCAGTCCTGCCTACTTAAGCCATCCAGCCCAGATGATCTCTGCCTTCACCTTGGTCAACATCGCAGAGACTATTTTCTGCGTTCCTGTTAAAGACGTGCTTGGCTGACATTCCTTCTGGCTCCAGATCCTGCTTGCTGTTCCACTATGCTGATCTCTGGCTTCCTGACGTTCTGGCTTGTCTGACTATCAGTTCCGGTTACTGAACTTTGGCTATATTTTGACTACATTTGTTCTATTTACTTTTATTATTAAACAAGTGTGATTTAACTGTACTTCTGTCTCGGTCTGATTCATGGTTTCTGACAAAATGCCAGTATAAAGGAATAGTGGTGGTAAAAGAAAAAAGCACTTGTGGGTTTAACAAATCATTTTTTGGTATAATTCTCCTTAAAGGGGGCACGGCAGGGGGTGTGTCCGATGCCTACATACTTTTTCTAATAAGTGTCCCTCGTTTCCATCTCAAAAAGTTGGGAGGTATGTAGTTGTTATATGATGTTTGTTTTTGTAAATCCTGGCAAAGGTTGAATATTTTATAGTCTGTATATATAAAGACTGCAATAGTTCCCCATTCCTGAATATATACAGTAAAAGGGAGACATTTTCCTAACTATATATGGACCCTACCATTAAACACCAAGGGGCAATAGATTCACCCTTTTCTAGCCTAAAATGAATGATACCTGGGAACAATGTATTGCACTCACCCGCAGATCAAAGCAATATAAAATACCAGATTTATAGAAATGATGATATCTGCAAATACACTATATCTAACATATCTGGTGATATTGGGCATAGAAAATATGTTTTGCTTGTTGAACCAGGGTAATTAGGAAGAAAAAAGTTGGTTTACGTTTTTGCCAAAATGTATTTGTACCGCTTGCGAGAAGTTGCAAGAGAAAATGTACTTTGCTCCCAAAGCCAGATATTGTTTTCTATCCATATACCAGGTATGGTGCATTGTGCTATCTGTAGGCCAGCTGCAAGAAGAGGTCAGGAGAGTACAAATGTTCTCTAGTTAATAGCCACAAGAAAACCTCTGCAGATAAACATCTGACCTGAAAAGGTTCATATGAACTGATCTGTAATGCTATATAACTCTATAGAGGATACTGCATGCAGGTATCAGCATAAAGTGGTTGGTGGGTATGAGGCCGAGGTACACCCCACGTGGCTCCATGTTACTAGGGTCATTAAGACTGCAGACAGCTGACAAACTTTGTACACTCCTAAATGGTTAGCAAAATGCTTACGTTACATCGTGCTCTGCAGTCTTACAATGAACACATTTATGCAGACACAATCTCCCTCCCAAATGTCTCATGTACGTCTCATAAAAAGGTAATGTCAGTGCAGCCCCAGCAACCAACACATGTCAGTTTTAATTCCTCCAACCTGCATTAGAAAAACAGGTGTACATACCTTTATTCTTATAGTTTTTTTTATATAAAAAGCCCCTTGTGACATATTTTATAGCTATAAACCAACTAAAATGGGGAAATTCAGATTCATGGATTCAACCAACCACTGTTTTAGAATTCATATCGCTGAGGTTCTGTGAACACTTTAATAATGCAGTAACGTTTCTAATGATATACGATGAGGACATATTTACATAGAAACTTATACAGTCATGAATACCACATTATCCAAAATTGCAAAGCTCAATGAGCTAAGTACAAGAAACCAAATAATCAGAAACAGAGCCAGATAGAGGGGTAGACAGGAGAGATGGCTGCCTTGGATGCTTCAACAGGAGGGGGATGCAAATGGGCCTGTGCTACTTAGGAAGTTCACAGCCCTTGGGGGATTGGGGGGCTGCGGGGGGGATGCACAATTAGAGGACCTTGTCCTGGCAGTGCTCAGAAACGATCTCACATTGAACTAATTGAACTAACTTCAGTAAACTGTAGCTGCCACAGTAATTACATTTTGCATATAATTATTATGCTTTGTGGCTAATTCTTAAAGCTAATCTCCAGACAAACAGTTAAATACACAGTTAAAGCATATAAATGTGATCATACCTGTCAAAGTATTTGCACTTCTGTTCACCCTACAAGACACTAAGGGAAGGGTGCCTCGAGCAAACATTCTCTTATGTCTTTGAGCACCTTTATGAGTCACAGAGCCTACAACACTGCACAGTCAGCCAGGTGACAACATCAAAGTAACACTAATCAATTTCCTTATACTCCAAAAAATACACATCCACTACTTGGCCCTGTAATCTATTTTTTATGAAACCGTTTCTTATTGTGTTTTTTTGACTCCCTGTAACTTTCCCCCCTGACTTCTGTTTGTTTGGAATGAGTAGTGAATGTTGGCTGCGGTTATGTGCGCTGCTCTATGAGCACTACAAATCCCATAGTTCACAGTCTCTAGTCTTTGGGAGTGAGAAAGAGAGGGTGGCTACATTGCTACATACAGTGGGACCATGGAGAATGAACATAGCCACCCTCTACAAGTCTGATCACAGCAGCAAAAAAAAAGAATTTGGAGATTTGGAGGAGGCTGAGAGCAATAGAAGGCACTTTTTTAAAGTTAAGAATACAACATATATACTTAAATAGAGCTTAGTGTCACTTTAATTGCTGGTCCAGCTCTGTAGCCTACAGTGTCAATTAGACAATTTGCATCATCACACTAGTTATTCATTGTCCAGTGAAAAGACGGTAGACATTGTAGTGTGGCAAGGATGTGTAACAGAATAAGCTGAATAATCCTTATATAGGTATAATAGTTACCATATCTGCATGTGTCAACTGTATATTGATTTGTTAGGCCCCCATTCACAGTCCGGGTAACGGGAACTCGCGTTCCAGCTCGCGATTTTGTGTGGGCAATTTGCACATGATTCCGCGTGTCACGAATAGGGCAGCCCATTGCCCTGACTAGGCTGCTTTATGCCTTGTTTTGCACTGATTTCCTCACGATTTGCAATAGCTGGCAGATTCACAATGATTCCTCTCGCAATTTCAAATCAACAAGTGTGAATGGGCCTCCATTCTGCTCTAACGAGTGCCGGATGTAAAGTGTCTGTTTCACCTGGCTACCTCCGGGTCCGATCCAATCCGGTAAAAAAACAGAAGAGGATCTGTTCCCCTCTGTCTGGCTGGATCAGATCATAGAAAAGTCAGATGTAACTGGACAGGCTTACATTCAGGTGCCCATAGAGCAGAGCGGGCTGCATCCCTGTCCACTCTGCATAAGCAGAACAGGCCTGTCAACCAGCTGCTCCACTCAGCTCATTAGGTAATCAGCGGACAGATCCCCTGCTTAGCAAAACCAGATCTGGTCCATGTGAAAGGGGCCTTAGGATAGAGATCTGCATTTTTTTATCAAATAATTTTTATTGAAAACGTTTTTAAATTTACATCTATATACATATATTCCATATACACAAGTAACATACCCCCCTCCTCCCTTCCCACACATACATTGGTGTATCACTCTTGTACCCATATTATTAAACCAATTAGGCCATTTTCCCAAATATCATATTCCACATTTTAAAATTATACTCACACTCTATTCACTCTATTTACCATCCTCTTATTAGAGGCCAAACCCATAGTATCCACCCACGGTCCCCATATTTTCTCAAATTTCTTAAGACGCCACCTTTTTGTGTAGACAAACTTTTCACTTCTTAAAGTATTTTTTACTATTTTAACCCATTCTATACTTGTTGGAGGGTCTGATCTCTGTGCGTTGAGCTTCTGAGCCTGAAATAAACACCTAAGCACCGCAATTTGTGTATTATATGACATGGTCTCCTCATCCATAAAGCCATAACTTAGGATCCAGTCCCAAGGACACCCCAAACACAGAATTTATGCGATCAAGAATATCTAACCTATATCTATTCAGTTTGCGTCTACTCCAGACCATATGGATGCGGTCACCAGTCTGGTCCCCACATCACGGGCATGCAGAATCTGGACATCTTCCAAATGTAAACAATCTTTTAGGGGTATGGTAAGTTCTTTGTAATAAAAATAAATGTGAAATCCTCTGTGAGGGGGACATGGACACCAATGGACACTGCTTCTGTAATATTGCCTATATCTTCCACCCATCTACTTCAACATGGGAGATCAGCATTTCCCTCTAATGCCGCAACATGTATTGCAGCATAAACATCAGATATCATTCCCTTAGAAGATGCTGCAAATATTGCCTTATGTAGCAGGGGTATCCCACTCCACTGTAATACATTTCCTTTAAACTGCTCCGTCAGAGCATGCCTAACCTGCATATATCTATAGAAAGATTGATGTTGGATGGCAAACTCTCTTTTTTAATTCTTGAAATGTTTTCAGTGAGTTAGACTTATACAACTGGGCCAGGTGTACTATCCCACAGTTTTCCCATTCCTTAATTCTTCCTATGCCAAATAACTCCTGCAGGTTCTTCTTATTCCAAATTGGGGATAATTCTGTGAATCCCTAATACCCCATTAGTGCCGTAACTACCTGCCACAATTGCTGCCTTTTTCTTAGTTTTGGATAGATCGGGAAATGGTTAAAATGCCATCAAAAGTTTTTATTTGTTTTTGTTTTGTTTTGTTTTTGTCTTAGGGGAGATTTTACCTTATTCCCTCTTCTGAAGACAAAACAGGAAGTGATTGGAAGTTTCTCATGTGAAGGGAAATGCCCTAGTGACAGTTGTCACCAGATCATGACTCCGTATTGGAAGCTTTTCCATCAGCTCATGTTTTTTTGTGACAGCAGTAAAAGTGTGGGTTTTGCATCACTTTCTGTCCCAGGGACAATAGTATCCATATCAAATGCATACTGAACCCACCACAATAAAATCAGTCTGTATATGCAGTAAAGCTTGTTATTTTCACTGTGGAACCTCGGGGGTTAATCCTCCACAGTGGGTACAAAGTTGCTGTTTGATCCTGTCTTCTCTGTTCCTCTCCTTCTTTCACAGTCCCCAATCCATCTCCTGATAGTACAGAGCCTTGGGGGCACTCTGCACATGTTCAGTTTGGTGTGTATTCCCAATCAGCATTGTCCAAACAGAGGTTTAGGGATCCTGCAGCATCATAGGACAGTCAAAGCAGAATGAAAACTCCTTCTACAAGATTTTTAACCAGACACAAGTCTGCTCTAACTGCTGATGAGAAAATATTTTTTTAAAGGTTATATTTAAAAAAATAATTGCATTTCCATGTTCTGTGTACTGTGGGAGACCAGAAAAAGTGAATGTAAGGTCCTAGGTTTAGTAACATATTAAGTTTCCTTTTTTAAGCTTTTTTTCCTTAATTTTTCCTGGTTACAAAAAGGCACAAATCCATCTAGTTAAAACCACAAAAAAAAACAAAAAAACACACAAATCGAAAATCTCAATATACACAATCCTATACTCACAGTTGACCCAGAGGAAGGAAAGAAAATTAAAGGATGATCCAATTAACTCCAGTGGAGGAAGAAATGCCTTCCTGAACCCCCAAGATGCAATCGAATATTCCCTAGATCAACTTTACCTATTAATGTTAGTATCCAGTTATATTTTGTGCATTTAGGAAAGAATTCAGGCCTTTTTTAAAGCAATCTACTGAGCTGGCCAGAACCACCTCTGGAGGGAGTCTATCCCACATTTTCACAGCTCTTATACCCTGTACACACGATAGGATTTTCCGACAACAAATGTTCGATGGGAATTCCGACCGTGTGTAGGCTCCATTGGACATTTTCCATCGGAATTTCCGACAAACAAAATTTGAGATCTGGATCTCAACTTTTACAACAACAAAATCCCTTTTTGGAAATTCCGATCGTGTGTACACAATTCCGACGCACAAAATTCCACGCATGCCCGGAATCAAACAGAAGAGCCGCACTGGCTATTGAACTTTCCGACAACATTTGTTTGACTGTGTGTATGCAAGACAAGTTTGAGCCAACATCCGTCGGAAATAAATCCAGGATTTTGTTGGTGGAAAATCCTATCGTGTGTACAGGGCATTACTGTGAAGAAGCCTCTCCGTATTTGGAGATTAAATCACTTTTCCTCCAGATGTAAAGAGTGCTCCCTTGTCCTCTGTAAGGGGTACTTGCAATTGTCAGCTTTTATTCATTTATGTAAAAACTGTAAGCCAAAGTGAAAAAAAAAAAAAAACTGTTGCTGTAACTGCTTAAAACGTGTTAGCTGGAGTTCAGATTTTATTAGTCAAATTAAGTCCATCTAAATCACTACCCTTCTCCCAGATTGACAATGCTGCTGTCCAAGGGTCTATCAGTTGATTCTCCATCCAAGGTGGAGCCACCCTAAGTCAAGAAGTGTGTTACTGGCCAAATCGCCAGGTGAAAATAAAACATCAAAAGTTTAAAAAAAGAAAACGAATGCAGCCACCACATTCAAGGATTGGTAAGCTTCTATATATGATTCTATCTGTTTTTGGATTTAGATACACTTTAAATCATGTTTTATCTATTGAAGTGTTAACAGAATAACATTTCAAAAACCCGGTAAGAGAACAGCTTCACCTTACTGCTGTTCATGCAATTCTCAGAAATACCTAAATCAATACTTTGAATTGAGAGGAGTACTTATGACCTGCATGGATAGTGTAACCACATACAAGGAGAACTAGGAAACACTATCTACAGAATGTAAACTGTAAAGCTTTGCTGGAACGATTTGAATAGAGAGCAAGATGTTCTCCAGATATATCTACAGAAGAACGATCTCTAATTGACATTTCGGGACTGTCATAAACTCCGGCACTCTTGCTGTCACCATGTGCCTAAAACACATTAAAGATATCTACCGCAAACAAATGTCCTGGTAATATTTAGCCTCATTTCACGGATTTCTCAGTCCTATGGTGTGCTTCAGTTGTTCAGCCTGATAAATCATGCACTGACAGGATAATTTAATAAGCACAAAATAGTGTCAATTAGTTTTCAAACAACTGCAATGATCTCATGACATGCTCTTGTGTGCTCTGTAGATGACACTGAAGATAATATGATTGCTAGTTTCAAAAACAGTAGCTAGTAATAAGAAAATTGATTCTTCTTGGTTAGTCATGCAGTACGTGGCGCAGCAAAATGGTTAAAGGTATCGGTACTGCCGCAGAGAGAGGGGGATCACTGATAACATTTTATCCTGACACTCTTATCTATGGGGAACACGTAGGTAGACGTAAGCCAATGGTTCCTGGGAAATATATGAAAATATGCGTCTCTGAAGGAAGAAATTACTTTGGCAAATATTTTTTTTATCATAGGCTGCCCTAAGCCGATGAGGTCCAATAGTCAAAAACAACACTGTCGACAGGTTAAAAGAAAACAGAGACATTCAATTACAGATAGGCTATGGGGAACTTACCCAGCAGTCATTTTTCTTAATGTAGAAAATAGTTTTTATCCAATCGGTATTTAATGTTTATGAGTTTTCTTTGTAAGGCTTTGCCCACATAAAATGAATCTGTGCTTTGCCCATGGAGAAGTAATAGGTTCACCTAAATTTAGCCCTACACAGCAAAAAAATACTTACCTTTGGACCCCCATGTTAAATTAATGATTGGACCAGTGATGTCACATGGTCCTTCTTACTCAAAGTTCTGGTTATTTCCTATGGCTACTTGAACAGAGAAGCTGGGGAGTAAAGGAAATGTAAATATTTGCTTCTAGAAAATAGGGAATGAGAGCAAACCTGTTGCTTTGCCCTTAATTGGCAAAAAAGGGTTTGCTTTCAAGACATTGTACACTTTAAATAGTTTTTTATTGTATTAACTAGGTATTGGTGTAGTTCTATAACCTGTGTAATTTGTTTGCCTTACCTTATCATTATGATCTCACATGTTGCAGCTGTAGTTTGTAGTGTCATACCTGACCAACCTCCCTATGTCCATGCAATACATCTTTTTGCTTGTACCTATTCACCAAAAGGACAGGCAAATTCTTCTTCTGGATCACATAGCATCAAATGTATGCATCCCAATTTCTTCTGTCTTGCAGTTGCATCAGAAATGTATGAATGCTAATTTCATAGAAGACTGCTTGGTGATGTTAATTGCTCAATCCAATTTCTGTCTATTTCAGATCTAATTACAATGTAGCTCTCAACTGCAGACCACTAGACTGAGGGATTGTAGAATATGTAGTTTCTTCACAGGATGTGTCAGTTCTCACACTACAGACAGACAGAAGTCATACCTGTGCAGTACCATGTTGCAAGCCTTATGTTTGAACAGAAACAGAAACTTCTGACATGAAGAGTGAATCATACTTGCCGAATGTCCCAGATTTGCCGGCAAGCTATTTGTCCCACAATGTCTGCATCCTGTCCTGCAAATCACAGCATTGGCAAGTGTAAGTATGTTTGGGGCTGAACCATGGGACACCAATCACCATCTAGTGTGGGACTGTAGTGGGCATGTAGTGAGCATCAATAAGTGGGTATCAGAAAACACTTGGGCAGAGTCTTTCCTGCTTTCGTGATCCATTAGGACACTGAGCACCTGCTAGGTATTTAGATATCATTGCTTCTCTTTATTTATGCCAGTTCTCTGAGAAGTGATAGTGCCAAGCGGAGGGGAGTGAAGGGCACTGTGTGTGTGGGGGGAAATTTACATGAGAATCATTTTCCCCTCTCCACCCCTTCATTACCCTCTTTCCTATTCACCCCCTCTTCCCACTCCACTTTTCACCCTCTTCACCCCCCTTCCCTCTCTTCAGTGCCTTGTCCCCCTTCACCCACACCTCCTCCCCTTTTCACCATCTGTCCCTCTCTCCACCTCCCTGTCCCCCTCTTCATCCCCCCTTGTCCCTCTTCACCCACCATCCCACTCCCCACTGCCCTGTCCCCCTTCTCACCCCACCCTTCCCCCTCTTCATCCTCTGACCCCCTTTTCACTGCTCTGTCCCCATATTCTATCCCCTTCACCACCTCATCCCACTCTTCACCACCCAGTCCCCTTTTCCACTAGTCTTCCCCCTCTTCACCCTCCATTGCCCTCTTCACTCCCCATTCCCTTCTTCACTGCTCCGTCCCGCTCTTCCCCCCACCTTCCTTCTTTTCACCCTGTCTTCCTCTTCAGTGCCCTATTGACCCCTTCACCCCCCCATCTTCCTCTTCAACTCTATGTCTCCCTGTTCAATCCTATCCCCTCCTCACCTCTCCATCCCTCTCTTCACTGCCCTGTCACCCTTCACACCCTCCTTCCCCTCTTCACCTCCCTGTTCCCCTCATCTCACCCTGTCACATTTTTCACCCCCTTTGCCCCAGTTCTGCAGGCTATTCGGTGCTAAAACAAATGTTGAGAAGGCGATATGTCACCATATCACCTTCCAGCAGCCTGTTAACTGCTCAGATCGTTTGTTAGAAGGGTGGCACGGGCTGCTGTAAATGGGCCCTAAAAGTTGTAACTAGATAATAAATATATAAATCATTTTACTAATAAACAAAGCCCTTTTGCCTGCACTTATGTCCCTAGTATTATACATTTTCCTGTATAAACAGTATTTTAAAATGTTATTGTACAATAGGTTAACAGAATGTCTCCTAATTAAAGTACATTCTCCACTTATAATGGCTTGCTGGACACAAAAAAAATGAAAGGTGTTCCTGGAATTTTTTACAGGGCAACAAGTGACACCATGAAACGACACCAGGCATGTCAAAAGACTGGCCCGCGTTCCAGTTTAATACGGCCCACCTAGTAATTTGGATATATATATCTATTATGGCCCCCTGTATGTAATCTGTCAGCGCTCGTCCCGCCCCGCTCCCTGTCCCCTTCAAGGCTGCAGATGGGCATGGATCAGGCTGCACTAATGGCAATCGTAAGGCTGCACTGATGGCAATGGTAAGGCTGCATTCATGGCAATGGTGAGGCTGCATTCATGGCAATTGTAAGGCTGCATTCATGGCAATAGTAAGGCTGCATTCATGGCTATGGGGAGGCTGCATTCATGGCAATGGTAAAGCTGAATTAATGGCAATGCCGACGTTGCATTCATGGCAATGGTAAGGCTGCATTCATGGTAATAGTAAGGCTGCATTCATGGCTATGGGGAGGCTGCATTCATGGCAATGGTAAAGCTGAATTAATGGCAATGGCGAGGTTGCATTCATGGCAATGGTAAGGCTGCATTCGTGGCAATGGTGAGGCTGCAGATGGGCACTGATTAAGCTGCATTGATAGGCACTGACCCTTATTTGTTCACAGTTCTTTATTTAAAATTAAATTTTTTTCCTGAAACTTCCTGCTTAACCTCCCTGGCGGTATTCCCGAGTCTGGCTCGGGTTGGATTTTTTATACCAAAAGCGGTATCCCCGAGCCAGACTCGGGCTTGCATCGCAGGATCCAGGAAGAGCATACTTACCTTGTCCCCTGGATCCTGCGATGTCTCCCCGCTGTGATCGGCGAGCCGCCGTGTCTCGCTCGATTCACAGTGCCGAGCTCCGTTCCCTGCGAGCGTTGCGACGCACGGGGACGGAGTTCGGCGGTAAATTCAAAAGTAAAACACACAGTATAGATACAGCATACTGTAATCTTACAGATTACAGTACTGTATCAAATAACTACACATCCCCTTTGTCCCTAGTGGTTTGCCCAGTGTCCTGCATGCAGTTTTATATATATAAAACTGTTCTTTCTGCCAGGAAACTGGAGATTGTCCATAGCAACCAAAACTGTCCCTTTACATCAAAAGTGGTTTTAGACCAGCTAGAAAAAAGCGATAATAAATTAGAATCACTCGCAGAATTGAGCGATAGTGATTTGTGGGGAGATCCGTCATCAAACACTAAAAGTAACAAAAGCTAAAATTCTGCAACTGAGCAAATTTCAGTGTTTTTGATTTGATTACATTATTATATAATTTTTATTATTATTATATTATTATTTGTTATAATTATTTATAGTTATTTATTATATTATAATTTTTTATTTCGTTTTTCAAACTTTATCATACTCGAGATATCTACTAGACTCTTGTTTGGACAGATTTAAGTGAACTATTCCTAAGAATTACAGGCCTACAATATAAAACGCCAAATTTCTGTGCAAAATAATTGTACCGCTTTCAGCACCTAAAATCAGAAATAATCATACCGCCAGGGAGGTTAAAGTGAAGGTGCATGTTATACGTCAATAAAGTCAGCAGTCAAGTTCTGTAGGTGCTGAGTAAAAACACATACTTACCAGCCTATGAAGTCCAACTGATTTCCTCAAACCCGCACTGTTTGCAGCTTTTTCTTGCCTCAGGAGCAAAAATCAGGAAGAATCAGGAGCTGACTGTCACTTCCTAAAAACTTAGCTGCCCCCCCACTCCATGCAGAAGCATCACTGCCAGTGGCGGTGCATCCATAAGGGAGCACGGGCGCCGCCCCCTCTCTCCAGCCACCCCTCTAACACCAATAGATAGATTCATGCATTGCGCCGGGCGCCTGAATTACAGCAGCGGGGGGGTGTTTTTGAAGCACCTGATTAGAGCCATAGGCTCTAATAGGCGTCAAAAAAGGTGACTTGTGAGCGCCATGCTGGGCGCTCGCAGGTCACTCAGCTTTGTTAGAAAAGCGAATGAATATTCTCTCTCTGCCAATCAGGTGCTCGGAACTGTTACCCGTCACCTGATTGGCTGAAACCACAGGCGCTGTGATTGGACGCCTATCAGGCGTCCAATCATAACAGAGGATGGGAAGAGAGGACTGGAAGAGAGTACTGGAAGAGAGGACGGGAGAAGACATCGAGGAGCTGTCCCACTGCCACCGAGACAGGGTAAGTATAGACAGTGGGTGGGGGGCACACTGGCAGCATTTGATATGGCACAGTGGCTGCGTTTGATGGGGCACAGTGGAAGCATTTGATGGGGCACAGTAAGGCTGCATTTGATGGGGCACAGTGAGGCTGCATTTGAAGGGGCACAGTGAGGCTGCATTTGATGGGCACAGTGGCTGCATTTGATGGGCATAGTGGCTGCATATGCTGTCACAGTGGCTGCATATGATGGGCACAATGACTGCATTTTATGCTGTACAGTGGCTGCATTTGATGGGGCACAGTAGCTGCATAAGATGGGCACAGTAGCTGTATTTGATGGGGCACAGTGGCAGCATTTAACGGCACAATGGGCACATTTGATATGGCACAGTGGCTGCGTTTGATGGGCACAGTGGCTGCATTTGATGGGCACAGTGGCTGCGTTTGATGGCACAGTGGCGGCAATTGATGGGCACATTTGATGGCAAAGTGGCTGTGTTTTTTATGGTACAGTGGCGGAAATTGATGGGCACAGTGGCTGCGTTTGATGGCACAGTGGCTGCGTTTGATGGTACAGTGGCTGTGATTGATGGTACAGTGAGGCTGCAATTGATGGGCGTTTTTTTCAGGATTTTTCAGTTTGTTTGCGCCCCCCCAAAAAATTTTGAGCACCAGCCGCCACTGGTCACCGCACATGTGCACAATCACAACCTGCTGAGAGACACTGTCTTAAAGCCTTCTGGGATGTGTGACATATATACCAGAGGGCTGCGGGTGTGGGTGGGCGGGTGGAGGGTTACATCTCACCTAAATAAGGATTGAGGAAGTGGGAGAGAATACCAGGAGAGAAAGGTACTTGCTTCCAAAAAATTACTTGCAAATGTCACAGAGAGGAGGGAGGAATAGAAGTATGCCAAATGTATGTTCTGAATAAGGCCTCATTCACACCAAGTGCAGAGACATTGTTTTTCTGCACACATTTTGCAAGTGCAGAAAAAAAAACAATTGTTCTCCTCTATGTGCACTGTTCACACCATAACACTGGTATCACGTGCAGGATTTTTTTGCACTTTTCTGCGCAGAAAAGAAATTGACGTGACATCAACACTGTGGTGTGAACAAGGCACATAACTGATGTGCATGAAAACTGATGTCAACGCGCATAAAAACTAAGTGGAAAGCATATGAAACCTGGCGTAAATTATGAGAAACTGATGTAAACAGATGTCTCTGCAAGTGAAATGTGCACGGTTTTCCTATCAGTGGGCCCTAAATGGCCAATTTAAACTAAGCATAATTGTGAAGTAAACCATAAAAACAGGGCACCTTTAGTGAAAACACATGTTAAAATAATCAGTGGATCCAAATATTGGGGAGACTGATTGGTATGCTGTCTTCTTTTATGTAAAGCTGCCCATACCTCCACTCACCTGCAAACCTTTCCACTGGTCCTGTAATATGATGTGTGCCTTCAGTAACCAATAGGTAGGCTTGGGAGCTGGGAGGGTGGGCAAGTGTGGCTTGTGTGAGTTAAGAAGTAGAAATTAAGGGGCCACACACCGATACCTTGACCAATGTAAAAACAGATTTATTATAATAACTAGAGAATTCAGAGCATGTAGTCTGTCCACCTTCTGGACCAATGCGTTTCACTCCACTCATTGTAGTCTCGTCTGTTTACCTCTTGCACCAATGTGTTTCCCCCCACTCATTGTAGTCTTGTCTGTCTACCTCTTGCACCAATGTGTTTCCCCCCACTCATTGTAGTCTTGTCTGTCCACCTCTTGCACCAATGTGTTTCACCCCAGTCATTGTAGTCTGATCTGTCCACCTCTTGCACCAATGTGTTTCACTCCACTCATTGTAGTCTTGTCTGTCTAGCTCTTGCACCAATGTGTTTCACCCCACTCATTGTCGTCTTGTCTGTCCACATCCTGCACCAATGTGTTTCACCCCACAAAGGGCTTAATCCTCTTGATTGGTTTTACATCAGTGATGACACTTGACAAGCGAGGATGCTCTCCTGGGTGTGCACCTGATGGAAGCTGGTGGTACAGGGAAATAGGCAAGTTTGGAGCAGCATAACTACTATTGATTCCACATATTGTATGAGTTGAGACTTGCATATACATTTAGCTGCCTATATCTCTGGATGTACTCATGTTGTCATGCAGTTTTCACAACAGGCAACTTCTGTTTATGCAGTTTTTCAATATACACTCAGTTTGAATTCCCCAGGATAAGTTATGTCGAAAAGGATGGCAGCCTGTTCGCCTGTAACCTATCTTCAATGAGACAACAAAGCAGGTTCCCACTTGGAAAAGGAGTTAACACAGGTGCAGTGATTAAGGAGTGAGAATAAATAGCATGTCCGGTATAGAAGCCCTATTTATGACTTCTCTGCACCTGCGGAAAGTATTTTCCTGCAGAGTAACATCAAGTAAAGAATTTGGCTGTACATAAAGCAGAAACAAAATTACACACCAGTACAAGATTTTCAGAAGTCTTCACATATTTGTGGTTAGAGCTACAACGTCACAGAACAATGTCACCTATTCTGTCAACTTTGAAGTCACAACACTACTATTGACTGTTGACTGGTCACTTTGCAAAGGGGATTGTAATTTGCCAGAGAACGTTCCCTAGAGTTTAGTAAATGTGGTTAAGCTTTGCTGACTTTCATCATCCAATCATGTGAAAACAAAAACCAGTGCCCATCAATGCAGCCCGACCTGTGCCCATCAATGCAACCTGACCTGTGCCCATCAATGCTGCAGTGTCCAGTGGCCATCAGTGCAATGTAACCAGTGCCCATCAATGCAATGTAACCAGTGCCCATCAATGCAGCCTTACCTGTGCCTATCAATGCTGCCTGACCAGTGCCCATCAATGCAGTGTCACCTGTGTCCATCAATACAGCGTAACCAGTGGCCATCAATGCAGCATAAACAGTGCCCATCAATGGAGTGTGACCAGTGCCCATCAATGCAGCATGACCAATTGCCATCAATGCAGCAAGACTAGTGCCCATCATTGCAACGTGACCCATCAATGCAACGTGACCTGTGCCCATCAATACAGCATGACCTGTGCCCATCAATACAGCTTGACCTGTGCCCATCAATACAGCGTGACTTGTGCCCATCAATGCAGCGTGATCTGTGTCCATCAATGCAGCCTCACCTGTGCAGAGGGAGAGGCGAGCTGGCCAGATCATCCATGAGCGGGGATTGCCCGCTGTAACAGCTTTCTTTTGAATTGCTGGGTGTTCCCGTCACTCACCGTCTCACAGTCCCGCCTCCTGGCCCGGCGCCTTTGGTGACGTCACACATTCTGACATGCACTGTGCCAGGTGGTGGGACTGTGTGATGGTGAGTGCCGGAAACACCCCCCAATTCAAAAGAAAAACTGTTACAGTGGGCAATCCCCACTCTCTGATGATCCAGCCAGCTCACCTCTTCCTCTTCCTCTACTCCCTCTTCCCCTGGCTGGGAGAACAGCTCCCATTTAACCCCACCTGCCAGTGATGCTTGCCCCCCCTCTCCACCCCCCCCCCACGCTCACCAGTAATCATTTTCCTACTCGCAAAATGCGAGTAGGCATGTGGAAAATTTAAGGGCTGTACTAGTGTATTCTCCTAAAACTAGATACAGTCTAGCATTAAAAAAGCCTAATAATGAATACACTAAAGATTCACACTGTTCTTTGTGCATTGCAG
This sequence comes from Lithobates clamitans, assembly GCA_037952925.1. Classification (NCBI taxonomy): domain Eukaryota; kingdom Metazoa; phylum Chordata; class Amphibia; order Anura; family Ranidae; genus Lithobates; species Lithobates clamitans. Next base: position 3,031,596 of record JBBGZY010000239.1, read on the forward strand.
CACACATTATTATTATTATTATTCAGGATTTATATAGCGCCAACAGTTTATGCAGCGCATTACAATATAAAAGGGAGACAATACAGTTATAATACAATAAAATACAATTTAAGAGGATTTAAGAGGATTAAGAGGGCCCTGCTCAGAAGAGCTTACAATCTAATAGGGTGGGGCAGGTGGTACAAAAGGTTGTAACTGTGGGGAATGAGCTGTTGGAAGTGGTAGGAGATTAGTTGGAGACGTGATAGGCTTTCCTGAAGAGATGAGTTTTCAGGGATCGCCTGAAGATAGCAAGAGTAAGGGATAGCCGGATAGATGGAGGTAGCAAGTTCCAGAGGATGGGAGAGGCTCTGGAGAAATCCTGGAGACGAGCATGGGAGGAGGAGATGAGAGAGCTTGAAAGCAGGAGGTCTTGAGAGTAGCGGAGAGGTCGATTTGGGTGATATTTGGAGACAAGATTAGTGATGTAGCTCGGGGCAGAGTTGTAAATGGCTTTGTATGTTGTGGTTAGTATTTTGAATTTACTTTGCTGGGTGATTGGGAGCCAGTGTAGGGATTGGAGGAGAGGGTTGGCAGACACTGAGCGGTTGGTAAGGGGGATAAGTCTGGCAGCAGCATTCATGATAGACTGGAGAGGGGATAGCCTATGGAGAGGCAGGCCAATGAGAAGGGAGTTGCAATAGTCAAGGCGAGAGATAACAAGGGAGTAAATGAGGAGCTTGGTGGTTTCATTTGTTAAAAAGGGGCGAATTTTAGAGATGTTGCGGAGGTGAATTCTACAAACTTTTGACAATGATTGGATTTGAGGCTGAAATGACAAGTCAGAGTCTAGGATTACACCTAGTACCCTGGCGTGAGGGGAGGGACTGATGGTTGCATTGTTGATTTTGATGGAAAAGTAATGGAGAGGGGCACAGGCGGGGGGGGGGGGAATATTAATAGCTCAGTTTTAGCGAGATTTAGTTTAAGGAAGTGGTGCGACATCCATGCTGATATGTCAGTTAGTAAGTTAGTAATGCGAGAGGGGACTGAAGGAGTGAGGTGAGGAGTAGACAGATAGATTTGGGTGTCATCAGCGTATAAGTGGTATTGGAAGACGTGGGCAGTTATTAAGTGACCGAGGGAGGAGGTGAAGATAGAGAAGAGAGGGGGTCCAAGAACTGAGCCTTGGCGGACCCCCACAGAAAGGGGCAATGGAGAGGAGGAGACAGAGTTGTAGGTGACAGTGAAGGAGCACTGTGATAAATAGGCAGAGAACCAAGATAGAGCAGAATCTTGGAGGTCAAGGGAATGTAGTTTATTGAGAAGGAGTGGGTGGTCAACAGTATCAAAGGCCGCAGAGAGGTCAAGTAGTCAGAGTATGGAGTACTGGCTGTTGGTTTTAGCAGTTAGTAAATCGTTAGTGAGTTTTAGTAAGGCAGTTTCTATGGAGTGCTGCGAGCGAAAGCCAGACTGTAAGGGGTCAAGAAGGTTATTTTCATTGAGGTAGGAGCTAAGACGGTTGTAGATTAAGCGTTCTAGAAGTTTAGAGGTGAATGGGAGCAATGAGATGGGTCTTAAGTTGTTCAGGTCGGTAAGGGCCAGTGAGGGCTTTTTAAGAATGGGAGTGATCTGCGCATGTTTTAGAGGGGAGGGGAAGATGCCACTAGAGAGGGAGAGATTGAAGATGTGGGTGAGGGAACAAAGGATAGAAGAAGAGGGTGACCGTAGTAGTTGTGAGGGAACAGGATCCAAGGGACAATTGGTTAGGTGGGCATCCGAGAAAATTTTTGTAACCTCTTCCGTAGTAGCAAATTCAAAAGAGGAGAGTGTTGAATGTGCTGCTAGGCAAGGTATGTTGGGTGGGGAAGACGTACGCACAGTGGAGATGTCCTCACGAATTGCATCGATCTTTTCTTTTGAAGTGATTGGCAATCTCTTGGGCAGTGAGTGAGTTAGTGGGTAGAGGGGGTGGTGGACGAAGCAGAGAGTTAAAGGTTGAGAAGAGCCGACAGGGACTGGATGACAAGGAATTAATAAGAGAGACAAAGTAGGCTTGTTTGGCAGCATGGAGGCATGAATTGTATTTTAGAAGGGCAGATTTACACATGGTGATGCACATGTGTAAGTGGGAAAGAGCCCTTAGATTTTATCTTTCATACTAAAGAACAGCACACAGATGTGAATGCGCCACACAGGAAAGAATGAGATTTCTACATAAAATGCAACTTCATGTAGAAAAACAAATGTGGGTTCACCATTCTGGGAAAATACTCTCTGTGCTGGCCCAGCTCCTTTGCTCCGCCCCTCTCCAACCTCTATAAACTTTTATGTAGCTGTTGGCAGAGGAGCAAAAGGGAATACTATAGAGCAGGCATGTCCAAAGTCCGGCCAGCATGCCAATCGCAGCCCGCGTTCCGATTTTGAATGGCCCGCCTGGTTATCTGGAAATATATATCTTTTGTGGACTCCAGCGATCTCCCAGTGCCGGGGCCACAAAAGATATATATTCTGGCTACCTTGGAGGGGACAGGGAGGAGGCGGGATGAGTGCCGTGCACACAGGAGTATTTCCTGTTTACACGGCAGCCTCTGTAATAGGAAGTCCTGTCTCCGGCACTGCCATTGGATGACTGTTCTTTCCATCAAAAGAGGCGGGACTTTCTATTAAAGAGGCTGCAGAGAAAACAGGAGTTTTTCCTGTATCTAATCTTTTGGCGCTTGTCCCGCCCCCCTCCCTGTCCCCTCAGAGGCTGCAGAAGGATGGGCATCAGTCAGGCTGCACTGATGGCAATGGTGGGTGCTGCATTCCTGGCCATATTGGGTGCTGCATTTCTGGCAATGGTGGGTGCTGCATTTCTGGCAATGGTGGGTGCTGCATTCCTGGCAATGGTGGGTGCTGCATTCCTGGAAATGATGGGGGCTGCATTCCTGGCAATAATGGGGGCTGCATTCCTGGCCATACAGGGTGCTGTATTCCTGGCAATACTGGGTGCTGCATTCATGGCAATTCTGGGAGCTGCATTCCTGGCAATGGGGGTGCTGCACTGATGGCAGTGGGAGTGCTGCATTCATGGAAATTGTGAGGCTGCAGATGGGCACTGACCCTTATTTTGCTTCATAGTTCTTTATTTAAAATTTAAGGTTTTTTTCTTGAAATTTCCCTCTTAAAGTGAAGGTGGGTGTTATACGCCAGTAAATACGGTATATCCAAATAACACGCCCGAGCTCATCTCTTTACTCACACACAGCCACAAAGGCAAGAGGATTCTTGTTAAGCAGTGTATTAGTGCTCGAACTAACACAGACCGAATTTTAATGGTTCAAAGAATGTCAGGCAAAATGGTCGGCCCTCACGCATTTTCACTGCATCAAATCTGGCCCTCTTTGAAAAAAGTTTGGACACCCCTGCTATAGAGTGTCCCTTGAGTGACAGCTCTGAGTCTGCTGGGACTGCTGACATCACATTCATGATCGGGGGGGGGTCCAGAACCAGCCTCTGGGCATTTGGATGACTACACAAAGGAGGCTTTTACAGGTAAATAATATACGATAAAAATAGGTTAATTGCACAGTTAATCATATGGGAAGTTATTTGTTGACATGAATGGTCTGGTGATAGGAATCTCTTTAAGAAATATAGATTGCACATCACTTGTAGTTATTTATGGTTACATAATTTAGGTTGAAAAAAAAAGCAGAGGTCCAATCAGTTCAACCTATGAGTGTATGATTATTAAAACAATTTCCATAGCCCTGTACAGTAAAGAGCATCTAAGGTTATACCTCCTTTCTGCTAACCTCAACTCCTCTTCAATGACCTTTATAGTAAACAGTTTGTTACAGTTACTGTATTCAACTTTGATATGTTTCATGATTGTTTATGCCTTTTTGTACAAGCGCTACTTTATAACAGGTCAGAGGCAATGTTCCATTTTTCAAAGCATAGCTTTAAAAGTGACTGAAACTGTTGCACCTTTATTGCTTGGGACCAGGCATTCACTTGACAGCTATGATTACAAGACATTACACCGATCCGCCACCTGCAGCTATGTAGACAAGTAATGTGTATGTATGGCCAAAACTTTTTTAGTGTTGGATAGTACAGAGAAGGTTTTGAAGTTTTTATTGCTATCTGTGTCTCCCCTGGGCAGATTCACTGTCTTTATATGGCCTGGTGGCCATTGTCACTAAGACAGAAAGTGATGGATAATCCAAACTTTTACAGTTGTCGCTGGAACAGGAATGGAGAGGAAATCTTTCAATGAGGACACCTGTTCTGGTGACAAGGAAGATTACCCCTCATTTTGTATAGATTTCTTCTCAATTCCTGTTGCATTTTGTGGGACAGGAATTGAATGGGAATTCTCCCTAATAGGACACAGACAGAAAACAATAAAAGGACAGGAATTTAACCCTAACTTACTCTATTCAGAACTAAAAAAGTTTTAGCTATACAAACACTTTAACGTTTCACGCTTGTTGTAAGGCTAGGTCTACAAGAACTAATATGGAAGGGCTGGGGTTAACACCAGGTTTCCCGTTTGCTGTCATAATACACATACACACAGTTTACATAACCGGGTGACCCAGCCCACCCTCTGACAAAACGGGGAAAGCCATAGGGAAGTCCCCATTAAGTCCCCCTGCATCAGAGGAGGGTGGGGTCACCGGGTGGCCCCGCCCTCCATTATATAAGAAGTATCAGAAGAACCGAAGCGTCACACGATGGAAGACTCCCACTGCGGTGGATCATGCGGACGGAGCGGAGAAGAAGCCGGAGGACGATGTGGGACGAGAAGAGAGGAGGAAGAAGAAGATGGAGAAGAAGAAGATGGAGGAAGAAGAAGAACACTGAAGGATACCAGAAGAAAGAAGATGAAAGAAGAATAAATTAATAAAGGACTTGTCAAAACAAAAGACCTGAAGGGCCTGGTATGGAATTTAGGGGGATCCCCACGCATTTTTTTTAAAATTTTGGTTCGGGGTTCCCCTGTAGGGAAATTCCATGCCAGTTTTATCAATGAACTTTTATGTGTATTGCCGGACCGACAATTCATTATAGCTGTTGCTAGCGATAGTAGTTTTACATTACTTTTTTTCCTTTAGAAATGTCATTTTGCTGTCAGACTGTTCTAAACACGGGAAAAATGCGCCCTTTTACAGGCATGCTATAGACTACCCCAGGTATGAAATTTAAAGGAATATTATACTTTTATTGTTTCACTTTAGGCATTATTAAAATCACTGCTCCCGAAAAAATGGCAGTTTTTAAAACTTTTTTTTGCAATGATACATGTTCCCTAGGGCAGGACCCAGGTCCCCAAACACTTTTTATGACAATACCATGCATATAAGTCTTTAAAATTAGCACTTTTGATTTCTCTAATAGACTTTTAAAGGGTGTTCTGCAGCTTTTGAATTTGCCGCGAACACCCCAAATTGTTCGATGTTTGGCGAACGGACGAACAGCCAATGTTCGAGTCGAACTCATGTTCGACCTGAACACAAAGCCCATCCCTAGTGCCTGGGAGGGGGTCCCCTTAGTCTGCCTGCAAAGTAGAGCATCTGCACCATGTAAAGAACCTGTTGCATCAAAAATTACATTTAAAAGGCAAAAAAATGACATTTTATCTGAAAGCTTTCTTTATTTTATGAACAATTTCTTGGGGAGCCAGTCTGTATGATTAGGCCACAATTTAGTGCACTTGGAGCCAGATTCGAGATTTGGGTAAATTTTGGTGTCTGTTTCGCATACTTTGGATAGAAGTAACAGGTGTGGAAAAATTGGGCTTTGGGTGATGGTGGTGCCTTCACACTGTAACCCTATAGATGTTGATGAGTCAAGTAATGCCTGTGCATCATCAAGGAGCAAGTGGCTGACGCTGTGTTCAAATAACTCAGCTGCCTCATGCATGATGCTGGGGCTATGCTAGGGGTAGCTGTGGACAAGGAGGCAGAATAAGCCTGTATGTCAGCTGCAGTGGACTGTGCACTAGTCTCTGCTTGGGTGATAGAGGATGAGGATAGTTTAGTAAGCCAGTCCACCTCCTCCTCTGCATGCTGTGGCGGGCAACATCACTAAACAGAGGAAATGGTGCCCTGTCTGAGGACAGACAACGTCCACCTTTGCCTGTGGACACAGACCCTGCTAATTACCAAAATGTAATAGAGAAGGTGAAATGTATACTTGGATGCACTTTAATCAATGGAAAGTGGTGTTTGGTGCACTTTTACTTGACGACTCACTACACAGACACACTCCACTGACACACTACAATATACTGCAGTAAAACTTCACTGACGCACTTCAATATACTGTAGTAAAAGAGCACTAATGCATTTCAATATACTGCAGTAAAACTGCACTAATGCACTTCAACATACTGCAGTAAAAGTGCACTAAGGCACTTCAATATTATAATTCCTATAAAAGTGCAATAAGGCACTTCAATATACAGCAGTAAAAGTGCACTAACGCACTTCAATTTCCTGCAGTAAAAGTGCACCAATGCAGTTCAATATACTGCAGTAAAAGTTCACTAACGCAGTTCAATATACTGCAATAATTGTGCACCAACGCACGTCAATATACTGCAGTAAACGTGAACTAACACATGTCAATATGCTGCAGTAATTGTGCACTAGCGCACCTCAATGTACTACAATAAGCATGCACTAACACAGTTCAATATACTGTAGTAAACGTGCACTAACGCACGCCAATTTACTGCAGTAAACGTGCCCTGAAACACTAAACTGACACTAAAGTAATTAAGGACTACCATCACGCTGCACTATCACTATATTTACACTACACTTACAATCTATGCTCACAATAGAATCACAATAGCATGCTATAGCACACTAATTTGCTAGTAGCAATGAACAGAGCCCTGTTCTAAAAATCTCCACTCCAATATCACACTGCAAATGGCTACACTGGGAAGGGTCCTTTTATAGTGAGTGGTGGGTCTATGAGCCATGGTTGGGCACAGTCATCATTACTTTCTTCAACCATGGCTCTGACAGTGTTCTGTGTCCTGATTGGGCAAATCCTTCACTGCTTCAGCCAATCAGGGCTTCAATGCACTGTGTGGTGCTTAGTGCATTGCGGGGAGCTTAGTGGGTCGAACAAATGGTCGAATGCCATGACAATTTGGGTGTTCGTCAAATGGGCGAACAGCCGGTCAAATTCACGCTCAAACTGTTCGCCCCACTACACTAATTCTTGATAAAAATCTGCCGCCATCTATCAGGATAATAAAGATAAAATGAGGGTGGACATTTCAGTAAGAAAATGATCTCAAGCACAAAGCCATGGAAACTCTCAATTGGTTTCAAAGAAAGAAAATAAAGCTGCTAGAATGGCCCAGCCAATCACCTGACTTGAATCCAATAAATAGGAAAGATCAGAGTTCATAGATGAGGCCCACAGAACCTTCAAGATTTGAAGACTGTGTGGAAGAATGGGCCAAAATCACACCTGAGCAATGCATGTGGCTAGTTTCCCGATATAGAAGGTGAAGCTGTCATTACCAACAAAGAATTGTGTACGAAGCATTAAAAAAATTTCAGTGTGTTCAATACTTTTTCTATAAGTCATTCCATTTTTATATACATAACCTAATTTCTGAAATTATTTTGTATTCTTTGCTTCTTTGTATGTATGAATTGCATGGGTTGTTACCAAATATATTTACCTAGAAAAATGGTGACGTGTTCAATATATATATATATATATATATATATGTATATATATATATATATATATATATATATATATATATATATATACCATATTTATATTAATATATATATATATATATATATATATATATATATATATATATATATATACCATATTTATATTAATATATATATATATATATATATAATTTTTTTTAGCAGTAAAAGGGAAATGATAACTAGAACAATTTTTATACTATGTGTCGCTTGTTTGTGTAGGCTATAAGCATCATTATGCAGTCATATTAGTATAGAGGTACCATGTATGATGTATGCAGTTATTATTATTGCAAAAATAATTAGGCTTCACTACATATATAAATAAATTAATTAATTAATCATATTTACAATCATTTTATGCTATAACAAACTTAAAAATAATTTTAATTGTCCTTTAAGCTGCAAATTTCTTTGGTGCTTAAGGGTTTTAGATGCTTACAAACTACAGTAATTAGGAAATGAGTGACGGCTTGTAGTGAATAATTAGCCTTTTTGCGCTTGGATTGTAATGAAAGCCTTCGGAATGGCACTTTTCAGGCTAAAATATCTGAAAATCGAAAAAAACATGTTAACAACACACTGTACCCTGTATAATGTGTACAATGTTACATTTCCCATATTGCTTCTTTTATAAGGCGACACGGTCATTTATGTAAAACAGCACCCTCTAGAGAACTCACCAAAAAAATCCACTTTGCCTATCCAAATCCCCTATGGCATAGCAATGGCAGTAACATGGTGCAGCTCTAATTTTACTCAATCCATTAAAATGCATAGCTGTTCACACATATGCTATCATTGCCATTGCCTAGAGTTTTTCTATACTGTATATATTAAATACAGCAAGCAGCCAGTTATATAGTAGCTTCAATCGATCTGGTCAGGGAACCTATGGGCCTGAAGTTGTGGAAGAGTTACAAGTTTCTGTTGATGTAAGTTCATGCTGGGGCTTAAAGTTCTGTAGCAGCTGGAGAAACACAAGTTACTCAGCCTTGACCTCGAGCAAGTGATATAACAAAATCCGCCTGGTGGTTTGCAGTGTATATCAGAAGGGTTACTCAACAAACTGACTAATGCAACCTGTAAAGCATACTGTTATATAATATACAGCTCTATCATATTACTTTTTTTCCTTACATTTGTTTGAGTTGATGACAGTCATTCAAAGTGTGGTCAGCAAGATCACCTGATAAAGTCCAACGTATTATCTGATCTGGATATAATCCATAAACATGTGCAGAAAGAAGCTTTGACCTGATAAACCAGCAGATTGTATGGATTAAGAAGAGATGTGTTTTGTGACTCAAACCGCTTAAGTGTGACCTAAGTAATAAATGATGGAACTTCTCATATGTGAAATGGCATGGCTGTGTGCTGGATGTCTGCTGCTGTTTACAGGGGTGTTCTTCCAATAAAATAAAATATTTTATAACCATGGCACGTATGTAACGAATGCATGCTTTCATATATTCCTACTCTGTACATCTTATGTCTGATAATGTACAATTTAATTTGACTGTAAACTGTATATGTCTGTAAAAATAAGAATGTAAAAACAACCCATTTACAGTATCTCACAAAAGTGAGTACACCCCTCATAATTTTGTAAATATTTTATTATATCTTTTCATGTGACAACACTGAAGAAATGGCACTTTGCTACAATGTAAAGTAGTAAGTGTACAGCTTGTATAACAGTGTAAATTTGCTGTCCCCTCAAAATAACTCAACACACAGCCATTAATGTCTAAACCACTGGCAACAAAAGTGAGTACACCCCTAAGTGAAATAGTTCAAATTGGGCCCAATTAGCCATTTTCCCTCCCTGGTGTCATGCGACTCGTTAGTGTTACAAGGTTTCATACTGGTCACTGGAAGTTCAACATGGCACCTCATGGCAAAGAACTCTCTGAGGATCTGAAAAGAAAAATTGTTGCTCTACATAAAGATGGCCTAGGCCATAAGAAAATTGCCTAGACCCTGAAACTGAGCTGCAGCACGGTGGCCAAAACCATACAGTGTTTTAACAGGACAGGTTCAACTCAGAACAGGCCTTGCCATGGTTGACCAAAGAAGTTGGGTGCACATGCTCAGCGTCATATCCAGAGGTTGTCTTTGGGAAATAGACGTATAAGAGTGCTGCCAGCATTGCTGCAGAGGTTGAACGGGTGGGGGGTCAGCCTGTCAGTGCTCAGACCATACGCCGCACACTGCATCAAATTGGTCTGCATGACTGTCATCCCAGAAGGAAACCTCTTCTAAAGATGATGCACAAGAAAACCTGCAAACAGTTTGCTGAAGACAAGCAGACTAAGGACATGGATTACTGGAACCATGTCCTGTGGTCTGATGAGACCAAGATAAACTTATTTGGTTCAGATGGTGTCAAGCGTGTGTGACAGCAACCAGGTGAAGAGTACATAGACAAGTGTGTCTTGCCTACAGTCAAGCATGGTGGTGGGAGTGTCATGGTCTGGGGCTGCATGAGTGCTGCTGGCACTGGGGAGCTACAGTTCATTGAGGGAACCATTGAAAAAAGGACCGGGGCTGTATTTATAATAATGGAATTTATAGCCAGTGCCCAGGACACCAGGGGTAGGGGTGAAGCAAATTGTAATAAGACTTGCTTCACCTTACTGGTATGTAACTTTTATGCAATTTACAGTGCGGTTATGTAGTGTGACTTTGATGTAACTTTGCATATTCTATGGGGCCAAGTCACACTGTAAATCACACCAAAGTAGTGAGGGAACCTTTTCCAAAATCACACCAGTCTGAGTCGCATTGATTAGAACAAGCACCATTGAAAACAATGAGATTTCCCTATGTCATGTGATTCTGTGTGACTCAATAGAAATTGCATTGGTTTGAACCAGGTCTAACTCTCTCCTTTTTTCTACTTTATTTCCAACTTTAAGGCCTGATTCACACCTATGCATTTATAGTGCTTTTTTCCATTTTGTAGATTTGCACTACAGAACGTGTTCCATAGGAAACCATGTTAAATGGACTGTAGTGCAAATCTGCAAAATGCAAAAAGCACTAAAAATGCATTGGTGTAAATCAGGCCTCATGGGAGATCTTAAAGAAGGCCAGAAAGCTTTTTATAGTTCAGGAAACATAAAACCATTTCTCTTTGTCTTGTTTTGTGCTCTGTACAATTGGTAAGTAGTTTTTTTTTTTTTAATAAAGCAGGCCACATGATGCTTGCAAAACAACATTCTAGCCATGATTTTTACTGAAATAAACAGCAGCATGATGCCTAAAGACAGCTGTAGTAGGGTTGCCACCTGTTCCGGATTCCCCCGGACAGTTCGGGTTTGGAATCATGCGTCCGGGTTTCAGACTGTTTGAGACCTGGACACATTATTCAGAACGGACTATGGCTTCCCAGCAGGGTTGCTGGCTGCAATTGTCTAAGCTGAGAGTGTCTGTTACACTCTCTTTCACACTGTGCAAAGCCAGCCAAAGACAGTCCCCCAAACACACGCACAGATGGGAAAGGAGAGAGGGCTCAATCTGCACCTCTTTCTCCCACCCCCACCCCACTTTGTCTGCCCACACTCCAGTCCCCAGCACTGTACCTCAGAAATGGAAAGTGGGGGTGGGAAATTTGAAGCCCAGCAGCCTCAGATACATCTGGATGAGAGGTGCTGACTGACAAGGGGTGAGTGAGCTCACCATCCATCCCTGTCTGTGACTTAAAGTGGAGTTCCATCCAAAAATGGAACTTCCACTTTTTGGATTCCCCCCCTTCCGGTGTCACATTTGGCACCTTTCAAGGGGGAGGAGGGAGCAGATACCTGTCTAATACAGGTATTTGCTCCCACTTCCTGGCATAGATCACCGCTGCGCTTGCGGTGACCTACGCCACTTCCGGCGCCTACACTGTCCTCCCCCGTCCTCCCCCGCTGTATTCTGGGAGACACAGAACACAGCAAGGACCAGAGAGGACGCGCAGCGCGACTCACGCATGTGCAGTAGGGAACCAGGAAGTGAAGCCGCGCGGCTTCACTTCCTTATTCCCTTACCGAGGATGGCAGCGGCAGCAACGGAGAGCCGATGGACAGATCGGCTTCGGCTGTCGACAACGCGGGCTCCCTGGACAGGTAAGTGTCCATGTATTAAAAGTCAGCAGCTGCAGTATTTGTAGCTGCTGGCTTTTAATTTTTTTTTTTCGGCGGACCTCCACTTTAAGTCTCCCCCCTCCCCCTTCTCTCTCCTGCCTCTAAGTGAGTATGCTAAGGTAAATCAGGGTTCTCAGAGCACTCATCGCATCAGAGCTCCCCTTTACACCAGAGGCCACAGTGTTCCCCCTTACATCAGAGTCCTCTCTGTACACCAGAGCATCCCTTATGTTAGAGTCCTCAGAGTACTCCCTTACATTAGAATCTGTAGAGTCCACCCTTACAGTGAAAGGGAACTCTGCGAGTTCAGATGTAAAAGTTAAACTCTGCAGATTCAGATGTACTAGGGGAACTCTGTGGACTCTGATGTAAAGGGGGAACTCTGTGGACTCTGATGTAAAGGGGGACTCCTGTGTTTAACTTTCCTATGATTAGAAATGTTATTTAATAGCAACATTTATGCATAGATTATTTATGCATACTATGAAAAAAATTGCTGTGCGACGCTGAAGTGTTCGGGTTTGACTTGAAGAAAAGGTGGCAACCCTAGTAGTAAGGCGTGAGTAATAAGTAGTAGTAGTAATTGAACGCTGTGACTCTGAATAAAAACCTATGGCCTCTAGGGACACTTTCACACGGGCTCCAGCCCACAAAATCCAGGATCGTGGTCCTATTTTCCATCCGTCTGGTGGATCGGATCAGATCAGACAGCATTGGATGAAAACGGACAGTCATGGTAATGCTATGATGACTCACATATTTTTCAAAACCATAAATGTGCAAACCCAAATCAAGAATTGTCCATATAAAATACAGTCTCTCTTGTGCCTTCTTTAACCACTTAGCGGCTGCCCTATAGCAGTTTTACTGCTACAGGGCAGCCACCGTTCACAGGACTACGTACACTATATTGTGAAAAGTATTGGAACTTTACATTGCCTTTACATGCACATGAACTTTACTGGCATCCCAGTCTTAGTCCGTAGGGTTCAATATTGAGTTGGCCCACCCTTTGCAGCTATAACAACTTTAACTCTTCTGGGAAGGCTGTCCACAAGATTTAGGAGTGTGTCTATGGGAATGTTTGACCATTCTTCCAGAAGCACATTTAATTCATCCCAAGGGTGTTCTACCAGGTTGGGGTCAGGACTCTACGTAGGCCAGTCAAGTTTCTCCACACCAAACTCACTAATCCATGTCTTTATGGTATTTGCTTTGTGCACTGGTCCAAATCATTTGGTGGAGGAGGAATAATGATGTGGGGTTGTTTTTCAGGGGTTGGGTTGGGCCCCTTAGTTCCAGTGAAGGAAACTCTTAAGGCATCAGCATACCAAGACATTTTGGTCATTTTCATGCTCCCAACTTTGTGGGAACAGTTTGGGGATGGCCCCTTCCTGTTCCAACATGACTGTCCACCAGTGCACAAAGCAAGGTCCATAAAGACATGGATGAGCGAGTTTGGGGTGTTGGGACTTGACTGGCCTGCACAGAGTCCTGACCTCAACCCAATAGAACACCTTTGGGGTGAATTAGAGCGAAAATTGCAAGCCAGGCCTTCTTGTCCACATCAGTGCCTGACCTCACAAATGCGATTCTGGAAGAATGGTCAAACATTTCCATAGACACACTCCTAAACTTTGTGGACAGCGTTCCCAGAAGAGTAGAAGTTGTTATAGCTGCAAAGGGTGGGCCAACTCAATATTGAACCCTGCGTGTAAAGTGTGCGTGTAAAGGCGTCCCAATACTTTTGACAATATAGTGTATATATAGGTGATCCTGCCCTTCTGAATACGCACTACCGGTGGCTTGCTCCCGATCAGTGGGTACCGCGGACTCAATGTCTGCTGGCACCAGCCGATCATCAGTCAGAGAGACAGAACTGCAATCTGCATCATTACTTTCCCCTCCCCCCATGAAAGCACCCCCTAGCTAGTATTTTTTGGCTGTTTGGCTGGATCATGTGATGCTACATTGTCACTTTAATGATGTGATGACATCTGCATTATACTGTAAGTGGAGGGAGTCATGGTATTTACCCCCTGGGGGCAAGACCATGATACCCTGCACACACATTAAGTGGGTTGAATGAAGCAGAATTTCCTTAAACCTAGAAGACATCTAGTTTCTGCTCATGTGTTGCTGCAGGGTCCTCTTCCTCTTCACCTCCTCTCCCCAGGGTGGTCCTCTCCTGAGTGATGCTGAGAGTTGCACTGACATCAACTTCGTTCTCTGCATCAATATATTGTGTGTGCTGTGCTGACACCTCCCTGGGGAGATGGCAAATGACACCCAGATTTGTGTTGAATAAAGCTGAGCACCATTCAACTGTAAAGACTTAGGACATCTAGTGGAGGAAATTAATTACTGCAAGGGACATCTACGGGGAGAAGGTGAATAGTTCAGCCAAAGCTGTTTTTTTAAGTATGAGTGGGCTATTATTTATTTTAATAGAACATGGAATTGGGTTCTGGCATCCCTTCAATACTTAACATTCTCCTCAAAACCAAAACCTTAAAGTTAGACTAAACCCCCAATCCCTAGCATTAATTTAACATAGGCTCTAACACGAAATCCTGGTTTTCCTTGTCCTGCACAGGGAGCCACATGCCCAAATCTTGACATTTCTATTCCAAAAGATACCAGCACTGAGCTGTCAGTGGTGATAATCAGTAAATTGCCCAACCCAGAGGGTATTTGGTCAGCATTGGCTTTTATTTAAGAGAACATGCAATAATAAATTTGATAAGTACCATTCTAGGGTACCCATAGTTAGATCTTAGTATGGAGGGGTGAGAGTTCCTAGGCAAGCTGCATTTGCATGCACATGTGATGGTGAGCCTCCATGATTGAAAGAAGCGAAATCCAAGGAATGAAAGCAGGGAACCAGGGACAGTAAGGCTGAACAAGGAAGGGTTTGATAATGCTGGTTGTTCTCCAGTCATTAGATGAGATGGACTTTATATGACTTGCTGAAGCTTCTAATGCACACTGTGAGAAGCTGTGAATAAGAGGTTTCAGAACAGGAGAGGAGCCTTTACAACTGTGCCAAACTAAAGGTAAAGCTGGAGATCTGCTTTGCAGCACCATTCCTATCTAGTCTGGTGGTATTTTAGACTGAAACACACAAAAAAAAATGCTAGTTACAGATTTAAAAAAATCTTCCAGAGGGCTTCAGGTCTGTTGAAGATCTTATGGTTGGCATATACCATCATTTAGTGCATTGTTTAATTTAAAATGATAAAATGAAGTGTGACCCACTTCTGGCTACTTCAGCACTTTCAGCAACAGAATGCTGCAATTCATTAGTTAGGGCTGCTCCTGTGTTCTGCTGCTGTTTGCTTGGACTCCTCCCACCTACTAGAAACCATTAGAGCTTTCTGGAGCGGGTGGGAGTTAGGCAAATGGGCAGCATGGGTATGTAGTAGTCCCAGCCAATTGCAGGGTAGGTGCCCCTGGGCATGCTGGGATTAGCCTATATATTCAGGGAATATGTGAGCTCTGGGTCCTTCCCAGATGGTGGAGTGCACCAGCCGGGGATGAAGCAGGCTTGCCACCTCTGGCACTTGCTGCCATGCAGCCTCAGATGGTCAACCTGAGGGCCTGAAGCTAAAGGAAAAGAGTGACCCTGGTGCTTCTGAAGAGCTGACTGAGGGGGAGCCATGCCTGAGGATCTGTTGGCAAATTCAGTGAGTACAGACCAATGATCTACGGGCCTGTTCTTTTTGGCTACCCCTTTGTGTTAGTACAGTCAGCCAAGGGTCCAACTAAAAGGGATCACTAGCCAGTGATCTGAAGAGCTTCTCCAACTGTTGTTACTGCATTTGCTCAGTGCCACTTCTTTTGGACTGTCAAACAGTCTGCCGTAACTGGCTTGTACCTGAAGAGCTCTGTCTATCTGTCCTACACTACAAGGGACTTTGCTCATGCTATTGATTTCTACACTCTACACTGCTATACAGGAAAAGTCTGACATCTGCTCCCAGCAAAGGACTTCACCTGCTACTCAATTCTAGATCAGTCCTCAAATTGTGCATAGTTTTATTCTGGAGTATCCTACTTCAAATCTCCTACCCTATCCAAGTTCCTACAAAATAAAACTACAAAAAACGACACCCCTAGACTGGTCTTTGACTACATCGAGCCTAATTGTGTGTGTACCTGTCTACAGGAAATACCTTGTACTAGCTGCCAGTGAAGAAGTATGGACTATTTGTGTAATACTCATGCGGCCCCTATGGTAGTAGCGCTACACAGACTTGCTGCAATTGTGCAACAAACTTGTGAAGCCTGGCAAGTCTAGCAAAAGCTTAGCAAGTCATTTTCATACTTGCAGGACAATTACTTGCTCTCTAGGAGTGCTGTGCAAGAGAACAGCAGCTCTCTCTGCTCCCCCTCCTCATCGGACAGAGAGGCAGCAGCATGAGCCATTGGCTCCTGGTGCTGTCAATCACAGCCATCGAGGAGAGAGCGGGGGGTAGGGCTGAGCCTCGCTCTGTGTGTCAATGGAGACACACAGAGCATGGCTCGGGAGTGAGCCTGCACAAGTGCCCTCATAGCAAGGAATTTGTTATGAGGGCACTCGGCAAGGGAGATGAGCCAGGAACAACAGCGGGGTACCCCGGAAAATTACAATCAGGGATGCTCTGTATGAAACCATTGCACAGAACAGGTAAGTACTGTATAAAATGTTTGTTGTTTTTAAAAAATATATCCTTAAGAATTGCTTTAAGCAATTCATAATATTTGCTTATGTTGAGCTTTGTGTTTATAAATGTATGTGTTGTTTGCAATACTTCTTCATGGTCTATGTGAGTTGGATTTTGGCAAGGAATTTGTTTTTTTCTCTTAAATATTTGCGAGTGGACAGGTGTTATCTTAAAAAAGACGAGAGGTACTGTATATACTGTTTGCAGTGTTCATCTTGCAGTCATTGTCAGCAACAGTCAGCATTTGAAAACACGTTTTCAAGCATTTCTAAGAAAAATATCAATATTGATGTATACAAATTCAAGCAACAATACAGAGGTTATTTGTTCGGCAGAAATAAATGACAGGTGTACACTATGAAAACATTGCATACATGGCACTTTCTATTGAACACACCAACTTTGAATCTGTTTTTTGTAAATTAGAGTATGCAGTACTTTTATCTTGGCTACCCTTGCCAATCCTGTCTGGTTCTATTCCTGTTGTGTTATAGTCCTTTTATGTTAGTCAAACCTTTGTTGAAAGATATTTCAGTTTTCTTTTGTCCGCGTCTCCTAATCCCGTGCATTTGACTTCCCCTGGATCAGAATAAGATGAATAAATGACTAATATAAGCAAGGTCTACACAGGAAGTGAACCCTGCACTTGGCATTGTGTCCAGGAAGTCAGTCAAAAAGTACTAGTCTAATGTAAACAAGCTGGATTTGGTTAATCAAAGCACCAAAAACAGCTAAAAAACAAACTAAGATATACAGTATATAACATTGATATACACAGAACATAGCTACATTTTTCTATGATGATTAAAATGTAAAGATAAATTTAATACAATAAGCCAAAAGTTGTGCACATTTATGACACTGTCACCTCTATTTTATAGCTATTTTAAGCTCTTGTTATCCTTTACTCACTCATCATTCATTATTCTTGTGCCCTCTTCTCATTCAAAGCTTAGCTTGTAAGCAGGGCAGTCTATTTTCTCCACTGTAGGTGGTGCTCAGGCGCAGCAGTATTACGGTTGGAGGGGAGGTCAAGAGGAACATGGTTCCTCTATGGTTTCCTGGGTCAATGGGGAAGCTATCCAATTTGATGCTGCCGCTCTTCGTGACTCTGACATCTTGGGTGTCAAAAAGTGGAAGCTCCACTTATCTGCCTCCTTCCCCCCTACGGTGCCACATTTGGCACCGTAGGGGGGGAGCGGGTACCTGTTTTTGACAGGTACCCATCCCCAATTCCGAGAGATCTCGCCGCGGCAAGATCACTTGGAAGTTCGACCCCACTCCTCCTTCCCCTGCTGCCAGGTCGTTCAGAAAGCGCAGCGTTTTTCACAAATGCGCAGTAGGGAACCGGCTGCGAAGCCGAAAGGTTTCAGTGCCGGTCTCCCTTACCACGTATGGAGGCGGCAGCACACGAGAGCCCATGGAAACATCTGGGGTGCCGACATCGCTATATT
Organism: Lithobates clamitans; assembly: GCA_037952925.1. NCBI lineage: Eukaryota > Metazoa > Chordata > Amphibia > Anura > Ranidae > Lithobates > Lithobates clamitans. The sequence goes on from JBBGZY010000239.1 coordinate 3,049,610, forward strand.
CCAGGACAGGTAATTGTCCTAATATTAAAAATCAGCAGCTACAGTATAGATGTAGATGCTGACTTTTAATTTTTTGCTGGGGGGGAGGGGCCGAACCCATTTCACATGTGGGTAGTGTAGGGACAGGTCACCCATCTGACAGGAACAGTGCCAATGCCATCCTTCCTGGACATCTTTCCATTTGAGCACAGACCAACCAGGCCACATTCCACTCATCACGACAGATGCTGTTCGCACAGCGAGACTTGCTCTGCTACACATCGCTGTTGTATTCTATGAGTGTTCATGGTCAGGCGCATTCCCGCAAGGCTTGATGTACATTACCAAATTTTCACATTAATACAAACAGAATTTAGTGTGGGTGAATCGACATTACAATACAGCACCACATCCCGTACTAATTACATAGAACCAGGGAGAAGAATATTTTCAGAGCTTCATATAGATTAGCATAAGCTATTTCTTTATCCTTGTTCAATGTGTTTATTGGAAAAAAAAAAGGTACAAAATAATGCAAACAGTACATCAGAATACAACAGTCTTTAGTAAAGTATGAAAGGCGCCATCGGGGTACATTGGAATGATGCTCGTAGAACACCTCCTGTGGTCACGCACCTGCCCACTTGTTTGACACCACTGGGAATTTTTTACTAGTTAATTAAAATCACACATTCAAGCTATACATGAATATTCTTTGGGGTAAGCATTATGGACCAAACCTATTGGATATACAGTATGTAAAAACTAAAGTAATGCTTTGGATTGTATAGATATTCATATCTTGTTTTTTTATTTGTTTAAGTGCTATAACTACTGGCGGCTATTGTATCTCCTGAAGAAGCCCAGCGGGCGATACATGTTGGGAACTGTCAATTCAATACCGCTATGTAATTAAGGACTACAAGGAATATGTCAAGACTGTATTTGGTTTTATATGAATCTGTCTTTTAATAATATAATTTTCTAATAAATAATACATTTTTAAAGAAATATGTTATGCTAATCTATGTGAAGCACCAGAAAAGTCCATATAGTCTTCTCCCTGGTTCTATTTAACGTTAATACAAGTTCTGTTCTCTGCAAGTTCTGTTTACTGCTTCTGCACCACTCTGTGCCTCCCCACAAGCTACTCAGTAGTTATCCTTTTCACATCTTCTCCAAACTGTAGTGATTCTACCTTTATCCTGCTCATCCCACTCATTCATCCTCCTCAGTAAAGAAGAGCTATTTGCGCAGGTCCCAACTAAACTTTGTTCAAGCGTTCGTCTGCATTCCAGGCTTTCAGCCCGTCCATCAGGAGGCAATCATGATATATAATAGCAGTTTTTCTCCCATTACTATATATGATAGATTCCTTCTTCTGTTATCAAGGTTGTTGGGAGAGTGCTGGGTGCCGGCGCCCACTGCATACTTGGCAACCAGTGACGTCATCTGTCCCCTTTCATTTATTGGCCGGGAATCCCTGCCATGGAAAGAAAGCAGTCTTGTAGCAGTGGGTTCCCCTAAATATCTTATACCAGTCCACTTCATGGCTGGTATGGATTTTAAGGAGAAACTCCGGCCAAAAAAGGGGGGCTCCCTTCAAATTTCATATCATACCCTTCAAGCCTGGCATAAATTATGGGGGGGAACTAGAATAACGGTCTGGTATAGATGATAGGAATCCACAGCAGTTTTGTTTACAAACTTATAAACAAAATAAAGACGACTGAAACTGTCAATTGCCAACAATTAACCACTTGAGCTCCGGAAGATTTTACCTCCTTCATGACCAGGCCATTTTTTGCTATTTGCGTCAAGTGCTAACCACTTGGTGCAAAACGACGTACCCATACGTCAGTACTTTGACGATAAATACCAGGGTTATGGCAGCAGCTAGCTGCCATAACCCTGGTATTTTCGGGAATGCTGTGTGTTTCTCTTTAAGATAAAAGTGGTCTCCATGGTGGATTTGCCGCAAGATCACTTTTATCATTGGCGGGAGAGGTTTCCCCCCTCCCGCCGTGCTCCGGATGTCTCCGGCGCTTACCGGGCCTGCCGGTAGCAGCGGAGACGATAGCGCCCTGTCAAGGCATGGGAGGGCGGAAGTGACGTCAAAGGTCACTTCCGCCCATAGCTCTTAAAGGAGAAATTATTATTATTATTTTTCAAGTGACTTTTTTTTTTTTATTGCATTTTAGTCTAAATATGAGATCTGAGGGGTTTTTTTTATCCCAGATCTCATATTTAAGAGGTCCTATCATGCTTTTTTTCTATTAGGGATGTTTACATTCCTTGTAATAGGAATAAAAGTGACCCAACATTTTTTATTTTTTTTTAAAACAGTGTAAAAATAAAAAAATGAAAGTAAAATAAATAAGAAAAACAATTTTTTTTTTAAAGCGCCCTGGACATTTTTAAGGGTAAAAGCTTGTTGTCATTTCACGAGCAGGCATAATTTCGAAGTGTGATGTGTTGGGTATTAATTTACTAGGCATAACATTATCTTTCACAGTATAATAAAAAAAAATGGGCTAACTTTACTGTTATCTTATTTTTTAATTCAAAAAAGTGTCTCCCAATATATTGTGCTTGTAAGACCGCTGCGCAAATACGGTGTGACAGAAAGTATTGCAAGGACCGCCATTTTATTCTCTAGGGTGTTAGAAAAAAATTATATAATGTTATAATTTTCTAGCAAAAGAAAATGATTTTAACTTGTAAAGAACAAGTGTAAAAAAGAGGCTTGGTCCTTAAGTAGTTAACTGGTAATTGTGCAGTCATGCAATGCTGTACACAAACAAAATTTGTATAATTTTTTTACATAAATAAAGCTTTTTTTTTGGTGGTATTTGATCACCACTGCTACAAAACATATCCAATAAAAAAATAAAAAAATAAAATTTCTTCATATATTTTGTCCATAATGTATTCTGCTACATGTCTTTGATTATTAAAAAAATTCTAGCTCTGAGGAAGGGGGTGCGCCCCCAAAACGCATTAGCTGTACCCCGTGTTCTGTGCAAGTCCATGCATTGTTTTTATGGCATTTTTTGAGTACCCACTTTTATATAAAACATTTTTATTATTAAATTATCTTTGGTAATGCACTAGGTGTGCGCGCCTTCCATTTCTGTTTTTCTTGTAAAAATAAGATTCCAATAAGTGTATATTGTTTGGTTTGCGTGAAAATTATAGCAACTAAAAACTATGGTATATATATATATATACTGGATCTAACACTAACTGACGCTGGGGGGGGAACTGACTAACTTCCACTGACATCACCAGTGACATGAATACAGTGATCAGTGATAATACTATACACTGTCACTGTACTAATGACACTGGCTGGGAAGGGGTTAAATGTGTGTCTCACTATGTGTAATATGTGTAAAGTGTGCTGTTTTTACTAATAGATCTCTTAGTTTCTAATCTCTGAAAAGCAGAGAGATCGTTCCCTCTGTACAGAGCTCTGGGCTGTGAATGTACACAGCCAATCAGCAGGTCCAAGCCATGAATCATTGGCCGGGACTTGCTGACAGGCTCCAGCTGTGTGCTGGCTGGGGGGCGCATATGCGTGTGTCCTAAACCAGGAAGAAAGGCAGCAACGTATGGGTACATTGCTTTGCCTGTGTGGTCCACAAGTGGTAAAATGGCATTTTTTTTCTTTGTAAATGTCAGTTTTGCTGTAGTAGGTTGCACACACCAAACAGATGTGTCACTTCACAGGCAAGTTCAGGGCATACCCAGGCATGTTAGTTAAAGGAATTTTTCATTTTTAATGTTTTTAAATATTTTCTTTTTTGCATTGGTACATCTTCCTAAGGATACTACCCAGGCCCCCCGTGCCATTTTTTGACAATTCCTTGCCTAATAGCCTAGAAAAAGGCCGGCATTGATTTTTAACATTTGTTTTCAATGGGGTTTGGATTTGACTACATCTGTAATATTTGTGGAACCTGCCTTAAACTGGGCCCAGTTATATTATTTGGCTCTTCCCTGATCAACATCCCCGCTCATCATATATCCTTTTCACATGCCATACTTATTTTGGCCATACACTGATAGTTTAACCCCTTCCCGCCCAGCTTATATCAAAATGATGGCAGCGGGCATCATATAATGTCCTTCACAACTTGCTGCTCGTCAATCGGTGGTGCGGTGTGTTGCTTGGACACACCGCATCTCTGATCACAGTAAAGAGCCTATGCCATAGGCTCTTTACCATGTGATCAGCTGTGTCCAATCACAGCTGATCACAGTGTAAATAGGAAGTGCCGGTTATCAGCATTCCTCTATACATGCTGACAGCGCTTGAGTAGAGAAGAGCCGATAAGCAGCTTTCCTGCTTATCGGGGGAGGGTCTGTGCTGATAATCAGTGCATTGATTATCAGTGCAGCCCCATCAGCAATGCCTGCCAGTGCCCACCTGTGCCCGGCAGTAATGCCACTCAGTGCCCACCAGTGGTGCCCATCAGTGATGCCAATAAGTGCCACCTTTCAGTGCCCATCTGTGATGCCTGTCAGTGCCTCCTCATCAGTTCCGACTATCAGTGCCATCTATTTGTGCCCATCAGCACCACCCATTAGTGCCCATCAGTGCCCATCAGTCTTCATAAAGGCTGCCCATAAATGCCCATCAGTGCCACCTATCAGTGCCCGTCAGTGCTGCATATCAGTGCCACCTATCATTGCTTATCAGTGCTGCATATCAGTGTCACCTATCAGTGCTGCATATTAGTGCCTCCTCATCAGTACCCATCAGTGCCACCTCATCAGTGCCTCCTCATCAGTGCCCATCAATGCAGCCTATCAGTGGCCATCAGTGCAGCCTCATCAGCGCACATCAGTGAAGGAGAAAAAAATACTTATTTACAAAGTTTTGTAACAGAAACTAAGAAAAACTTTTTTTTTTTTCAAAAATGTTTGGTCTTTTTTTATTTGTTTAGCAAAAAATAAAAAACTCAGTGGTGAATAAATACCACCAAAAACAGCCCTATCAGTCTCACAAAATGCAAAAAAAATTGTTTGGGTACAACATTGCATGACTGTGCAATTGTCATTCAAAGTGCGACAGCGCTGAAAGCTGAAAATTGGCCTGGGTAGGAAGGGGGTGAATGCCCAGTATTGAAGTGGTTCACATCTAACAGACTGCTCCATAATTCTTACTCCCCCCTCTCCTTCCCAGCCTCTCAATAAACCTCTACAGTTCTCAATAATCCTTCTTCATGAACTGTACATTGTTGCAACGCTGATATATTTTAATTGAATAAAATTATAATTTATGGTCTCTGTGTCTTTTATTTTACTTTTGTCATTTTAGAACGTAATTGGCTTTGCTGTATACATACGGTATGCGTATTGCCCTTTGCCTATTTACTCCTGCTCAATTTCTGTTTGTTTTCCTTACCGCTATCTTTTCAAACTCAATCCAGAACAAACTTTTGGTCTGATGGCCAAAGTTTTCTTGATCTGCTCTTTTGAGTTGGGCTTTACGCATTCCTTTGGTTTCATTACTCAGTGCAATCGCTCATTGTCATCCCCTAGACCTCTCAAGAAGCCTGTCTTCTTTTAGTCTGCATTTTTATTCCATTTCCCTGACTGAATAAATTATCTCCCAAAATGGCAGCCCGAGCCTACAGATGCTCCCAGTTCATGCTGTGACTCCTTGATTATCCTCTGCTCCTGAACAGAAACCACACTAGATTCTGATGACGAGGCAGCAGCACTGCATCATGGAGAGAACGAATAGGATGACACTAACAGTCACCAGATCTCTGTGTCATTCCTTGCCACATCAACATGCAAAGCTGTTCTTTGCTGTGCCAACAAAATGAACCATCGTTTCGAGACTAATGGGCATAAAGAATGGAATTTTTAAAAAAAGAGTAGGGACAAGGGATTTACTGGGACAACAGGACCTCATATGGAGGGGGTGAGATAACATACGAGGATGAAAAAAAAGGAGGAACACTGGGATTGGGATTAAAACAGGTTAGTGATGTTGGAATTTAGGCGACCAAGATCATGAGAGTGGAAGAATAAGAGAGAAGAACAGGTTTAAGAAAACAGGTATATCAATATAGCAAAGCAAAGTATTTTAAAAACAAAATAAATAGTACGTAGGCTGATATAAAAATAGCAGAAAATATATTAATTTTATTCACCAAAAAGATAAAAGCACTGCAGTAGGTTATACTTCAAATGTGTCAACTATATTATGGAGAAGTGAGAAGTACGGTATATGAGAAGGATGATTAAGGAGTGGGAATGAGTAGGATATTGGGAACAGAAGTAGAAGTAGTATGTAGGACTAGTGAAGGTGTGGCCTGGAGAGCAATGGAATAGGACGCAGATAGATTGAGCTCCTCTTGCTGTTTAGCCTAGATACTATCCTAAAAGCAATCCAGTCTCAATACTCACCGATCAGACTCATATCTAACCCGAGAGCAGATCGGGAGCATGTCTCCACCTAAAAGAGCCAAGGATGTGACGTATAAGCTAGCGAAATACCGCCATCAAGAGAAAGACCAGCAGGCCAAAGATGGTGCCAACCTGTGCTCAGCAGTGGAGCAACAACACGTGGACACCGCTAAAGTACTGGAAGCCATAGCCACTCTCCAGGGGACGAGGTGAAAAAAGTATGGAGGACTAGTAAGGAGAATACAGGAGGATCAGGGGGAGAAGTAGTGAGTGTGATTTAGGGAGCAGTTGAGGACAACCAAAGAGTACCGAGTATTTGAGGATGTTTAAGGAGAACTGCTGGGTTTGGAAAAGGATGTGAACAGAGGAGGAGTGAGAAGAACGTTTGAGGAGTAAGGAAGGAACAAAGAGAACCTGAAAAGGGAGACAAAGGTTTGGAGAACAAATGACATCTAAGTATGGAAACAGAATTTTGGAAACCTGTGAATAGCGCCTAGTCATTTTACTCCACCATAGACAGGCCGCTACAGCTTTACATCTTGATGTGGCAAGGAATAACACTGACTCACTGAGATCTGTTTACCGTTAAGCTGGTCAAACACCATTTCTGCTGAAAACTTTAATTTTCAGAAAGTTTGTTCAATTCTCAGATGGTTAGTGAGATCAAATTAACGTTGGTTTTTAACCGTAGTGTAAGAAAAAATTTAATAGCGCAGGATGGATTTTCCTAGAATGAATTCAATTCTGTTGGTTTTCATTCGGGCAAGATCATATTAAAAATAATAAATATTGTAATGAGACTCGTTTATTACATCTGGAATTACATTCAAATAGCATATCTGGGTAAAATGTTTGGCCTTTAGAACTAAATTAGTTGACTGAATGATGGGAAAAAAGCAAATTTTAAGAATGTTCTCACAAGAAGTTTCGTATGAATCCTAGGAAATTCTATTGGTGCAGGGCCAGCTTTAGTATCATCTTCTGTGTTCTTTCCAAGTTACAGTGGTGCTGCCTTGTCATCAAGTTCTAGTTTAGATCCTGTTAAGAGCAGAGAATATTGAAGGATTTACAGCTTAAACTGGGAGGGTCTGTGTCTATGGACTCAGGCTGCCATTTTGGGAGATAATTTGTGCAGTCAGAGAAATGCAATACAAATTCAGAATAAAAGAGAAGGCAGGCATAACTTGAGGGGTCTAAGTAATGAGAACAAGAGGTTTATAAAACCAAAAGAGGGTTTAAAGTGAAATGACCAAAAGAGTTGGTCAAGAAAATTGTGGGCAAAGGACAAAAGAGGATGTGGTGGGGTTGAGGTTTATGCATAGCGAAAACACACATATACAGTATGAATGAAGTATCCCACAACAATTTATATGGGCTTCTTCATTGCCTTGCTTCTCTGAAACAGCCAGAGACTTCGTAGTGGAAATATACTGTACATTCATTACATAGGAATTGTGTGCTGATATTTCTAAATGTGTTGAAAAGATGTATCACAAAGGTAAGCACCTTCCCACAAATACCACATATTTACAGAAAACTCTGATCCCATGTAGGTAAAAGGAAGGTTTTACTATGTAGTTCTATAAAGCAATATTCGAAGGTGGAAAAAAAAATCTGACTTATCATCTAAGATGTCTGACTCTCTTTTGGCTGGGTTCACACTGCTGCCGTGGCAGACATCGTATGTGATTCGCAGCGCACTGCTGTTCACATCACATGCGATGTCTGTGCTGTGCGATATCAGCCATACAGATAGTATGGCTGATATCGCACCGCATTCGGTCCAAACTCGCACAGGACCCTTTTTTTTGTTCGGACCAGAATCGGATCGCATGGGTGTTCACACCTATGCGATCCGAAAATGTCCGAATTGTCAGTTCGCAGTGCGATATGCGGGCTGAACTGGGGGTGTCATTAACATTGTATGACACTCCCCAGCAGTTCGCATATGGCAGTGTGAACTGCCGTGCGAGTTGGTGCGATGCGGGAACCCGCAGTAAATTCGCTGCGTTCCCGCACCGCAGCAGTGTGAACCCAGCCTCAGGTGTCCGTTTATGAAGCAGTGAAATCTATTCACTGCTTCATTCTCCGGCATTCACAGTGAAGATTTTTCTCCTCTGTGTGCCAGTTTATGAAGCTTTGTAGATCGCTTCACCTTTGGAGGAGTGAAGAGATCTACAAATGCTTTCAACAGTGGAGAAAAGCTCCTGATACTGGAATCTCGTGAGACTTTACGAGATTACAGCACCAGAAATTTAGAGATGTCAGTTTATTATAAATTATCACCGCTGAATACACAGACAGACGGCGTGAATTACTGTTAATAAAATAATGAGTCCCCCTACATTATATACATATGTATACACACACACACATTATATATACATGTATATACACATACATTATATATATACACATATACACATTATATGTATATATGTATATATATGTATACACATAAATATGACAGGGGGACATGCTTACAGTGTTGGGGGGTCTGAACGAGGCATAAGGAAGTTAAAAAACTTCCTCCTTCCCCCTCAGATCCCCCCAGATTTCCACTTCACTCCCAGATTCACCACCTCTGAGCTGGTGAACCTGGGAGTGTGAATTCTGACTCAGATCACCAGTGAAACGGTGAGATCACTGCTTCATAAACTGGCCATTACTGTGTCATTCAATGAGGATTCTCCGTGTGTAGAGATAATCGGAGGGAGAACAAGTTCAAACATGTTCTCCCCCGATTATCACTGTTTCATAAACTGTTTATGGACTGTGATCAGCGGTGATCCTCGGGATCACCGCTGATCACAGCTTCATAAACGGACACCTCAATCAGAGATTTTATCTAAGAAATCTGCCCCACTATCTTAGAGCTCTTAGATATTATCCTAAAATTGGGATTTCTTTTTTTGCCACTTGGATATATAATCTTAGAATTTTTAAAGGGAAAATATAGCATGCCTTCAGTGAGGGTATATTTTGAGTTCTCAATGTAGGATTGCCTTTAAGTAATTTTTGATGTGGCTTTCACATTTAAACTGCTTTCTCTTCCATATTTTTGTCATTGTAATAAAGGGAATTGTAAATGGGTTTTCTATGTATTGCCTGTATTTATTATGGCCACAACTAACTATAGTGGTTGTGGATTAATTTTATTTTATTTTAATTTTTTTTTTACATTTTATAAACTTATGTTTTATATCCGTTTAACATTTTATACATGACAAAAGATTTCCAGAGTACTATTGGGTCATCCAACAAGACAGCACAGCTGTAGCTTCCTGCCTTTTAAATAGCTTCGTCTGATAGAAACCTTGAAATGAGCTGTTGCATAATGAATGAGATTCGAACCATGTATGGGCAGGCTGATTGTACCCAAGTTGATTGATCGATCAACTTGGGTACAACCAGCATGTCAGATTTTTCAAGCGATTATTGCCAGCGGCCATAGCTGCGAGCAATAATCACATTGGAGTTGATTTACTAAAACTAGAGAGTACAAAATCTGGTGCAGCTCTGCACAGAACCCATTCAGTTTCCAGGATTTTTGTCAAAGTTTAATTGAGCAAGCTGAAGTTAAAAGCTGATTGGTTACCATGCACAGCTGCACCAGATTTTGCACTCTCCAGCTTTAGTAAATCAACCCCTTTGTGTTTCCCCAGTAGGAACGGCTCCCCATGCCCCCCCCCCCCCATGGGGAGAACACAACAGCTCTGCGGGAGGCATACCCCCATCAACACAGACTGTTGATGGGGAATTGAGCAATTTTCTTTCCTGTGCCATCGCATCATCTATGGCCTGCTTGAGTCACTGAGATATGTAAATAATCTGACATATTTACATATAAGTGTAAATTTCCACTCAAGCTATTGAGTTCTCCAAACAAAGTTTTTTTTTGCAAAATGTGATAAGAAGCCAAAGCAAAACATGTGGAAATGAACCTAAAGCTCCACCTGCTGGTCAGACAGAAAACTACATCAAACTAAATATGTGCAGCTTTTTATTTTTCTATTTCATTTTTTAGTCTTAAACATAATTAAGAAAGGAAAAAATAATATATACAATTTGATTTTAAATATTAGCATACATTAATAACATTATTTACAGTCAGCTGATCTCTTTTATGTGTATATGTAAAGAATAATTGAAAAGGCTATAAACGCCCTTTAAGCTGGCCCCAGGGTTCTTCCCTGTAAACAAGAAACTCCAAAAGTAAATTTAGTTCAATCAAATACAAATAAAAGTGAAAAAACAAAACAAAATGAATAACCCTTTGTAGAAGCTTAGTACTTTACATATTAGGAACATAAGGTAAAGTTTAGCATTTATATTTCATAAAATACAGTAAAACCTTGGTTTGAGAGTAACTTGGTTTGAGAGCGTTTTGCAAGATAAGCAAAATTTTTTAATCAATTTTGACTTGATATACAAGTAGCGGCATGTCACAACTGAATATATAATAGAAGAGAGGCTCCTCTAAGTGTAGCAATATGGTTACATTTTAATGAAGGTACAACATTTAGCAACATATTGCTACACTTAGAGGCGCCTGTCTTCTCTTTAATACTCTGTAACTCCTGGGTTTTGCTTCTAATCCCCTTGTGGAGGCTTCCATTTGTGGATGGACATTTTATGGTTGCACAACCTATCACATTGCTTTGATCTTTTTATATGGATTATACACTGAAGGACCTATGAATAAATGGTTGTGGAACCATTAATTTGAGTTTCCATTATTTCTTATGGGGACATTTGCTTTGATGTACAAGTGCTTTGGATTACAAGCATGTTTCTGGAATGAATTATGCTCGCAATCCAAGGTTTTACTGTAGAGCGTTCATCAAGTATTAATAGCACTATGCATAAATTGTTAAACTGATAACTTTATATGATACATCAAAAGTATTTCAATCCACATCCTTCTATAAACTCTTGTACAACATGTCACGTTTATCTATTCACATCTTCAATTTACAAATGGGATGGAAATTATTTGTGAACACTTATTTGTGAATGTTCTTTCAAAGCTACGGTAACCCAAAAACATAAAGTATTCATTATTTACAAGAATTGAGTATTGTACATTACTATTGTTATTTACAACAAGTAAAAGAACTTTGTTTCCAAGACAACCTATCAATGAGAGCCTTAGCTGCCATGCATTATATATGACACACTGTTATCACAATTTGAAGGGACAGTTTATTACGGAGAAAATACATTTATCCATATCAATTACTTTATACTCTGGGTATGGATATGCACACGAACTATACAACACAATGACAAATACACAAATACCAGATTGTTATAGGTTCAGGGTTCTCCATTACTCAGTGACCAGAGCACCTTTGAGCTACATAACATACGATCACAGCGCCTACAATGGAAAAGACCAAACACTAGTCCTCATAGAAGAAGGTCAACAGGAATCTTGACTGGGTCAGCAGTGTTATATAATCATTGATATAATAAATCTTGAGCAATAAAAAAGCCTTTTGTTGCTCAGATGCATACCCTTGCTCCAGTGTGATCAGATGCAAGCGCACATGTGATGCCATCGCTTCTTATAGTCTACGAATGACTGAAAATATATTAATGCGCACTTGGAGGCTTCTGATGAGTCTTCATATACATCAGGAGTTATTAGAAGATGCAGGAAGCCCAAGACCAACACGGGGGGGGGGGTCCTGTAATTCCGTACATCTCCAAAAACAATACATTGCAATATGATAAACATTCGCAACCCTATTTTTTGTTTAAAATTCAGTTGAGGAAGTCTAGACTTACAAAATATTTAAGTCTACTTCCTTTAAATTGTGCCTTTTTTTCTATTAGTCCCTGATCCACTGCCACCCTTCTGTTTGTAGGTGTCTCTTTTAGATAGATGCCTTCTAATGAGACACCCATGTAGATATGTGCAGAACAAAAACATTTGTTTTGTTTTAATTTCGATTCGTTATTTACATAAATTTGTTTAGTTAAATTAGTTTAATTCTTTTTCAGAATTTGTTTTGTTTTATTCAAATTCAAATAGATTAAAATTTTTCAAATTGCAATCAAGTTCAAATCGAATTCCATCGAGATTGCATTCTGATTAAACTCCATTCTGGATCAAATTCTATTCAACATTTGAATTTTGGAAAATGGTTATATTCTTTATATTCCATTCTATTTTATTGTTTTGGTTTTTTTTTTTTCTATTCTCTTCTTTTCTTTTCTTTTCTATTATACTCTATTCTATACTATTCTATTCTATTCAAATTCAAATGTATTCTATTCGAAACTCAAATTTCAAAAAACAGTTATGGTCTTTCTATTCTATTCTTTTAATATTGTTTATTCTATTCCGTTCAATTATTTTCTATTCCATTATTTTATTTTCTATTCTATTCTTTTCTATTCTATTAGAAATTAGATTTTCAGAAGATGGTTAAATTCTTACGATCCTATTCTATATGTTTTTCTATTCTTTTCTTTTCTATTCTAGTCAATTTTATTCTTTTATTTTCTATTCTATTGTAATCTATTCTTTTCTATTCAAATTCAAATTTATTTTATTCCAATTTTGGGAAATGGTTATATTATTTTTTTTCTATTCTATTCTTTTCTATTCTATTCAAATTCAAATTTATTCTATTTTCACAAGAGGGTTATATTCTTTCAATTTTATTCCATTCTATTCTATTTTTTATTCTATTCTTTTATTTTCTGTTCTATTTTAATTTTGTTATTTTATTTTCTATTCTATTTTTTTCTGCTTTACTCTATTCTTTTATTTTCAATTCTATCCCTTTTTTAATTATATTTTTTCAATTATTTTATTTTTTATTCTGTTCTGTTTACTCTATTATATTCTATTCTTTTAGATTATATTCTATTCTTTTCTATTCTATTCTTTTATATTCTTTTCATTTATTTTTTATTCTATTCTATTCTCTTTGGAAATTCGAATTTGATTCAAAAAACATTTGAATTTGATTCAAAAACTATTCGAATTTCATCCAAAATTTTGATTAGTGATTTCGGATTCATGTAAATTTGTTACTATTTTAGTTCAGACATTCAGATACATCCGAATTTCCAAATAACAAAAAATGTGTCTGAATTTTTATTTTGCAATGAAACGAACCGCACATGCCTGCATTGGTGCGCACTCCCAGTCAGAGCTGTGTGTTGTCCATTCAAACACACAGTCCCAGGAATCCATGCCCCTGCTCTTTCTTCACAGTCAGCTGCAGGATACAAGCTCTCCTCTGCCCTCAATTTCTCAACTTACAACCAAGAAGTTTAGGGAGCAGCATGGATTATGGATGTCCCACTGGTGGTGACAAGGGACAATAGGTAAGTGTTTGGGGATGGGGGTTGTAAATGTACTAGGGCATTTTTTTACCTTACAGTGGTGTTCCAGCCGAAATTATACTTTTTAACTAAAAATGCCCCTATAATACACAAGCTTAATGTTTTCTAGTAAAGTTAGTCTGTAAACTAAGGTCTGTTTTGTTAGTTTATAGCAGTAGTTTGTTATTTTATAAACTTACAGCAGGCCGTGGCCATCTTAAGTGTGGGCATCTGAAGCCAGACTGTATTTCTTCCTGGATCTCATCCTTGCAGATCTCGCACATGCTCAGTGCAGCACAAGCAGCGTAATAGGTTTCAGGTCAGGTTCCCATAGCAACGGCAGTGTCAGAGGAAGTTGCCACCCCTTCCCAGAAGGCATTGCAAACAGGAAATGATGCGATGGGCCGCGTCCAGGGAGGAGGAAGTGAGAAATGAATACAGCAGATATACAGTAAGTGCTGAGAAAAAAAATAAAAAAATATCCATTTCGTTTACAGTGTACAGTTTAGTGATGCTGAAGAGTTGTAAAAGTGGGTGGAACTCCACTTTAATGCTGTGAACACATTGGGGTAAAAAAATGCTTAAAGTGTTACTAAACCCAGGACCCTGCATTCACTATAGCTGGTCACCCACATTACACAGGACATGGAAATGCAAGTTTTAGTAAAATTAAACTGCTAAATACCTTTTCTCATCAGCAGTATATAGCAGTCTTGTGACTTCTATCATTGTCCGCTTAAAGCAGGTGGGAGGAGTTTCATTCTTCTCTGACTGTCCTATAAGGCTACAGAACCCCTGACCCTCTGTCTGGACAGTGCTGATTGGCCCTGAGCTGATCACATGCACTTTCCCAATAAAAAAAAAATCTCTAGCAATACACAGGCCCTTAGCCTCTGTTCTATCAGGAGGTGGATTGGGGACTGTGGAAGAAGGGGAGAATCAGAGAAGACAGGATCAAACAGCCTTTTACACAATGCAGAGGATTAAGCCCTTAGGTTCAACAGTGAGTATAACACGCATGCTTTACTGCATATACAGACTGATTTTACTGTTGTGGGTTTAGTAACACTTTAAGCTGGTCATACAGTAGCAGGTTTTTGAACAACGGTAAGAAAATGTGTACAAAAATTTTCAACACATTCGACGACTTGACGAAAGTTGTTTGAAAGTACTTAAAAATGTCATTTGCTTTCAACATTCAATTTTGCAACGAATCAATGGACTTTCCTAAATGAAAACCACCTACACCGTTAAAAGTTTGTTCATTCAAGAAATATATTCCATCCCGCTCCTTCAAATTTTCCTGTCGCTGGGGTCGAAAACAAACTTCAATTTGACCATGCCAACAATTAGGAAATTAAATGAACATTCTTAAAATGAGAAATTGTGAATGAAATTCTACCAGTTTATGGCCAGCTTTAAGCTTTAGTACTACCTTAAGTTGCAGAGTATCAGCGTGTTATACTATATGGTATTGTTATAATAAAAAAAGGCTGCATGATATATAACATTAAAAAAAACGTGTCCGTGTGCGTCTCATATTACCAGCATGCCAGAACTTGTTGTACCACTCTGCCTAGATAGGCACAGACAGCAGAGATCTCTGTCAGTTTTCATATGTCAGAGGGGAGCAGCAGATTCTACAAGAATAGGAGCTCAGAAAGAGATCAGAATGGCCCAGCCACAGCATAAGCAGTAAATTACTTCAAGAGGCTCAGCTTGTTTTCCTTGTTTTCTATTATAATCATGTGTACAGCATTCATTTGTGGATTGATGCTGGTTAACATATGAAATATGCCTAAGGCCCCATGCACACTAGCATTTTTTTAGGCTCCTAAAAGCTGTTATTAGCATTTTTGTCTGCTCCTAGAAGCTAAGTAATGTTATCCTATGTGTCCATGCACACTACTTTAGGCTGGGCATTCAGCTCCAGCATCTAGGAGCAGAATTTTTTTTTTTTTTGTAGAGTTTTCTGGAGCATTTTTCCAGCACAAAAAAATGCTGAATGCTCCTTAATGCTCCTAACTGCTTCTAAATGCTACTAAAATGCTCCTAACAGATTTTTTTGAGCTTTTTTTTTCTGTAAAGCACTAATAAAATGCTAATATTCCTAAATGCTCCTAAAAACTTCTAAATGCTTCTAAAAGCTACTAAAAAGGCACCAGAAGCTGGCAAAAAAAATGCTATTATTTGCATTTTTCATCCAGCATTTTTTTCTAGCTTTTTTTTTTAGCTTATGAAAAACGCTAGTATGTATGGAGCCTTAAATATCATGCATTATGTTAAAATAAGTTTACTTTGTAATATGAATGAATTGTTACACATTACTCATCATGGTTTCATCTTAGCTTTCTTCTCCACTGAAGGACCTAGGTCAAGTAGTATGAATATTATTTGTATGAAGGGCTACATTAACCACTTGCTTACAGGGCACTTATACCCCCTTCCTACCCAGGCGAATTTTCAGCTTTCAGCACTGTCACACTTTGAATTACAATTGTGCGGTCATGCAACACTGTACCCAAATTAAATTTTTATCATTTTTTTGGCACAAATTGAGCTTTCTTTTGGTGATATTTAATCACTACTGGGGTTTTATTTTTTGCTAAACAAACAAAAATTAAAAAAAAAAAAAAAGTTTTTCTAGTTTGTTATAAAATTTAGCAAACAGGTAATTTTTCTCCTTCATTGATGGGCACTGATGAGGCTGCACTGATGGGCACTGATAGGCTGCACTGAAGGGCACTGATAGGCTGCACTGATGGGCACTGATAGGCTGCACTGATGGGCACCGATGGGCACTGATTGGCACTGATGAGGCAGCACTGGTGGGCACTGATCAGGAGGCACTGATGAGGCTGCACTGATAGGTGGCACTGATGGGCACTGATAGGCGGCACTGAAGGGCACTGCTAGGTGGCACTGATGGGCACTGGTAGGTGACGCTGATAGGAAGCACTGATAGGTGGCACTGATGATGAGGCACTGGTGGGCACTGATGAGCAAAGATAGGTGGCACTGGTGGGCGCTGATAGGTGGCACTATTGAGCATTGATACGTGGCACTGGTGGGCACTGGTAGGCTATGTTTAGCAGCAGTGACTGTGGAGTGAGTGGGACCAATGTCCTGTTTACACAAGTCGCTGATCGGCTTTTTTTTTTTCTCCTCACACTGTCGGCATGAGGGTAAAAAAGGCTGGATACCAGCTTTTGTTTACATCATGCGATCAGCTGTCATTGGCTGACCGCTGATCACGCAGTGAGGAGCCGCATTTTAGTAGCATTTAGAAGCAGTTAGGAGCATTTAGGAGCATTCAGCATTATGCTGGAAAAACGCTTCAAAAAATTCTACGAAAATATTTTTTTTTCTGCTCCTAGACGCTGATGCTCAAAAATGCTAATAGCATAAATTAGTGCGCATGGACACATAGGATAACACTATTTAGCTTCTAGGAGCAGAAAAAAAATGCTAATGACAGCTTCTAAGAGCTTAAAAAACGCTAGTGTGCATGGAGCCTTAAAGTGTAACTAAAGTCAAAACCAAAAATATAATACATTGCATGCTTCTTTTGCTTTATTTTCACTTAGTAATGCTGAAAATAGCACACTTCCTATTCCTGGATGACTATATCACTCCTCTATGCATCTATGGAGGGAGACCTGGTTGTTCCCCCCAGACTGCTCTCCTGATTTGGATGCCAATATGTCTATATCCCTTCATCTTCATGACATGGTGGGCAGGTAGTTTACGAAAAATGTTATAGCGCAGCTCACAGAAAGTGACAAGGGCACTGCTTTTCTGGCAAGTATTTTCTGTCTTTAATGAAAATGTTCTTAGCTTGCAAAAAATTAAATAAAACCAAGGCAGACAACACATCTAAAGATAGTAATCTGCAATATATTGCATTTTTGTTTTTGGATTTAGTTATCCTTTAGGGCAAAAAATCCACCTTTCTGACCAGTGAAACATTACAAGGCAGGAAAGGGAAAGAACAAACTTGGCGAGCAGCCGTCACTAGACTAAGCTGTGTGATTCACCATAACGATCATTATTTTCAGTGGTGTGATGTGATTCAACTCTCATTGCAGAAAATAGATTGTAATGGCACATAACAATCATTACAGTTTAGCTCTTAGTACCTAAAAGGTATGTTATTATAGCATATACACTATATTACCAAAAGTATTGGGACGCCTGCCTATACACGCACATGAACTTTAATAGCATCCCAGTCTTATGCCCCGTACACACGGTCGGATTTTCCGATGGAAAATGTGTGATAGGACCTTGTTGTCGGAAATTCCGACCGTGTGTAGGCTTCATCACACATTTTCCATCGGATTTTCTGACATACAAAGTTTGAGAGCAGGATATAAAATTTTCCGACAACAAAATCCGTTGTCGGAAATTCCGATTGTGTGTACACAAATCCGACGCACAAAATGCTCAGAATAAATTAAGAGACGAAAGCTATTGGCTACTGCCCCGTTTATAGTCCCGACGTACGTGTTTTACGTCACCGCGTTCAGAACGATCGGATTTTCCAACAACTTTGTGTGACCGTGTGTATGCAAGACAAGTTTGAGCCAACATCCGTCGGAAAAAAAACATGGATTTTGTTGTCAGAATGTCCGATCAATGTCCAACCATGTGTACAGGGCATTAGTCTATAGGGTTCAATATTGAGTTGGCTCACTCTTTGCAGCTATAACAGGTTCAACTCTTCTGGGAAGGCTGTCCACAAGGTTTAGGAGTGTGTCTATGGGAATGTTTGACCATTCTTCCAAAAGCGCATTTGTGAGGTCAGGCACTGATATGGACTATAAGGCCTGGCTCGCAGTCTCCACTCTAATTCATCCCAAAGGTGTTCTTTAGGGTTAAGGTCAGGAATCTGTGCAGGCCAGTCAAGTTCCTCCACCCCAAACTCGCTCATCTATGTCTTAATGCACCTTGCTTTGTGCACTGGTCCAAATCATTTGGTGGAGGGGGGATTATGATGTGGGGTTGTTTTTCAGGGGTTGGGCTTGACCCCCTAGTTCCAGTGAAGGGAACTCTTAAGGCGTCAGCATACCTAAATATTTTGGACAATTTCATACTCCCAACTTTGTGGGAACAGTTTGGGGATGGCCCCTTCCTGTTCCAACATGACTGCGCACCAGTGCACAAAGCAAGGTCCATAAAGACATGGATGAGCGAGTTTGGGATAGAGGAACTTGACTGGCCTGCACAGAGTCCTGACCTCAACCCAATAGAACACCTTTGTGATGAATTAGAGCGGAGACTGCGAGCCAGGCCTTCTTGTCCACAACTCCTAAACCTTGTGTACAGCTTTCCCAGAAGAGTTGAAGCTATCATACTGTAGCTGCAAAGGGTGGTCCAACTCAATATTGAACCCCTATGGACTAAGACTGGGATGCCAATAAAGTTCATGTGCGTGTAAAGGCAGGCGACCCAGTACTTTTGGTAATATAGTGTAAATGTCTAATAAGGTATGATTTTGTCACAAACAGTAGCCCCTTGTGCATCAATATGTGCCTTTGAGTACAAATACTCGGTGATCCATCCAGTTTAACTTACTTTTCCAAACTGACCACGTTAAGCCCAGAAGCAGATCTGTCTGTGCCTATGTCTCTGTAGCCAGATTTAAAGACATGCCCTCTGCCCAGCATCACTGCTGCAAAAAGGCTGTGACAGTGGTGGTGACCCATCAGTAAATTATTATTATTATTATTATTCAGGATTTATATAGCGCCAACAGTTTACTCTGCGCTTTACAATATAAAAGGCAGACAATACAGTTATAATACAATACAATACAATAGGATTAAGAGGGCCCTGCTCAGAAGAGCTTACAATCTAATAGGGTGGGGCAGGTGGTACAAAAGGTTGTAACTGTGGGGAATGAGCTGGTGGAAGTGGTAGGAGATTAGTTGGAGACGTGATAGGCTTTCCTGAAGAGATGAGTTTTCAGGGATTGCCTGAAGGTAGCAAGAGTAGGGGATAGCTGTATAGATGGAGGTAGCGAGTTCTAAAGCAGTGGTTCTCAACTCCAGTCCTCGGGACCCACCAACAGGCCAGATTTTAAGTATTACCTTGGGGGAGATGCAGACTAGAATACTGCAATCACTGAGCAGCAAATGATATCACCTGTGATGTATTTCAGTTATCTTGTAAACCTGGCCTGTTGGTGGGTCCTGGGGACAGGAGTTGAGAACCACTGTTCTAGAGGATGGGAGAGGCTCTGGAGAAATCCTGGAGACGAGCATGGGAGGAGGAGATGAGAGAGCTTGAAAGCAGGAGGTCTTGAGAAGAGCGGAGAGGTCGATTTGGGTGATATTTGGAGACAAGATTAGTGATGTAGCTTGGGGCAGAGTTGTGAATGGCTTTGTATGTTGTGGTTAGAATTTTGATTGGCAGACACAGAGCGGTTGGTAAGGTGGATAAGTCTGGCAGCAGCATTCATGATAGACTGAAGAGGGGATAGCCTATGGAGAGGTAAGCCAATGAGAAGGGAGTTGCAATAGTCAAGGCGAGAGATAACGAGGGAGTGAATGAGAAGCTTGGTGGTTTCATTTGTTAAAAAAGGGCGAATTTTAGAGATGTTACGGAGGTGAATTCTACAAACTTTTGACAACGATTGGATTTAAGGCAGAAATGACAAGTCAGAGTCTAGGATTACACCTAGTACCCTGGCGTGAGGGGAGGGACTGATGGTTGCATTGTTGATTTTGATGGAAAAGTCGTGGAGGGGGGCAAGGGCGGGCGGAATATTAATAGCTCAGTTTTAGAGAGATTTAGTTTAAGGAAGTGGTGCGACATCCATGCTGATATGTCAGTTAGTAAGTTAGTAATGCGAGAGGAGACTGAAGGAGTGAGGTGAGGAGTAGACAGATAGATTTGGGTGTCATCAGCGTATAAGTGGTATTGGAAGCCGTGGGCAGTTATTAAGTGACCAAGGGAGGAGGTGTAGATAGAGAAGAGAAGGGGTCCAAGAACCGAGCCTTGGGGGACCCCCACAGAAAGGGGCAATGGAGAGGAGGAGACAGAGTTGTAGGTGACACTGAAGGAGCGCTGTGATAGATAGGCAGAGAACCAGGATAGAGCAGAATCTCGGAGGCCAAGGGAATGTAGTTTATTGAGAAGGAGCGGGTGGTCAACAGAATCAAAGGCCGCAGAGAGGTCAAGTAGTCGGAGTATGGAGTACTGGCTGTTGATTTTAGCAGTTAGTAAATCGTTAGTGAGTTTTAGTAAGGCAGTTTCCGTGGAGTGCTGCGAGCGAAAGCCAGACTGTAAGGGGTCAAGAAGGTTATTTTTATCGAGGTCTCCCCCGGCTCGGTCTTTTAAACAGGGGGTGGTGGCAGTTAAAGGGTTAATTGTGTAATTAGCCCAGTGACAATCACTCTCAGGCTGCTTGCACCTAGATTGTGGTCCTGCAAGCTGGAAAATCTTTGTGCTGGGCGCAGCTGAGTGTGGCATTGTTACGTAAGTGACAGCGTGGTGTGAGGTTGGCCGGTCCTTCGTTGCAAGTTAGCGAGGAGGGCAGGGATCTGACACCTGCGTTCGTCACAGTCTTATGCAGCTGCAGCCAGTAAGAGCATGGACAGCAGAAGATGTACATATGGGAAAAGTCACTCACAGCCTGAGGTACAGAATGGACACACTTCTAGACACAACGTACACAGTAGAGTGTTAAGCAGGCCATAGATGATGCAATTTTCAAAGAGTCAGTCAGTGTTGGTGGGGGAATCCCTCCTGCAGCGCTATTGTGTTCTGCCGGTGGAGAACCTTCCCTGCTGGCAGAACACAATGATCACTGCTAGCTGCTAGCAGTAATCGCATGCAAAAAATCTGACAAGCTGATTGTACTGTAGTTGATCAATGGATCAGCTTCATTACAACTAGCCTGTCCATAGATGGATCGAATCTCGTCTGGTTCCTGCTGAACTGGCTGAAATTCCATCCATCTATGGCCGGCTTCAGACTTCACCAATGGCTCGCCTCCTTTCATTCACACTGACATTCCCCCCACAATCTGAGGATATAGCACCGAGAAGGCTTTGTGGTCATCTGACCTCTTGATTAAAAAAACAGAAAAAGTACTAAATACTTGGAGTTTTTACAGTTATAGGACAAACATATAATTTACTTTACAGTTAGGTGCTTTGGCTAGAGTGTGTTCACAGATATTTTAAAGAACAATTGTAGGAAAAAAATTGAAACCAGTCAGTGAACAGTTAAAGCATGACTGAAGGCAAAATTTACAAAGATTGTGAGCAGACAGGCTATTTATCTCAGAAGAGTATTGCAATAAAATAAGTGTAACTGCTTTCAGTCTTCTGAGGTATGTTCAATGAGCTGAGCATGTGCAACACAGTCCTTGAGTGCCGAGATGACCAACTCCTGTATGCACAGGATTTACGTCATCCCACGCTGGACAATCAAGATGGCCATAGACTGACACCTGGAGGAAGTCTGAATCTCACTGCAGACTGGGAGAAACATATTCACAGATGTATTTTTCTGGATATTTGATATCACTTCTGTATATGCAAGAGTCCTGCAGTGGGTCTGTTTGAAAAAACATCTATGACACTACAAACAGGTAATCAAAAGAGGTTTCCAGATTTCCAGGCTGCTAAAAATGTTGAGTGAGTGGAATGCTATACTACAACACTGGATGGAGCATTGGAACCCTGAGCAGATGGCTGGGTTTCCTGTATGCAACTCAAGGCTTCATTTTCCAGTTTGCCACAAATGTATCTTTAACCACTTGAGGTCCGGGCCATAGCCGTATGACGGCCACAGCGCGGACCTCAATTTCCGGGAGGCCGTCATGGGACATCCTCCCCTGTGCACGTGCACCCTGCAGGGCGTGCGGTGTGCGCGCTGTGATCACCGAGTCACGGAGACCTTACCATGTGATCAGCTGTCAGCCAATGACAGCTGATCACGTGATGTAATCAAAAGCTCGGTGATCGGTTTCGTTTTCTCCTCACGCTAACAGCGTGAGGAGGGAAAAAAAGCCGATCACCGGCTTATGTCAAAGGGACATCGGTCCCAAAGAGGAAGGAGGCACATATGCCTCATCTGTTCTTGCAAGTGCCATCTGTCATTGCCACCTGCCAGTGCCCACAGTGCCCAGCAGTGCCACCTATCAATGCCCACAAGTGCCACCTATCAATGTCCACAAGTGCCACCTATCAATGCCCATCAGTGGTGCCAATCGGTGCCACCTAGCAGTGCTGCCATCAGTTTAAGCAATCAGTGCCCATCACTGCCACCCATCAGTGCCCATCACTGACACCCATCAGTGCCCATCACTGCCACCTATCGGTGCCCATCAGTGCCGCCTCATCAGCGTACATCAATGAAGGAGAAAAATTACCTGTTTGCAAAATTTTATAACAAAATATAAAAAAAAATAATTTCTTTTTTTTTTTTAAATTCTGTCTTTTTCAATTTTTTTTTTTTTTGCAGAGGTGATCAAATACCATCAAAAGAAAGCTCTATTAGTGGGAAAAAAATGATAAAAATTTAATTTGGGTACAGTGTAGTATGACCGCACAATTGTCATTCAAAGTGCGACAGCGCTAATAACTGAAAATTGGTCTGGACAGGAGGGGGGTTTAAGTGCCCAGTAAGCAAGTGGTTAAAATTACTCTGTCAGGGGGGTCAACAAAATTGTAAAAGTTCAAAACAGCATTATACATACCTGTCTGTCAGTCTGATTGCTAAAACTTCTCTCTGTAGCAGAGCTTCCAATCCAATTTGACTCCTCAGACTGGTAATATAGCCTCCAACTGGCCACCATGGTTCCCCTAGTCACTGTAGGACACAGTAATGGTGACGGGGTCAGTGGTAGGAACCATAGCAGCCAGCAGGGGACACTGTTTGAGACACACCTGGAAGTATGGAGTCAGAAGTGCATTTTTTAGATACAACCTGCTTGAATGCACAGTACAATCAAGGTTTTTAATCATCCTAATTCAAACCAATGCATTCAGTTCCAGTGCTTTTTAAAAAGAGTACAGCAGAATGCATTTTTTGCACTAGAATGCACCTTACGCAAGAAGGTTCCTTAGCAATTTAAAGATTTTTTGCACTAAAGCTCACACCCCCATTCACTTGATTTGGTGCTGCCAACTGAACACAATAGGGGTTAACTTTTTCTGAAGCACATGGACACCCCCTGTCCACAGCCTTTGTAGTTTAAAGAGGAAGGGTGTGTGTGTGGGGGGGGGGGGAGTGGTGTTAAAAATTCATCTCAACCAATCCCCCCAAGCCTAATCAAGCCCTAACTGAACCGCCTCTAACCTTTGATAAAGTGGTGTGTTTTATTATTTACCATTTATACTAATGCCATATTCTCTTAGCAGCCACTAAACCTGTTGAATATTAACAAATATTTTTTGTAATGTTCAGGAGAAAGATCTGGATTTCTGATTGACATTGGTGGCAAGATTCTGATGTCAATTAGATTGCAATGGACATGGGGAGATGAATAACTTGTCTAATTCACCTGTAAGTTCACTCCAGATGTGTTGAGGCTACGCTGATCCAGCACATCCGCCACAATGCATAGAGATGGCAAAATGCATTTTCTCTATGCTGTCAGTTGACACCACAGCATTGTTGTGGTGTGCACTAAAAGAAAGTACTTTTTTCAAGATAAGTGCATTGGCACTGTCCCCCAGCACATACCAGCATCTATGCATTCAGTGCAGCCCACTGATGTGAATGAGCTTAAAATTTACCTTGTATTCATATATCCTATGCTAATGTATAGGAAAACTACTGTAAACCTCCATCTCCAAGCATGCTTTGTTACAAAGTGTCATGAATTAAAGCAGTGGTAAACTCTACAAATGTTATGTTTTAAATGGTCCTCCTGCAGGTTTGTGCCATAATGTGCTAGTATGCATTACACACTAGCAAATTATAACAGATGTACCACTGAAATGAAGCCCTCCAGCGCTGAGCTTACACCTCTCCTGGTACTTCTGTGTTCATGTTGTCCTTTTTCCGGGTTCACACTCTCCGGCTGTTCAAATGGCTGGGCTGCGATGACATCACTCTCCCACATGTGCATGGGAGTCACCATCGCGGCACGGCGCTCTACAATCACGGCAAACTCAGTGTGTCCTGAATGCAGAGCATACTAAGCATGTGCCAGTGACATCATCGACTAGAGTTGATGTGAATATCTACTAAATGTCGCAAGTTTAGACCATTTCAGACTTATTATAAGCTGTAGGGCAAAGTAAACAACTAGAGTTTAATACCATTTTAAGACGCATTGGGGTTGATTTAATAAAGGCAAATTGGCTGTTTACTTTGAAAAGTTGCCTAGTTGCTTTTAGTGAATCACCCCCAATAATTCCCAGAACTGTGTGCCTAGCTTCTTTAAAGCGGAGTTCCACCCAAAAGGCCTGAAGGCTTCATTGCTGGTTTCCCTTCGTGAAGATGCCTGTGCCTGCACCCAAAGCTGATTGATGAATCAGCTCGGGGTGCCGACATCGCTAGATCCCTGGACAGGTAAGTGTACTTATATTAAAAGTCAGCAGCTACAGTATTTGTAGCTGCTGACTTTTATTTGTTTTGCCCAGAGTTGAGCTTCTCTTTAAGTAGTTATATTACTATATATATATTATACATTTGTACCACAGAATTTACATCTAATCTATTTAAAAAAAACTGGGGGAAACTAGGTAGCAGTTTTATATCCCATATTAACAACAACTTGAATCATACCTCTTTTTTTTTTTCCAGAGACACTCTAATTTATTCCAATTCTTGTACGTAAATATGGAAAGCCATATATTAAGTTTATCTGCTTCCAAAATTCTGAGAAAATATGGACTTTAAAGTTCAGAAAATATGAGAACTCCCCAGCCACAAGTATATTAATGAAGGTTTTCTTCTATCCAATAATCCTGAAGACAATTCCACTCACAATGGCAACAATCCAGAACTTGCTGTGCTAACAAGGTAGAACATTGGGCCAGTGTTAAAAGTGTTATTTCATTGCTAACATTCAGATACCTGTCCACAGTATGGTATCACATTTAGCTTGTAGCAGTGGATTCTGACAGATGTGCATTTTACATCTGAATAATCTATAGTTCCACATAAAAAATCAGAGGGTATTTTTTAAGAAAAATGAATTACATTTTGATTGAATCCTTATGAAAACATTGGGGGGTCCACTCTGTCTAATATTTTTGTTGTTACTTGGCATGAAACTAAACTAACCATAAAAACACACTGGTTCCTATAAAGCAGTAGCAGTCAACTTTCATGATATAGAAGGCCTCAGGTGTGGTACCTGATATAACCAAAGGGCCACACATAAAATTCAGTGAAGAATCCTACAGAAAGCTGTCAAGAATTGCAGATATGCAAAGGAGATAGATGGTAAGAGACTGTAAACATGCTATAGGAGTTGTCGGAGATTGAGTAGACAGACAGTATTATTATTTTACAGGATTTATATTAAATTTGTGTAGTGCCTTACAAAATATCATAGACTGTAAAAACCTTGTTTCTTGTGATTGCTTGAGATCACTGCTATTATAGCCCGTTTACAAATCAATGATTTCACATTTGTGCTGCCTACAGGTCCCTTACATATTGATTGTGCCACATTTGAAATTTCGCTTGGCAAGATCTATTAATAAAATAGGGATAAAAAAACATAAAATGAGGATTGGAGGGTTATTAGATCTCATCACAGGATGGACTGTGGAGGTCTCATATGTAGAGCAGTGCCAACGTCCTATTTTAAGTCTTAGAAAAAGGAAGGGGGGGGGGGTAAAAATACCCAGGAGAACGAAACAGATGGACTTTGTAGGCACCAATCATAAAAATCAATGAAAACTTTTATTTATACACAAATTTAAAAAGAATCACATAAACGTAAACATTTTTAAAAAAATGAGGATAGTGATGGGCAGCTCAGAAGAGAACAAGATAGACAATTTAATCACTAGAACCCAGTCTAAAGAATATTTCTTTCTTTATTAGTTTGAGCAAGAACCTAAGTAAAGAAGACACGGAACTCTGTCATCAGTTGCCCCGAGTGCTACATTATAGGTGCCAAAGAGTTGCAAGTGCCCCTCAGGACACAGGATGGGCACCAGGACCATATTGCATTTAAAATGATATAATACGAGATCATGTCTCACCAGGATAGTGCTAAAGGTGCAATCCAGAAATCATAGTAAAACCATGAATGGTGTGAGGAGAAAATAATCTATGGTAAGAGTACAAGGAGATCTAGTTTTACAAGAACCTCAGTGATAAAAAAGCTACATTAAAAAACAAAGTTCGGGAGATTCTTCTTGTATGCTTATTTATTTGATTTACCCAAGCCCCAGCAATCTACTGCTCTATGCTAAAACATATTGCAATCACAAATCAGGCCTAGCTAGACCGAGCAAACGCTGCTGTTTTTTCCGAAAATCACAAAAACAGCAACATTTGCACATGAGAAATTAACAGAAAAAACGTATTGTTCTTCCCCATGCATAATGTTATAAAATTCCAAATCTGAAATTCTAACCACCATGATTGATTTAAACCCCTCCCAAAGCAACCCACAGGTGGTGGTAACTTTTTTAAGATTTAAAAGCACACATGTCAAAATCAGATATTTCCATTCTTTGAATCTATTGGATACAGTTTACACCAGTCACATCCACCCAACACACCCTAATGAAGGTGTTGAACTCTTGAGTTAATTGTTTGTCTGATATAAGGCAGAATTTCCTGAAAGAATGCAATAACATAATTTAGAGCAGTGGTTCTCAACTCCTGTCCTCAGGACCCACTAACAGGCCAGGTTTTAAGTATTACCTTGGGGAGATTCAGACTAGAATGCTGCAATCACTGAGCAACAAATGATATCACCTGTGATGTATTTCAGTTATCTTGCAAACCTGGCCTGTTGGTGGGTCCCGAGGACAGGAGTTGAGAACCACTGCTTTAGAGTTTTAGTGGTGGTTGTCTTTGGTCAGTGTTAATTTTCGTCAAAGAAAATATTTTCAACATAATTTTCGTCAGATGTATGTTTTCAATGACAAAAACTAAACGAAAGAAAAATTTGAATTAAGTCAATTGACGAAAACTATGATGAAAATCAATTTCCGATTCTTGTCAGTGAAAGAAACCGGAACGAAAATGTGAGGGAGGGACGTTTACCCACCTGAACTTCCACTTGGCTGAGAGATGCAGGCTCCCTCTGCCTGCTAGGGAATTCTGAAACAATGCCCTGCAAACCAAGTAGTGAGTGTTTCCCCTTCTGGCAACATAGAGTGTAAAATAACAGGCTCCCCAGACCAGTTCTCTGCCCTGTGCACTCCCTCACTCCCATTTACTTCCCCGGCCCCACTACATGTTATTCGATTTTTACTCCAGGAGTATATAATGAGTTTGGAAATTCTTAAGAAATGCTATAAATAAAATAATAACTTAAACCCATTAGATTTTAGTCGACTTAAATCTCTGTTACATTTTAGTAGACTAAAATCAAATGGGTTTAGTCTAGTTATTGTTGTGATTGTTTTTTTGGGGTTATTTTTAGTTAAAAATAACAAACATGCCATGCTTAGCTCCTCTGTGCAGTGGTTTTGCACACAGCAGCCCGGATCCTCCTCTTCTTGGGTCCCTCTTTGGTGCTCCTGGCCCCTCCCTCCTGTTAAGTGTCCCCACAACAAGCAGCTTGCTATGGGGCACCAAGCTGAGTCACAGCTCTGTGTGTCCATTCAGACACTGAGCCGTGGCCCGGCCCCGCTCCCTTTCTCTTCTCATTGGCTGAGTGACTTTGATGGACAGCAGTGGGTGCCAATGGGGCTTCGCTGCTGTCTCAGCCAATGAGGAGGGGAGTCCCAGGCAGCCGAGACAATTCTACAACATTGCTGGATCTAGATGGGGCTCAGGTAAGTATTACGGGGGCTGAGGGGAGCTTCTGCACACAGAAGGTTTTTTATCTTAATGCATAGAATGCATTAAGATAAAAAAAACTGCTGCCTTTACAATAACTTTAAATTGTAATGCATTATTTAAGCATTTCTCTAGAATTTCCAAACTCATTATATACTCCAGGAGTAAAAATGTACTGGAGATTTTAGCTAACTAAAATGTAGATGATTTTAGTAGACTAAAATGTACTGGAAAGTTTAGTCGACTAAAATAGGACTAATACCTAGTACACACGAGCCGAATGTCGGGAGACATCCGCCAGTTCAATAAAAAACGGGCAACATTCGGCATCATTCGTGTGTATGTCAGCTGATCCGGCAAAAGCTGGCTTCTGTCAGAAGAGCATTCTGGAAAACCAGCAGCCGACCGGCCCCTGATCAGCACTCTCAGCCAATGGCTGAGAGTGCTGATCGAAGTGTTCTGGCGGGGGGCTGTCCCTGCTCAGCGGAGGGGGGATCGATATACTAATGTTGGATCGTTAGTACAGTGGCTCCAACCTGAGCTGTTAACCCATTGGGTTGAACGGAAAAAAAATATTAGTGTGTGCCAGGTTTAAAACTAAAGTAATTCAGATAACTAAAATAAAACTAAAACTAAAATGGCATTTTTGTAAAAAAAAAAACTATGATTAAATGAAATCGAAATTTGACGTCAAAATGAACACTGCCTTTGGTTAGTGGATTTGGCTAGGTATTTCTTTTCATAGGTATGCCATAAAAATAATAAGAGGACATACATGACATTAAACATTAATAGGGAATGTATTCTATGCACAGATTATTACTGATGAGATCCGTCTGTCATGTCCATGTTGTCAGCTCATAACAACTCTTCAATAGTTTTGCTTTTATGACTACCCCTAGTAACTCCAAGTTGGACTGCTATAGAATTCTCTTAGTTGTATTTGTCAGTAGGTATGCCAATAATAAGAAAGATGTTTTCATGGAAAGTGAGAAAAATCGAGTAACAAATATACCTTGTACAAAGAAAAGCATTTAAAAGCAGCTTTCTTACCACCATATTAATGCAAATGACAGTCAGAATTAAAAGTATGTTACAAAATAAATGATCCCTACAACTTACAATAGAAACATAATAATTTACAGGCATTGCAAATAAAACTTTGGACAAGTAAAATGAAGACATCCACACAAAATAAATCAATAACCAATCTCCCCAGTTTGCTTAGGGAACAAACTGATAAATGTTTCTAAACATCTAAACAGCGAAACTTCACTTCAGATCAATGAGTCATCGTTCCCATTTCAGCATTTTCAAACCTACAAGCAAGCAACGTCTTGTGCAGATTTGAGATGTGTAACAAACTATATGCAGTGTTTAAAATTAGTTAATATATTCATTTTGCACACTCAATCAGATTGAAGTGCGTCAATAACCTAAACAGTTATCTTTTTTTTTTTTTGTCTTTATTAAGAGTACAAGTATCATGCAAGTTGCATGGGGTGACAGTGCTAAACCTGTCCTTCTGTAAATTCTGGAACCCATGGAATATGAACATTTTGCATGAACAATCAGTTAATCACTGCACTCACACAGAGATATCCCACAAGAATTTCTAGCTCTACCCACGCACAAATTCAGTAAAATCAGGTCTCAGCACTGGTGTGAAGACCTCCTGGTGGACCTTTATAAATGAAATCAGCAGGGGAAGTGTGACACAATGCTCAGCGAACAGCCAAGTTCACTATGACTTTTAAAGGCATCATGCATGATCCAATGTGTTGGTATTGACTTATGCCCTTGACTTTTTGCTGGAGTTACTCTCTAATTATTGTAGTTTGAATCAAATGTGTATTTGGATTTTCGGATGATAGTTTATCAAATTCTAATTTATACTGCAGGATGGAAGAGATAACATTAGTATTTCAAAAACAAAGCTCTGAAACATAATTTCAAATAGTAGAGGGGCCCAAAAAAATGTATACGCACTTCAACAGTTGTTATCTATGCCTTTTTTTAAAACCCAAATTATGAATTATGTTAGCAATGTATAATATTATGTTTCCCCTAAGGATGTCAGTAGTTGCACCATGGATGATGTCATCATGTGACCATCAGGAGACAGTCAAAGAAATTTTACTTCCAGCAAGATGGCGCACCACCTCACTACCACGAGACGTGAGAGCCTATCTCAATGACTTTCTGCCAGGACGTAGGATAGGACATAGAGGTGCTGCTGAATTCCCTCCATATTCCCCGGGCTTAACACCCCTCAATTTGTATCTGTGGGAAACACTAAAGGATGATGGTGTACCGTAGAAAACCACCTACACTGACTGCACTATGGGAAGAAATTGAAACATAATGCAGAGCAATTTCTGTGGACACTCTAGTCACTGTTGTTCATGCAGTAGTTCGCCAAAATCTACAGTGTCTGGATGCTAATGGTGACCACTTTGAGCACCTAATGTGATTGCATAATTCAAACATGACTTACAGCAACCCCAAGGGTTATTACCTTCTAGTAATAACATTTTTATGCATATATATTTCATGTTGAAGTGTGTATACATTTTTTGGGCCCCTCTGTCTATTTTGGCCTATATCTCAACAAATTTGTTGCTGGGGGAATCTACTGTTGAGGCAGCTGTCTATTGTTACTGGAGGGATCTACTGTTGAGGGAGGAGTCTATTGTTGCTGTGGGGAATCAACTGTTGAGTGAGGGGTCTATTGTTGCTGGCTGCTGAAGGGTCTATTGATGTTGGCTGCAAGGAGATATATTTTTGCTGGGGGGTCTTTTGTCGCTGAAGTGGATCTATTGTTTAGGTGGGGGTATCTATTGTTGTTGGGGAAACTATTGTTGGTGATGGCGTCTGTAATTGCGTGAGGTATCGATTTTACGGCTTTTTTGTTATAATTAACAAATTCATTGAAAATTATGTATATCACCAAAAAAATTATACTTGATTCTGTATTTTCTAAAAGGGTTGGTACTGGAAGGTGACTGGGGGGTGGTACTAACGGACATGCTCAGAGGTGGGTAGGGGGCAGAGACAAGGGGTGACTTTGAGGCGGGAAGTACCTGCACCTATTCTCTGAATAAAAAGCCCTGCATATAGATAAGGCACCCTGAGAACTGTTTAGGCAGAAAAAGGAGAATTTGATACCTTTACACAGAAACCAGATTTAATCATAAAGACAATGATAAGAAGGGATAAAGTAACTCAAAAAGCCCTCCGGTGAACCAGTGCATAGACACACTCAGTATTAACATGTCTCATTTCATCACACATTCCATGCACTGCATTGATGGCGGCCAACAAGCTTGAAACAACTTTATGCAGTTTGGAATAAATGGTTATAATATAGGGTTGTGTCTGTATTAGTCAACAATGGTGCTGGGCATGCAGTTGGCCATTGCAGCATCAAGAAATGATCTACAAGGTGCCATGCACTATCCTAAATCAAGGAAGAACTCTCATTTTTTAGATATATTTTAGAATTAGATATGTGAATATGTTCTGTTCTAACTATGCCCTACTGTGTATTGTCAGTTTAAAAAGCCATAGCTGATATCAGATTGAAATATTTAGGTCAATTTATAACATTAAGGCCCCTTTCACACTTATACAACTTGTCCCACAATTTTGTACTTCAAAATTGCATAACAAGTCATTCTCCATGATTTTCAATGACTACCATTCATATTGGCACAACTTTAAGTCGTGCCGACTTCAAAATAGTCCCTGCACTACTTTGGCCTAACTTCCATGCGAGTTGATGTCCATAGACCTCAATGTTAAACCCTTAAGTAGCATGCAAATCGTACCTGAATAATATAGACACAATTTCAGTACGACTTTGTAAGCACAAGCTGTAAGCACAAGCTGCTTTTGTAAACCCCAACCCTGTAAAGTCATTGAAAATAGTACTGATCCCAAATTGCAGCAAAATCGCGGCCGTGAAATCGCCGTAAAATCGCGCGACTTTTAAGTCACACAAGTGTAAAAGGGGCCTAAAGCTAACCTGTTGCTTTGCCCTTAAATAGCTTTAACCCTCCACTAATCTGGAGGAGCATGGGACTCACTCCCTAGGAGCTCTGAGTCAACGGCACTGTTACATTTGAAGTCCATAGTCTTGTGTGAGTTACGATGTCTTTTAGTTTAAAGAGCACTTTCCTTTTCCTCCAGCGGCTGAACAGTGGTGAGCGAATGAAAGGAAGATAACTATATGTGTCTATGGAGGGCTACATTAAAGTGAACTCGTTCATTTGCCCTGCTGATGTGACAATTTTACTTATCAACTTTTTAACAAATGTGTTTTCCTTTTAAGTAATTTTAGAGAACAGATGTAAAAGTAAGTGCACAATGAAAATTAAGACAAGTAATACCATTATAAGAGATATAATGCTAATGCACCCCGAGATTCTGGTTTAAAGTACCGTAATTTCTTCATTTAATGTAGCTATTTCATGTGATTAGCTAGGACATAGACATCTTTAATATCTTTAAGGCTATATTATGATTTGAATATTTACATAAACAAGATTGTACAGTTGTGGCACACCTTAGACAACCCCTTTGTATCAGTACCAGGCTCCGAATGTTATTTGGAATTAGAAATGTATAGGACCCCAGCATGCACACCTTGCAATTTATATGTTGGAGGCCATTACCGGACTGGGAATAAAAAGAAGCCCTAGCTTGTAAATGCCAGCTCAAACTGTGCTAAGCACAAAGAAGGCAGTGATATTTATAAACCTACACCTACCTAGCTAGATTCGGAGAAGTGGGAAGCCAAGGGCAAGATGGGATTAACACTTTTTCTTATTTATTAAAATAAAGTCCTTTGAAACTGAGTGGCTCACACTGGCCAAAAATTGCTGTCAGACACATTAGACCTTTAGGCATCTGTCAGAATTCCCAGATTAGCAGCAAGGGCATGTAAGACAAACATTCTCAGCTTTTCCACAACAGCTTTTCTGTGATACAATTTTATGATTATTCTACATGCTACACCAATCATACTACTACTAACATTTAATACAATCTGAATTTAAAGTGTGAGAAGGGCCACAGTGTTTAATGCTTTGGCTCCATGGGACTACAGCCTCTCCCTAAAGTGCACCTATAAATTGTGTCAGGGGCTCTCTTAAAGCTCAAGTCTACTTTATTTATTTGTGTTTGTTAATAAATGGTTCACCAATGGTAAAATAAAATGCTGCTCTAGCTGCAATACTTACTTCCTCTCAGTTGTTATATAGGTGTACCTGTTCTGCAATCCTCTTTTGGGTTGCATGATGTCCAGCATCTTTAGACCTACTTCCTGGTGTGCAGGGTGTCATGATCCCTCCCCTCACTACAGCCCCATGCACTCACAGAATAATGATGCAGAATACACTTCAACAATGCTGTCTGCATCACTGAAGACCACCCAGTACCAGAAAAAAGAAGAAGAGATTTCTATACATCACATCAAACATATATGTACAAATCAAATTTTAAAAATATTGTTTATACAATTTTATTTTATTATTTTTGCTTTATGTTCTTTTATTTTTTACAGTGTTTGTGTATGGGAGGGAGGGGGGCTTTAGGAGAGATGAAAATAAGTTCTAAGGAGTGATGTGGCAGAAGAAATGTTTTCTTACATGCCATTGGATTCCTGGACCTCGGCAGAAAATGGTACACCTAATAGTAAGACACCTGGGACTTACGTGACTAGGCAAGCTTACTGCCATCCTTTACCTAGTTTCCTCACTGACACTCTTTATCAGACCTAATGTCCAAACAAAATGTTTATTATTGGTGGAGGGCTTAAGTCCCATGGCTTTGGATGAGACCTGAATTATGGCTTTGGCATACAAACCTTTATTAAATATAGTGTAATTTAACCTCAACAAATGGTCTCAGCCAACAAAAGCCAATATATAAAGTTTTTGTTTATTTATTGTTGAATACTTATATTAACCACTTGTGACAGTGCACTGTACATCTACTGCAACAGTGTGGGCCGACTGTGCAGAATCACGTATATATATAAAGTTAGGTCCATATATATTTGCACACAGGCACAGTTTTCATATTTTTGACTCTGTATGCCACCAGAATAAAATTAAAACAAAACAATCCAAATGAATTTGAAGTGCAGACTTTCAGCTTTAATTCAAGGGGTTGAACATAAATATCAAGTACAAATTTTAGGAACTGCAACCATTTTTTTGTACACAGTCCCCCCATTTCAGGGGCTTAAATGTAATTGGACAAATGAATATAATTATAAATAAAATGTTAATTTTTAATATTTTGTTGAGAATCTTTTACTCGCAATGACTGCCTGAAGTCTGGAACGCATGGACATTACCAAAGACTGGGTTTCCTCCTTTCTGATGCTTTGCCAGGCTCTAACTGCAGCTGTCTTCAGTTGTTCTTTGCTTGTGGGACTTTCTGCCATTAGTTTTGCCTTCAGCAAATGAAGTGTATGCTCAATTGGGTAGAGATCAGGTGATTGACTCAGCAATTGCAGAATATTCCACTTCTTTTCCTTCAAAAGCTCCTGGGTTGCTTTTTCAGTGTGTTTTGGATCATTGTCCATCTGTACTGTGAAGCGCCATCCAATCAACTTTGCTGCATTTGGCTGAATCTGGGCTGACAGTATATCTCTAAACACTGGATGCTTCTGTCTTTTGTCACATCATCAATAAACACAAATGACCCAATGCCACTGGAAGGCATGCAGGTCCATGCCATCACACTGCCTCCACCATGTTTTACAGATGACATTGTGTGCTTTGGATCATGAGCTGTTCCAATCCTTCTCCACACTTTTTCTACCCATCATTCTGGTACAGATTAATCTTAGTTTCATTCGTCCAAAGAATGCTTTTCCAGAACTGGTCTGGCTAGATGTTTTTTTGACAAAGTCTAATCTGGCTTTTCTATTCTTCAGGCTTAATAATGGTTTGCACCTTGTGGTGAACCCTCTGTATTTGCTCTCGTGAACTCTTCTCCTAATTGTAGACTTTGACAATGATACGCCCACCTCCTGGAGAGTGTCCTTCACTTGTCTGGGTGTTGTGAATGGGGTTTTCATTACCATAGAGAGGATCCTGCGATCATCCACCCCCGTTGTCTTCCATGGATGTCCAGGCCTTTTCATGTTGCTGAGTTTGCCAGTGGGTTCTTCTTTCCTCAGAATGTACCAAACTGTTGATTTGGACACTCCTAATGTTGCTGCTATCTCTCTGATGGATTTGTTTCATTTTTGAAGCCTTACAGTGGCTTGTTTCACTTGCATGGACAGCTCCTTTGAACGCATGATGTAGGATCACAACAATAAACTCCAAATGCAAATACCACACTTAGAAACAACTCCAGACCATTTACCTGCTTAATTGATGAAGAAATAATGAAGGAGTAGTCCACACCTGGCCATGAAACAGCTTTTGATTCAATTGTCTAATTACTTATGGTCCCTTGAAAAAGGGGGGATGGGCATTCTTAAGAGCTGTAATTCCTAAACCCTTCCTCCGATTTGTATGTATATACCCTCAAATTAAACACGAGAGTGCGCACTTTCAGCCCATATCCATTATATAACTATAGCTTGGGAGAGGGGTAGAGAAGGAAGCACCACCTGAGTGTAGTATTAACAAATGATGTTTGATGACACCAGGTAAAAACACACTTACAGGATAAAAATATATAAAAGGCTCATCTGTATAGGTATGTGGTCCTCTGTGTTCCTTCTGATCCTGTGGTGGTGACGCTGCAGGGATGCTGGGCTGCAGAAGGTGGATTACCAGTCGGGAGCTCCTTCTGTGACCATCAGGAAGAGATTAGGGGCCGGCGTGGAGCGCACATGGAGCGTGCGTGACGTCACAGGTCGTCCGTCCGCTTCCGGGTTTGGTATCCAGGGGAGGGATCGTCCAGGGAGGAGGGCTTGCAGGGAGGTTGTGAGAAGGCTATGCGCTCTGAGCCACTGCTCCTTTAATAGGCCTATCAGAGGGAATAGGCCGAGGACCACATACCTATACAGATGAACCTTTTATATGTTTTTATCCTGTAAGTGTGTTTTTACCTGGTGTCATTAAACATCATTTGTTAATACTACACTCAGGTGGTGCTTCCTTCTCTACCCCTCTCTAATCCATCACAGAGCCAGCTCTCTGAAGACAGCAGCCGCCTAGCCTACCAGCCTACTTTAAAGTGGTGTTCCGGCCGAAATTATACTTTTTAAATAAAAATACTCCTATAATACACAAGCTTAATGTATTCTAGTAAAGTTAGTCTGTAAACTAAGGTCTGTATTGTTAGTTTATAGCAGTAGTTTGTTATTTTATAAACTTACAGCAGGTCGTGGCCATCTTAAGTGTGGGCATCTGAAGCCAGACTGTATTTCTTCCTGGATCTCATCCTTGCAGATCTCGCACATGCTCAGTGCAGCACAAGCAGTGTAATAGGTTTCAGGTCAGGTTTCCATAGCAACGGCAGTTTCAGAGGAAGTTGCCGCCCCACATGCTCAGTGCAGCACAAGCAGTGTAATAGGTTTCAGGTCAGGTTTCCATAGCAATGGCAGTTTCAGAGGAAGTTGCAGCCCCTTCCCAGAAGGCATTGCAAACAGGAAATGATGCGATGGGCCGCGGCCAGGGAAGAGGAAGTGAAAAATGAACACAGCAGATATACAGTAGGTGCTGAGAAAAAAAATTAAAAAATATCCAATTTGTTTACAGTGCACAGTTTAGTGAGGGATGCTGAAGAGTTGTAAAAGTGGGTGGAACTCCACTTTAACCATTACATTACCGGTTACCACTTAACCCTTGAACTTCCAGCCTGTCACCTATGGACTAAGTTGCTCAGCCCTTTATATCTCCTTTTATATATGGACTTGTATGTTTGCGCTTACAGTTACCAATACTCTATATAACTATAGCTTGAATATGTTTTGGTAAATGCCTGAAAAAAAATTGTGCCTGTGTCCAAATATATATGGACCTAAGAGTACATGATTCTGCTCTTCCGTGTGTGGGGGGCATGCATGCGCCACCGGTGAGCCGCATGTGCTGCTATTAGTCATAGCACAAGCCGATCAGCTGGTGCCGGCCAATGGATGTCCACCAGCACCCGCTGATCGTCAGGAGAAAGACAGAACAGAGCTCTGCCTATGTAAACAAGGCAGAGCTCTGTCCTGCCAGCAGGATGTGCTGGATTTTGTTTCCCTGTAAAACAGAGAATTTGAATCCAGCACATGCCTGTCAGGGCTGGGCTCAGCCCTTCCTTCTCAAAGCTGGCCGCTCAGCTGTCGGCTAATTGCCAGCTCTTTTCTCTCTACAGTGACTCACCTGTTGATGATATCCTGCTCGTCAGTCCTGCCTACTTAAGCCGTCCAGCCCAGATGATCTCTGCCTTCACCTTGGTCACATCTATAGAGACACTCTCCTGTGTTCCCGTTAAAGACTTGCTTGGCTAACATTCATTCCTTCTGGCTCCAGATTCTGCCCCTTCTGGCTCCAGATTCTGCCTCTGGCTCCCTGACGTTTTGGCTTGTCTGACTATCCGTTCCGTTTCCTGAACTCTGGCTATGTTTTGACTACGTTTACTCTGTTTACCTTTTTATTATTATTATTATTATTATTATTATTATTAAAACAAGTGTGATTTAGCTGTACTTCTGTCTCAGTCTGATTCATGGTTTCTGACAATGCCTTAGTGAAAGCAGCTCCCAGTACACTGGTTAGCCACACATTTACCCCTTTGATTGTCCAAGATAATTAACCCCTTCCCAGCCATTGTCATTAGTACTGTGAGAGTGCATACTTTTTTTAGCACTGATCACTGTATTAGTGTCACTTGATCCCACAAAGTGTTAAAAGTGTCAGTTAATGTCAGATTGACCACCGCAATATCGCAGTCCCGTTATAAGTCACTGATTGCCGCCATTACTAGTATAAAAAAAATGGCAGAATATATACCATAGTTTGTAGACACTGTTACTCAATATACACTTATTGGGATTTTTTTACCAAAAATATGTAGCAGAATACATATTGGCCTAAATGTATGAAGACATTGTTTTTTATATATATTGTATTGGATATGTTTTATAGCAATAAGTAAAAAATATATTTATTTTTTTTCAAAACTGTCAGGTTTTTAGCGCAAAAACGAAAAAACCCAGTGGTGATCGAATACCACCAAAAGAAAGCTCTATCTGGGGGGGAAAAAAATGACATGCAGGTCATTTATGTACAGCGTTGCATGATCACGCAATTGTCAGTTAAATTAATGCAGTGCCGTATAGCAAAAAATGGCCTGGTCATGAAGGGGGGTAAATCTTCCAGAGGTTATGTGGTTAAATAATGCATTGGTTTGAATTGCTGATTGCAAGTTGTGTATTGGTTGGGAGGGAAATGCAGACCCATGGTTGATCAAACTTGTGTTAGCACCTTAAATATACCCAATATCCAGGAAAAAAAGATGTGTAAGGAGCATCTCTGAATCCACATTTCACTGCTTTATGATCATAAGTGAATTTTCTAGTTACACTTTACTACAAATAAAATACAGATTGATATAGGTGACCCTTCTCCTCCCTTCACAGATTACCTAGAGAAAAGTCAGAAAGTCAGACGATGGTTTAACGTTTTCAGTATAAAGTGTCCTCTGCAGGTGGCATTTTGGCACTGCCAGGTAACATGTCCTCCTCGGTCTACCTCTTACTTTGTCGAATGTTTCATCTGTCACTTTCATTTTACTAAGCAGACTTGTCAAACGCACTGTAGAGCAGTAATACTTACTTGAATATGTATGGATATTCAGCTTTCATATTCAGATGGAACTGCTACTTGGGATGAATATATTTTACTCT
Organism: Lithobates clamitans; assembly: GCA_037952925.1. Lineage (NCBI taxonomy): Eukaryota > Metazoa > Chordata > Amphibia > Anura > Ranidae > Lithobates > Lithobates clamitans. The sequence continues at coordinate 3,089,166 of JBBGZY010000239.1, forward strand.
GCTAATATCTGTCATGTTATACAGTAATGAAACCATTTATTGAGCACAAAAAGGAAGCCTGTAGTGAGGGGAAGTATGTAAGCTGCCATTGCTGACCTCTACTTCAGAAAATGCTAGGTGCCTGGCTGTCACGTGGACTCTATTGGTTCAATATTTTCAAAATCACTGACCCAGAAGAAGCCCGCAGAACAAAAGTTGTTCTGACTTTACTCTAACATCACATTCTCTGTGCCTGTTCCAGGCAGTGGCGGGACAAGATCATCCAGTGCCCAGGGCAAATATGCCATATTGCTCCTCTCCTTCATTATGTGCAAGCTTATAAGGAGGAGGGGAGAGAAAGCACAGCCTGCACCTCCTCCGGCTCTCTCCTCCTTTTCCTGCGCTGGGCTGACAGAAGTAGTGATGCGCCTGTCACTACTCCTGTCAGCCTTATAGTAGAAGGAACTTGCGGTGTCCCCATCCCTACAATACACACTGCGCCCAAGGCAGCCGTCCCTTCTGCCCACTCCTTGTTCCAGCCCTGGTTCCAGGTCAGTGTACATTGAGGCCAGCTAGCATTTTCAAAAGACAGTTGACATTCTTGACTCACATATTTATATCACTGTAGGTTTACTCTCACAGCTTCCAACATACTTTTCCATTCACACCTCTCCATCAGGGTGTGTTGCAGTAACACATTTTCAATGGCACCCCAACGCTCTAATCCAATGCACTACCATGCATTGTTTTGTACTATTTTGGAAAAAATAGTGCTTGTCCTTTTTTTTGCCCACTTTGGTGCATTGTCAGGTCATTCATTTGAATGGGCTGCCTTAATGAAAACGCACGTTAACAAAAAACACAATATAACTGACCGCCTAACTGGGAAAATACGGCGGCTGGGCACAGTGGTGAACAAAGGAAAGATGGCCTCCGCTCTCCTCTATGGCCACGAGGACTGGAGCGATGTCATGATGTTATTTCTGGTTCCGGCCCCATGTAACCAAGGCCATTTTTTTTTTAAGCAAAAGATCCACATTTTTGTATTTGATCTTTTGCTTTCAAGGGTAGACCCTTTTAGAGGTAGACCCCAGATCTCTCCACAAAGAGGACCTATCATGCTGTATTGTTATCGCAAGGGATGTTTACATTCCTAGCGATAGCAATAAAAGTGATAAAAAGTAAATTAAAAACTTAAAGGGACAGTGTAAAAATTGAAAAAAGCAATAAAATAAATGTAAACAAACATATTTTTTAAAGCACCCCCATGTTTGCGCGCAGTGGTGAACGCATACTTAGGTCACGCCCACATATGTAAACGGTGTTTGCACCACACATGTGAGGTATCGCTGCTAACGCCAGAGCAAGAGCAAAAATTCTAGCACTAGACCTCCTCTGTAACTCTAAAATGGTAACCTGTAGGAATTTTTAAAGCGTCGCCTATGGAGGTTTTTAAGTACCGTAGTCTGGCACCATTTCACGAGGGTGCACAATTTAAAAGCATGACACGTTAGGTATCTATTTACTCGGCGTAACACCATATTTCATATTTTACAAAAAAATTGGGGTATATATTTTATATGTTTGGGTTTTTTTTTGTAATTGATTAAAATGTATTTTTTCCCAAACTATGCCCTTGAAAAACCACTGCACAAAAATCATGTGACATAAAAAAATTGCAATGACCGCCATTTTATTCTTTATGGTCTCTGCTAAAATATATATATATACATATATGTACATATGTACATCCCTCACATTTTTTGTAATTATTTTATTATTATTATATTATGATTATTTTTATGGAGGTGTGTTTGGGGTCATTTTCATGTTATAATACTGCCCTGCGGCCAAGTCTCTGAAGGGAGGGGATCATGCTCTGCTTCAGTATGTCACAGTACATGTTGGTATTCATGGTTCCCTCAATGAACTGTAGCTCCCCAGTGTCGGCAGCACTCATGCAGCCCCAGACCATGACACTCCCACCACCATACTTGACTGTAGGCAAGACACACTTGTCTTTGTAGTTCTCACCTGGTTGCCGCCACGCATGCTTGACATCATCTGAACCAAATAAGTTTATCTTGGTCTCATCAGACCACAGGACATGGTTCCACTAATCCATGTCCTTAGTCTGCTTGTCTTCAGCAAACTGTTTGCAGGCTTTCTTGTGCATCATCTTTAGAAGAGGCTTCCTTCTGGGACGACAGCCATGGAGACAAATTTGATGCAGTGTGCGGCGTATGGCCTGAGCACTAACAGGCTGACCCCCCCACCCCTTCAACCTCTGCAGCAATGCTGGCAGCACTCATACGTCTATTTCCCAAAGACAACCTCTGGATATGACGCTGAGCACGTGCCCTCAACTTCTTTGGTTGACCATGGCAAGGCCTGTTCTGAGTGGAACCTGTCCTGTTAAACCGCTGTATGGTCTTGGCCCTGCACTGCAGCTCAGTTTCAGGGTCTTGCCAACCTTCTTATAGCCTAGTCCGTCTTTATGTAGAGCAACAATTCTTTTTTTCAGATCCCCAGAGAGTTCTTTGCCATGAGGTGCCATGTTGAACTTCCAGTGACCAGTATGAGAGAGTGAGAGCGATAACACCAAATTTAACACACCTGCTCCTCATTCACACTTGAGACCTTGTAACACTAATGAGTCACATGACACCGAGGAGGGAAAATGGCTAATTGGACCCAATTTGGATCTTTTCACTTAGGGGTGTACTCACTTTTGTTGCCAGCGGTTTAGACATTAATGGCTGTGTGTTGAGTTATTTTGAGGGGACAGCAAATTTACACTGTTATACAAGCTGTACACTCACTACTTTACATTGTAGCAAAGTGTCATTTCTTCAGTGTTGTCACATGAAAAGATATAATAAAATATTTACAAAAATATGAGAGGTGTACCCACTTTTGTGAGATACTTTGTGTGTATATATATATATATATATATATATATATATATATATATATATATATATAATGTCTGGGGGTTCTAAGTAATATTCTAGCAACAAAATACAGATTTGTACTTCTAAAGAATGTCAGCAAAATGTCTGGTCAGCAAGTGATTTAATTAACACACGTGCCTTAATGCATATATAGTTTAAATACAAATATGTGAGCTGCTTTACCTGCTAAAATATGTGTAATTCTATTGAGCCACACTTGTCACACCACACAGACTAGATAGTGACACCACTTTGCAATTGTGCCGGTTTGAGCCAGAACCTCCCACACTCACCAATTTTTCTGGTTTCCTGAGGATTATAGGAAGTTAACAAAAGATATCTTTCAGTAACAGTACTGGCAGAATTTGAGTGTATTGACAGCTGGGCTAAAGCCTGGTTTTACTTTATGTTTCAGTTCTGTTTTAAAGAACAACTTTGGCAAGCACTAACTGCATCTAAACTATATAACATAACCCCTGTACACATTCAGAAAAAAAAAACACAATGACACTGTATCTAAAGCAAAATTAAATAAAACTATTTACATTATATCTAAAGCCTAAACCTTCTTTTAGCATTTGAAAGAATGGAGAATGCCGAAACCTTTTCTGTCACAGTCAACAAAATCTTCAGAGCAGAAAGTGTTGGGAAGTCCATAATTTTCTGGCTGGCACCAAAACAGGATGGTAGGCAAAATCTTACAATAGGGCCAGTCACAGCTGTCTAAAAGAAATTTCCCCTCTATTTTTTTGTTGTGTCTCCAGAACTGGAAATCCAGGGAAACCCCCACAATGGTTGTATTACGTGAGTCAAACTGTTTCAAATTTTAGATTAATGTAACCTACTTTTATGTTAGCGTGGGCATCTTATTTAACTATAAGGATGTTAGATTTGCTAAAGAGGCTTCCATCAATTTGTAAATCCTCTATTTAAGTCTATATAGTATAAAACTAGCCATAAACTGTTCACATTTTAGCTGATTCATAATGAACCAGCTGATATACGCTTCATGGGTAGCCTTGTAGGCCCCTTTCTGCCTCACCCTCAGCCTTCACTTGAAAAATCCTTTGCTTGTTGAAATACAATAGCCCAACAGGGGAATTTGTCCGTTTGTGCTATTAGCATGGATGGAGGAATCTGATAACATGTTCAGCCTTCTGCTAAATTTAAAAAAAAAAATCTATGAATAGCTTAATTTTAAGAAATTAGAGGGCCAAACATACTAGGCGAAGTATTAGGCGGAGTAAAGTAAACCCGTGCTCATCTACAAATCCAATTGCATATAGCAAAACTCACTTTTAAAAAATTTTTCCTGCACTTGATTAGACGTTTTCAGTAATTTAGTTCACTTTACTTCACTGCAGACATTAGTAAACCAAAACACACAGGCTGCCACATGAAAATTAACCAATACAGGTGCTCAAAAATATCTTTATCACTGAACCCATCACTTGTTTGCCTTTATATATCCCCCTCTTTAATAGTTACAATATGCTGATGAGCTGATTTAATTTAAATAACTCACTTAATAGAAAACTATTGCCATCCCTGATTGGGGCAGGGATTAGGAAATCAAAGAGGCAAAGACTAAAAATTATATAAAATACAAAGCTTTACTTTTTTATATATTGGTTATATAATGAAAGCAAGTTCAGAATGGACAAACCACAATGTACATATCTACACTAAACTATAAGGGAGAGGCAGTGGTCCAGAGAAAATTAAACCCCTTTCTAATGTTTTTTTATCACTACATTTTCATACCATTAAAAAGGGAGCAAACACAATGTGCTTATTTAATTAGTTGTTTATTCCATTAACTTATACAATCATTTATCTGTATACAGTACGTGCTGCTAAAACAGACTTGTAAATCCAGAAGCAGGAAGGTGCATTGAGATTATCAATACCTGTAGTCTCATTGGGTTTAACAGACTTATAAAGTTTGTAATGATTGTTTTAGAATTACCGCAATCTTGTAATTATTTTGTATACAGTGATTATAGGGCCTTCTGTCATGGTGCCAATGCACAATGCACAACATCTGTTTGCCAACGGATTTACATCTGTGATTGAACGCTAGAGGTCGCACTGTTCAGGAGGCTCCTCGGAATGGAGGTCTGATAACAATGGGCTCCTATGTATTCCCGGGTACTAGGTTTCTTTGTTTCATATGCACTCCTATTGAGACTTGGCAGTTCATTCAAGTGGCACAGTTTGGGCCGCGTTGTTCTCGGTGTGCCATAGTAGAGTTAAAAACAAGACGCTACGAAAAGAAGCATTTGCAAAGGAATTCAAAAGAAAATATTTTGCATGAAAGTTCGATTTGAAAGTTATACAATAACACATTTAGCATTGGATTTCCATAATATTAGTACGGCATTATATAAGTATATGGATGTCCGAAAGGACTGATGCACCACTTTGCCAATTTATAAGTATTTTAATAAGGAAATAAAAAAAAAAACAGCTTCATGTTTCATTTTTCTGCTTACAAATATTCTAATAGTAATACATCATGTAAACGTGCCACGGGCTGTTGATCATAGTTTATCAACACTTTACAGAGCAAGAGAGCAGTTAAAGTTAACAGAATAACATTAAAGTAATACAAACTATTTTTAAAACACAATAACTGCGATTTTGAACAGAATGCCTCCACTGCCTTCATTTTGCAGAGTACATCCTCTGCCTGCCTGATGCATTGGATATCGCTCCAGTGAGCACTATCAAAAATGCTGCTGAAGTCGAAGAAACTTTAGAGGGAAAAAAGTTGACTTTGCTGTGACATATAATTAACCTTTCACATAGTGCCCTGGTCAGTAGCTTCCTTATCCTGTTGCTAGGCATCCAATGAAATACTGTTGACATAGGTTCTATCCCAGCAGAATTTATATGCTGAAACCAAAACTGCATAAAGCAGGGCAAACAAAAGTCTTCTTTGAGAAGCAATGTTATACAGTTTAGGAAGAAAAAGAAAAGAGAAACTATTTTTAGTAAGTGTATATATTAGCCACTATTGTAACGTATATCCAAAAAGATTTTTGCTGAAACTCTAAATCTGAACTCCAGGAATATATTTAAAAAAAAAAAAAGCAAATTAATGCAATTTTCTATTTAAGCAAAGTACAACTAGTGTAAGTAGATAATTTATCTTGATATCAGCCTAGTGTAATTCATTGTAAGGCAGACTGGAAGAGCGAGGGCAACACCAGAAAAAAATTCAACTTTTTCCTTGCACATGTTCAGACAGTGAAGAAAGCACAGTGAGCATAGAGTCAACTTCATTAGTGTGCTTCTACTTCTTCACTGTCCAATCAGCAAGCAATTTTTAACAGTATTTTTTTTTGTTTTGCCGTAGAGACTGGGCTGTCTGGCAGAGATCTCTAGATCACAAAACTTACACTTATTTGCTATGTAGCCATCTGTATGGCACATAATGTGATTAAAATCCCCTAAATAAATCCCAAATCCAGACAAAACTTTTTCCTTAAAGTGGAAGTAAACCCTCCTATCGTTTTTAGCCAAGGAAGCTGCCATCTTGACCTCTGTTTAATCTTCAACTGCCATGATGCAGCACATGTGATCAGTTATGACACCAGCCATTGGATGGTTTGACCGTTTGGTTAAGAACACAACCAATGTGACAGTTAGTATTCTCGGCACATGCCAGGAACGTAACTGTTTTTTGAAACATTTTTACATTTTAAATTAATGGGTTTACTTCCGCTTTAAACTGGCCATAGATGGTTTGAATCTTGGCCGAACCATGTATGGGCAGGCTGAATGTACCCATGTTGATCGAAAAATGGTACAACCAGCCTGTTGGATTGTACATATGATTATATAATCACTGTGTTTTCCCAGCGAGGACAGCTTCCCCTGCCCCCCTCTCCGGTGGGAGAACACAGTGACTCCACTGACTGTGTTGATGGGGGAATCAAGTGATTTTCTTTCCTGCAACCCGTGGTTGCAGGAAAGAAAATTGCTCCGTATATGGCTGGCCTTAGACAGAGCGAGGAAGGGATAGAACCTGTGCCAGGCTTTAAGTTGCAGTGACATTAAGTGACATACCAGAATTACATCCAGAGAGATACAATCACTTCTGTAGTGACACTGCCAGAAACATGTTCACAAAAGTACAATCAGTTCTGCAATGACACCACCAGAAACACTTCCACAGAGGCACAATTAGTTCTGCAGAAACACTCTCAATAACATGTCTACAAAGATACAATCAATAAACATTTTTAAGATGATTAATCATTTAATCATAAAACATCCCACATAAATATTTTATAAATTACCTGAGTCAGTCTGCCAGATCCCTTCAGTCAATGGGAGTATAATAAACCCCAATTGTTGGCGTCACTGAGATTAAATGACCTCCAATTATTGGTATCAAAGGGAGAAAAAGAAGCCCCAATTGTTGGCGTCAGTGGGTTAACACGAGCTCCAATCACTGATGTCAGTGGGATAACATGAGCTCCAATCACTGATGTCAGTGGGATAAAACAAGATACAAAGAGCTCCAATAATTGGTGTCAGAGGGAAAAAGGTGCCCCAAATCATTGGTGTCAGCGGAATAAAATGAACCCCAGTGATTGGTTTCAGTGGGAGTAAAATGAGCCCCAATCATTGGTGTCAATGAGATGAAATGAAATCCAACCATTGGTGTCCCTATTTGCCCCAATGATTGGTGTGCGAGGGATAAAATACGCCCCAATCATTGGTGTCAGAGAGATAAAATTAGCCCCAACCCTTGCTGTGAGAGCACATCACTAGTTACACTGCCGGGTGCTGGAACGCAAACAGACCTGCTATATAATATATATATATGTATATATATGTATATATATATATATATATATATATATATATATATATATATATATATATTCCACTGATAAACTATGCAAAACATGGCATCTTTTTGTTCTTTTATAAGTAAGTAAGGTGCAGAGTAATGTAACCCATACCACATAGAATCCTAACCTTTCTATGGCTTGTTTACAGCAAAATGAAACCTGATTGGCTGTTAGAAGGTACTGAGGATAACCATTGCATTTCAATTATCTTGTTAGGAAACAAAATTATCAATAATTCCATACATAGTTGTCAAAATATATGTGTGAATTAATGTAGGCCCGAGTCTTCAGAAATCTGTTTAGTCTTTTTAGTCTTATATAATCCTCACAGACTCTTTGACTGGGGGTTCCCTTCAGCAGAAATCCGCTGTGAGGAGCAGGCAACCATAATGAAATTTAAGGGGCTCATCTATACTGGAGAGCAGATAATAGCACTAGCAACTCTCCATTATAATTTGTATGTTACTCAATAACATGGCCTGTGTTTTACTGGTAAGTCATAAAATACAGGCCACATGGTGGAGCCTGCAATGTCCTAACGCAGCAGAGAGAACTCCATAATTGGAAGAAAGCCGGTTTCATGACTTTGACAGGTCACGTGATCAGGCTCTCCACCCGGAGATGTTATTAATTTATTTTTTTATTGATTGCTTTTACTTATTGATTTTAATAGCGCTAAGCTGGCTTCGGAGTCCTGAACACATTTATAAAGCATATTGTGTTTTTTTTTAATTAGCAGTATGGCCTTGATAAGGGTATACCACTGCTATTAAAGTGAACTCCTTGGTGAATCTTCCCAACACACATGAACTTTTCCTGACATTTTTTAAATGAGGTCTTAGACTTGTCCCCACTAAGCCCTGCCCCCCTTCCAGCAAAGCTCCACCACCTTGACTTGGCCATGCCCTTGTTCTGCCAGTGTCACAACTGCCCATGGCAGGAGAAACAGCAGATCATACATGACCCTGTGGTGTTGATTTACTAAAGCTGGAGAGTGCAAAATCTGGTGCAGCTCTGCATAGAAACCAATCAGCTTCGACGTTTTTTGTCAAAGCTTAATTGAACAAGCTGAAGTTAGAAGCTGATTGGCTACCATGCACAGCTGCTCCGGATTTTACACTCTCCAGTTTTAGTAAATCAACCCCATTTGGGATATCTGCTGCAACACCTTGCTCACTGCTTGGAATGTCTAGGTGTAATTATTTTCATTTCAAAATGCCATTATTCCATATATGGATATATGGCACTGGGGACATAAATTACCTCTAAGCTGGCTGCTGTAAATATTCTCCCTTCAGTGATGCTGGATCCTCTTCACGGCGGTGAATCTCCGACGCTGCGTGACTTAAAGCGGAGTTCCAGTCCCCCAAATCGTTTTATTTTTAAACACTCCGCTGTAATTGTGTACACTTATACTGCAACATTTACATGTCATATATTTGTTCCTTTTAGTTTATGTTTAAATAGTGGAAAACTAATCAGATCTCGGAAGCAGGCATTTTTCATCACTACTGTGGGCATCTGAAGCCCCCTTCTCTTAATTTGCGGGATTCGGTGCAGGTGGATACCCAGCAAGCACCTCCCGATCTTGCGCCTGCGCAGTAATACGCTCTCTATTCCTGACAGGTTGCCATAGGAATGGTTTTGTCAACAGAAGTTCTGGGCCCCATTGCTATAGCAACCTGTCAATCAGAGGACAGACAGGTAATGGAAGTTGGGTAAAAGTAGGAAAATAACACAAGATTTCATCATTAGGTGATTCACATGGACTCCTGGGATAGATCATATCCCAGGAGTCCATGCGAATTGGCTAATGACGAAATTGCCTAGGCGGCCGCAGCCAGTGGTGCTGCACAAAATAAAGGCATAAAGGTATTTACTAATTTTTAAAAAAATAAGTAAAATTACCATTTGTAAAAAGTGTTCAAGATTGGTATGAAATTGTTTGGACATGAACAAAATGGGTGGAACTCCGTTTTAACTGCCTTGGCTCTAACAGTGAATGATCGCTGCTTACCTTCTATTTCCGCCCTTTATTATTTTCCCAGAATGCAAAGTGTTCTTTGAACAAGTTGTATAAATTACAGAATCCCCTTCCCACATTCATAGAATGCCTTGCATAATGTCTTGCATTCTGTGACAATAATACAAGGAGTTCTGTGAGTGGATATGTGGGGTGGAAGGAATTGCCGATTGGCGTGATCCTTCACTGTTAGCATCGAAGTAGGTAACCCCTGTAGCCTCGGAAGTTCACTGCTCTGAGGAGGATCCAGCATCACTGAAGGGAGGATTTTTACAGTAAGTAACCGGCAGCCAGAAGAACATCATCATCCGAGGTAAGTCATGTCTCTGGTTCTGTATACCCAAAAACAGTTTAATTAAACTACAGCTTTCATTTCTGTAAATCTGAAATATCAGCTGAAAATTTCTGTGCCTGGAGACTTGAAAAGCATAGGCATGAAGAAGGAAAGATTAATAAACACTTTTTTTCTGCAGCTCTGGTAGCGGGATGGATGACATTGGCGTAGTTACACGTGTCAGGAAGAGGTGTTAAGCCAATGGCTGCAAGCGTTGATCTGTGAATTCTGGCAGGGGTTGAGGGAGGGGATGGGGGGCCTCCCCTCTGTCAGAATTCATTAGAACAGCAGGGGAGATCACCAAACCAACATTACTTATTTATGTTGGTACAAGCATCTGTCAGTGTGTACCCAGCTTTAGAGAACAGAAGTCTCAGACTTGTAGGTAAATTAGGAGACAATGGGGTTGATTTACTAAAACTGGAGAGTGCAGCTCTACATAGAAACCAATCAGCTTCCAGGTTTCCTGTCAACGCTTAATTGAACAAACTGAAGTTAGAAGCTGATTGGCTAATATGCACAGCTGCACCAGATTTTGCACTCTCCAGTTTTAGTAAATCAACCCCATTGAGAAAAAGTATGAACTGGCTTTACAGAAAGAGAAGTAAACAAAGGTCATTAATACTGACTGAAACGTTTTATTCCTTTTTATACCCTGATTGGTTGTTTAAAGTAACTCTATGGCTGATTTTAAACAGTTAAACAAATCACCACCTACAAAAAAAACTTGTTACTTATAGGGGTTATCTTACTAGAGACAAATAGGCTGTTCACTTTGCAAGTAAATTTTCCTCAGAGCTTAGTGAAGGTGCTGAAATTCCACCCAATAATGTGCAACGAAATAAAAAAAAACAGCAGTTGTGCTTGCACATTATTGGATAATGGAAGTCGCCAGAGCTTCTCCTCATTCTCTAAACTCTGGGGATAATTCCCTTTAAAAGTCAAAAATCTTTTTGCCTTTAGTAAATCAACCCCATATTCTTTGCAGCTGTTTTGTAAATTTTAATGAACCGGCACACACATATTCTACAGTGCTTTTCAGAGCAGAATCAACCATCTGTATCAGTCCTTGCCCTAGTGCTTACAGCCCTGCAATAGTCATTTCACACTCTACCACAACTTTTAATATGAAGCTAATTAACTTTCTCATATGGTTTGGCTTGTGTCCTTAGATCTATAGTGGTACAAGAAACCAGTAATAATCATTGTGATACAGTGCCATCCATACCGGTATAAATTGTATATATATATATATATATATATATATATATATATATATATATATACACACACACCTTTATTGTAGGTGAATAACCCTTATGGCCCATACACACAATCAGAAAATCAGATAAAAAATACAGCTTTCGAAGCGATCGTATGATAATCTGATCGTTAGTACATAGCTTTCGAGAGTCGATCATGACAGTTCATCCAATATTATCCAAAGGGACAAGCACGAAAAATGTTCTCGTATAATACCAGATCGTACGATTTTAGTTTAAGCAGAACAGTATTCGTCCGAAAATACAATCTAAAAAAAAATACCATACCTGACATCACTACCAAATTTTTGTTCTGTCGTATGAGAATTTTCATAACTTTAGTAACCGCTTCATGTTCGATATGGGATTAGCATGCAAAAAAGAAAACAGATGATCATTCGTCCAATAATCTCATCATGTGTACCAGGCATTAGACAATCCCAAAGCAAAAAAAGCTCATATTTTAATACACTAAGAGCTTTGCATAGAAACCAATCAGCTTCCAAGTTTTTTTTGTCAAAGCTTAATTGAACAAGCTGAAGCCAGAAGTTGATTGGCTACCATTTCACTCTCCAATTTTAGTAAATCAACTCCTAAGTGTATGCATAATAACTTTTACATATGTCATCAGTTAACTACCATACGCTTAATTGCTATCACAGATACCTGAGCTTTAAAAGCTACTGCCACTATGATTCTTCGCATTCATTTCTACACCTATTACTGCTATACTATTATATATTTAAGATAACAAATATTTTAGTATGAATAGTATTTTGTATGGTAATCTGGTGTTGCTAGGCCAGGTTGTATGTTTCGGTAATCCACTTGGACTGTTCTAGAAATCAAATAAAACCAAAATCCGGCAGACCCTACACAGCCTCTTGGGAAGACATGCCGTCAATCACTAGGCTGCGTCTTGTAGGACAGAATGACTTAATGAAGCAGAAGGATGACTGGCAGGTCACATACAGAATGCAGCTTTTGTTACTATTGCAATTTACAAACACATTTCGGCATTAAATGCAAAAAGATTCTGTGTGAACATAGTTAAATCAAGTATGTGTCACCACATTGGAGATACAAATTAGGTTTTTTGTAATTTTAAATAGCAAGTTGTTTAGTAAGGTGTACATTACCCCTCCTTTTTTTGTCAGTGGTTGGAGCATAAGTCACGTCATGTGACATAGTGCTTCTTCATGGAGGTCTAGACATGGGAGTGTACCTTTGTTGCCTAGTTTACTAAAGGCAGCACAGAAGCTTCCATATGGACAGTGAAAGTTACATAGGTTACAACCTCCAAACGGACATGAGATTTTACTGTTTAATTACAGATGGATTGCTGAGTGAAAGCTGAAGCTTATGTGTACCTTGTGCAATATTAGTACGGTATGGAACACTTCTTGTGTCACTGGGTGTTCCTGAAATAATATTATTTTAAATATATCATAGTTGACCCATGTCTATCCCAAATAGCCCCATGCACTGATTCTGAATAAATAATTTAGCTGTATTTTGCAGTAACAGTTTTCCAGATAAAAACTCCCATTCATCTATGTATGGGTCACCGAATGTAAACAGTGGGACACATTTGAAGAAAAATGAAACCGTTCATTTTTAAACATTTGGTTATTGGTAGAAGATGGCATTCTGAATTGCCAAAGGCTTCTTCTATATTTCAAAGACTGCACAGACAACATATCAGCCTGATTTCTCGGCTCAGACCTACAGGTCATTCCGTCTCTTCTCCTCCTGTGAAAGCATGGAACAATCAAACTTATTAGGTAAGTCAGAGAGCAAAGTGAAGCAACCTATCACAACAAATCTTCTGGCTTCGGCAAACTCATCATTCCTCATCTGACTTCAGCAAAGTGAAATTTAATTTTTTTGCTAAGAGTAAGATTGCTCCACTTTTAAACCTTGAGCAATGAGCTATGCTACTTTCTAATCTGATAAATGAATTAAAATTAGCTCAAAAATGTCATGATAGGTTGGTAAACCTGTAATTCCGGGTACTAAAGTTTTATTGTTTAGGTGCCTGAAAGTAGAAGCTGAGTTTATTTATACAAGCATTTCCCTAAAACTTAAATGTCACTTTTGTGGAACTGACTCAACTGCAGTCCAGGAAGGTAGGGGTGTAACAGCAAAGTCAACTGCACTCTGGGGGGTACAAAAGCAAGGTAAACTGCAGTCCAGAAAGGTAGGTTTGTAACAACCAGGTCATTGGCAGTAAGGGGGGTACAACAGCCAGGTCAACTGCAGACCAGGAAGGTAGGGGTGTAACAGCTAGGTCATCGTCAGTTGGGGGGGGTTGGTTAAACAGCCAGGTCAACTGCAGTTCAGGAAGGTAGAAGTATAAGAGCCAGGTCAACTGCACTCTAGAGGGGTATAACAGCCAGGCCAACTACAGTCGGGGGGGACTCCTAAGAGCCACACAATAAACTTTCAGGCAGGAGGGTAGGAATGTAACAGCCAGGTCAACTGTAGTTTTACAGTTCAAGAAGTTGGGTAGTGGTGTAACAGCCAGGTCCACCGCAGTCCAGGAAGGTAGGGTTGTAACAGCAAGGTCGACTGTAGTTTTACAGTTCAAGAAGTTGGATAGGGGTAGTACAGCCAGGTCCACTGGAGTCCAGGAAGGTAGAGGTGTAACAGCAAAGTCAGCTGCACTCTGGGGGGTACAAAAGCTAGGTAAACTGCAGTCCAGAAAGGTAGGTTTATAACAACCAGGTCATCGGCAGTCAGGGGGGTACAACAGCCAGGTCTACTGCAGAACAGGAAGGTAGGGGTGTAACAGCTAGGTCATCGGCAGTCCGGGGGGTTGGTTCAACAGCCAGGTCAACTGCAGTTCAGGAAGGTAGGAGTGTAACAGCCAGGTCAACTGCACTCTAGAGGTGTATAACAGCCAGGCCAACTACAGTCGGGGGGGACTCCTAAGAGCCACACAATAAACTTTCGGGCAGGAGGGTAGGAATGTAACAGCCAGGTCAACTGTAGTTTTACAGTTCAAGAAGTTGGGTAGTGGTGTAACAGCCAGGTCCACCGCAGTCCAGGAAGGTAGGGTTGTAACAGCAAGGTCGACTGTAGTTTTACAGTTCAAGAAGTTGGATAGGGGTAGTACAGCCAGGTCCACTGGAGTCCAGGAAGGTAGAGGTGTAACAGCAAAGTTAGCTGCACTCTGGGGGGTACAAAAGCCAGGTAAACTGCAGTCCAGAAAGGTAGGTTTATAACAACCAGGTCATCGGCAGTCAGGGGGGTACAACAGCCAGGTCTACTGCAGAACAGGAAGGTAGGGGTGTAACAGCCAGGTCATTGGCAGTCTGGGGGGTTGGTTCAACAGCCAGGTCAACTGCAGTTCAGGAAGGTAGGAGTGTAACAGCCAGGTCAACTGCACTCTAGAGGTGTATAACAGCCAATGCAACTTCAGTCGGGGGGGCTCCTAAGAGCCACACAATAAAGTTTCAGGCAGGAGGGTAGGAATGTAACAGCCAGGTCAACTGTAGTTTTACAGTTCAAGAAGTTGGGTAGTGGTGTAACAGCCAGGTCCACTGCAGTCCAAGAAGGTAGGGGTGTAACAGCAAGGTTGACTGTAGTTTTACAGTTCAAGAAGTTGGGTAGGAGTATTACAGCCAGGTCCACGGCAGTCCAGGAAGGTAGAGGTGTAATAGCAAGGTCAACTGCAAGCTGGGGGTACAACAGCCAGGTCAACTGTAGTCTGGGAGGGTATAACAGCAAGGTCTGTTGCAGTTTGGGGGGGTACGACAGCCAGGTCAATTGGAGTCCAGGAAGGTAGGAGTGTAACAGCCAGGTAAACTGCAGTCCAAAGGGGTATAACAGCCAGAGCAACTACAGTCCTGGGGGGTTGTAACAGCCAGGTCAACTGCTGTCCAGAAGAGTTTTACCAGTCAGCTATTTTGTGTGTAAGACCTTAATGAAAAAGTGAGAAGTTGAGAAAAAAAAAAGGCTGGACACAGGCAGAATTAATTATTTTACAGTGTGAGGAAATACCCCAAAACTTGAACAATATTCTAGAAAATCATTCATTATTCTAAAAATTTGTTTGGCCATGTAGATGATTCTGCACAGATGTCACACAGACTCCAGCACCGACACCCATCCCTGCACACATTCTGCTATTATTCCCATTGATAACATCTGCCCAGCCATTTCTGGCCAACATCTGCCAGTTGGTCAGCAACCTGTGATTGTTTTTGCACACAAAAACTAACCAACTACCATCGTATTGGGGGGAAAAAATTGTCCCATTTATGGTCAGCCTAATAAAGGTGTGGAGAATGCAGTACACTGCAGTGGCCAATCACATTTCAGTTTACTATACTAGCTTTTTTATAACTTCTATTTCTTTCTTTAACTATAATCTATTAAAAGGGGATTTTCATAAAAAGTAGGCAGGACAAGTATTGGAGGAAAGATTTGCGAGGCATAAGCCTGCATGCACATCTTTTCACCTTGTGTCTGCATTTGTTCTATTCAGCTATAACATAAAACATCTGAGTACAAAACGGAGATTTGTTCAGTTGTGATCATTATGTTTTGAGTTTACACATCAGTAAAAATCTCAGATTACGACGTCTGCTTTATGTTTCCTTAAAGGACCTTTAGTATGAAAATGACACCACTTATACTGATAGTAAGTATGACATATGGAATACATAAGTGACATCTGAAGGATATCTTACTTTTTCCCTTCTTTTGTATAACCTCTCTATATTTCTGTTCGTATGGATCGTCAAATCTACATAATAAAAAGTACACCAAGAAGAATTCTCTGGCCTCTTACATACTATTTGCTTGGTTCGCTGTCACTTACTCGTCTGCTATAAACTCCAACCAACTGTCCAACCTGAAAGAGTGACCACATTATCCTCACAATGACAGGACAACAAGGAAAAGGTTGGGTGAAATAAGGGGTCCATAAATACAAATTTAACAGATGGTAATAGCAAAACACAGATTTTTACAAGACCCGTCAGCACTGCTACCAAAACGATGCAGAAAATCTTTTTGAAGTCACCAGCTCATCTTAGAGACACTGAAGTCCATGGTTCTCTATGTAAGGTAACAAAAATACTTTTTAATGAAGAGCAGTACTCCATGGGTTCTATTGTTTTTTTTCTTCTTCTTTTTCTTCTTCTTTAGAAAGAACTCCTACAACACAACAGACTTGATTCACTCACTTGCGGCACTGCGGAGCTCTGTCTTAAAAAGGGAAGTTCATTTTAAGCCTATCCTAATTTATGATGCCACACGTTTGGGGTCAATTTACTAAAGGAGTAAAGACCATTCACTTTGCAAAGTAGATACTTACTGAGTTTAGTAAATAGGTGAAGCTGCCTTCACTTTGAACACCCAATAGACATTGAAAACAACATGTTTTTTTTCTTGCATAAAATTGCATGATTTAACCACTTGCGGACCGCCGACCGTACATTTACTGCGGCAGGGCAGACACTCTGCGCCAGATCACGTACCTAGTACATGATCTAAAAAATTCTGGGTCTGGGGCGCCAACAGCAACCCGCTCCTGCTGTGATCACACACGGCTGGAGCCCAGCGGTGGGTACCACTGACTCGATGTCCGCCGGCACCCGTCAATTACACAGTACACGGGCAGAACAACAATCTGCCTATGTAAACAAGGCAGATTGTCGTTCTGTCAGATGGGAAGGTATTGATCCTGTGTTTCTCCAAAGCAGGAACATGGATTTTTGCTTTTCACTTGTCAAAGCACCTCCCACACAGTAAGCACATGCTAGGCACACCGGTAACCCTTTGATCGCCCACCAATTTCACAGTACACGGGCAGAACGACAATCTGCCTATGTAATCAAGGCAGATTGTTGTTCTGTCAGATGGGAAGGTATTGATCCTGTGTTTCTCCAAAGCAGGAACATGGATCTTTGCATTCCCCTTGTCAAAGCACCTCCCACGGGGTAAGCACATGCTAGGCATACCGTTGGTTAAAGATAAAGTTTAATAATTATATTTTGCATTCTCTGGTTCTACCTTTCCCTCCTTATCAACATGATAATGACATTTTGAAAAAAAAACATTTCTGTATTCATTGCGTATTTATTTGTAATCAGTGATGTCATCAATACTTCTTTAAGCAATGTGGGCGGAGCACGGCTGTTGGGAGGAGCCAGAAGAGTGCTGCACATAGCTTCCTGAATGTATCATGGAATCCTGGATCAGTAGTACCCTCAATAGCCCTCATCCCTGATACAAGCTGGATCTTGGTAGGAGTAATGCAAAATCAAAATGCCTTTCTGTATGGATGTCAGTCTGGAGAAGTGGGCATTTCTAGACAGATTGCATGAAGACTACCATATGCAACTCTCACATGTGATGCTGAGCATTCACGTTTGAAAAAAAATGTAATCTAATGAATGAAAGGGGCTCACAAGCAACAGTAAAGCTGGAGAGGAAAAGGTTAAAAAATGTTGGATGTCCTGCAGGCAGGAGAATAAGATGGACTATGATTCGGTGCAGCTTCTAATGCACATTTTTAGACGCTCATAGTGTGCAGTGAAATAGGAGTAAGCAATTTCAGTACAGGAGAGGAGCCTGTGCAACTGGGCAAGACTGAAGCGAAAGCTGGAATTTAGCTTTAGGTGAAGGCAGGTTCACTTTATTTACTAAGCTCAGTCTCAGCTTCTCTAGCTGCTCAGCCCTAGTGGAACTACTACTTGAAAGGACAAGTAAATTGCTACCAAATGTATAACAGTTGAACCCCAGGCACAAAAACATTAATTTATATATACGGGATATATCCCTTAATAGCCACAAAGGATATAGATCCACTTTGTTTGCTCCAAATGCCTTTGCAAACTGAGTTATTACCTTGTAAACGTAGCAGTGACATCATAGCTGTGCTGTACACAGCCTATTTGGAGAGCGGAGCTGTTGGAGGAGCCAAGCAGAGCTACCATCTACAGGAGGGGGCGGAGGCAAGACCAGTCAGAGGCAACATTTCACACTGAATTACAGCACAGATCTGGAGGAAATATTATTATTATACAGATTTATATAGCGCCAACAGTTTGCGCATCGCTTTACAACATGAGGGCAGACATTACACTTACATTACAATTTGATACAAGAGAAATCAGAGGGCCCTGCTCGTTAGAGCTTACAATCTAAAAAGGAAGGGTTAATTGATATAAAAGGTAATAGTTGTGGGGGGATTAGCTGATGGAAGAAGTAAAACAGTGTTAGTTAGAAGCAGGATAGGCTTCTTTAAAGAGAAGGGTTTTCAGGGTTTGCCTAAAGATGGATAGATTAGGGGACAGTCGGACAGATTGGGGTAGGGAGTTCCAAAGGATGGGAGAAGATGGGAGAAATAAACAAATAACACCAAGATTCAATTAAGTGTATGCATGCCCCTCGTAGTTAGAAAATATTTGCTTATCCTGGCTTTAAAAGAGAAGTATGGCCAAAGCTTTTTTGACCATGCTTCTTTTGTGGGTCACAGGAGTGCACTTATTTTTGTTCTCCAGTGACCTAGAGTCAGCATATAGCAGGCTATTGCCCACTATGAGCTGATGGAGCCGAGCTGCTCTAGGCTCTGAAGGGATTCAGACAATATTGTTGGAATCCACCTGGCTACCTGATTGAGAGCTGGAGCTAGCTGCACCTGACCCCTTCCCTAGCCCGACACTGCAGTGAGTGCTGAAGGAGTAGAGCGGAGAGCAGTGACTGAGACTTATTGCTCTCCACTCCAACGAGACCAAGAACTGTGTGACCAGCAATCATGTGATCACTCAGTTCTCGGTCTTAGAGCCGCAGCATAGAGGAAAGTATGGATGTTTACTTTTTAAAAAGCCATACTTCTCTTTTAAGCAAATATAAAATATGCCATGGCTTCTAAAGTGCACCAAGGATGCACTATGACTGATAAATAATAGCGTTATTTTGGTGGAATGGATCATTGTTAGGCCTTATGCACACTTGAGCTCAAAAGTGCTGCTTTTACAGATGTTTGAGGTTTTTTTTGTCTCTAAACTCCACCCATATTACCCTACTGTATGTGTTCATGTCCACTATAGGCATTTACAGGAGTTTAGAGGTAGGGGCAGAGGTGTTTAAAGGCAGAAAAATCCCACAACAAAGTTGCGTTCAGGAGGGGAGCTTTTGAGCATAATAAATGCCTGACAAGCCTAAATGTGATTAAATGAGTGTAAACGCATTTAAACAAGTGCTAGGTGCGTTTAGCGTCTGAGCGTTCTTTAATTTCAATAGCCAGAATAAATTAATATTCTGGCCAATGAAATAAATAAATGCCCAAGCGTTTGACACGCCTAAACGCGGCTTAGGCGCGTTTTCAAAGCTGCTTTTCTCCTGCCAGGAGAGAAGCATTTACAAAAGCCCCAGTATGCACGAAGCCTTAGGTGTGTAAACGATGGATAAGATTTAAAAGACAAGTGTGCAGAGCAGTGTAAATGAAAGCTTAGCGGTAGAAGAGCAGAATTACAAGCGCCAGCTTTGTGTATCTCAGTCTCTCATATTAATGCATCATAGTCTTCTGGCCTGAGGCCTTGTAAGTGTAGCACAGAAACCTCAGCCTGTTTTACATTATTTGTTGAAAGCTTTTACACTAATAACCTGAACCCTGCAAACACGGGCAGTGGGACCTTTTCTGGGGCTTCTACCAAGAGATAATAGCACGAGGTGTAGGACTAGACAATAGCTTACTGTAAAAAGTTCAAAAGAATGAAATATGACACAGGCGATGAAGGACATGGATATCTACAACATTTATGGATCAGTAGTATTATAAAAATGTTGGGAGATGTATGAGATGTCCTTGATTATGTTTCTTTTGCTCCTCAGATAAACAGTTCCATTTAATGTCACTTCTATTGTACGTTCCTGGGTGCTCTGGCTAATGAATACTCTTAGAGTATGGAAAATGCACCACCAGAATACATTAGAAAAAATGTGTCTGGTGTTGCATACAGATGTGCCACATAGTGATTCAGGCCTTGTATCCTACACAATACCCCTGAAAATCCTCGCTATTGCCAAGAAGTCCATTGACATCTCTCCTACTCATATTAATGCACCAAGACTCAAAAGAGTGTCAGAAAGACAACAAAAGACAGCAACTTCTAGAAAGGGATAACGGACATTTTAGCACACAAAAGAATAATGATGAAGCCCATATTTTTGGATTAAGGCTAGTAGTTGTTAATCAAAGTTACAATTGCATGGTGTGGTTTTGTACATTGAAGTGTTCCTCAGGTATCTATTTGTGGTGAAAAAAAAACAAAAAACTGGGGTGTGGGCTGAGATCTCAGGCTCTTGAGATTTGCTGGTCATTTCTCAACCCTGTCAAGGGGAGTACGTGAGAGGCATTTCAAAATGTTTCCAATATGGCTGAACGGTGCTGCAACCAAAGAAAGAGAAATTCTGGGGAAGCGGCTTAGCCATGTACATTAAGAGGCAAAAACATAGATAATAATATATATATATGTATATATATATATATATATAAATATAAAGGCAAATAAACAGTATGTGTTCATATACATATGAGACAACACATATGTGCCCACACACACATATACAATACATTCAATGTGTGTAGTAGTGATGAAGTTGCTTATATGTAAGGAGTGATGGCACGCCCATATCTGGTTCTCAACTCTTATAAAAATACCATGGCTCATACTTGTAAATCATTTGTGTCTGATTTAGTACCTAGGTACCATTAGACAAAACATCTAACTGTTAGCATTACATCTTACAAACAAGATACTAGAACAATAAACATAATATATTAATATTAGGAGGAAATAAGTCGCTAATCCCTAGTAAGAGTATGTATAGCTGACCATACATATTACAATCTGATGGTATAATCTATTATGTTTAGATGGAATTATACATAAAATCAGGTGGATGTACATTAAAAACATTCATTAAAACCTACGTGAGGTTGTATGAAGCAGTGACTGGATATTTAAGAAAATGCGCCATTAAATGTAAGCACATTGTGAAGCCACAGAAACTTTACAATCTTTCCTTCCCATTTTCTTACTTTTGGGTTGCAAGGCATTATTTTTTTTGTACCATTTAAGCTAAAGTTAGTACATTGTACAACCAGATTGTGATGTGTGTGGTCTTTTTAACTGCTATAAGAAGTCCATTTGACTCAACTGTCTATCAGTCAAGTTGAGGGTCTCGCTAGACATTAGTATTCATAACAGCTAATTAGACTGCTCTCATTTACTAAACTATGCTAGAAGAAAGGTTATCCTGCCCCTTCTATAGATACCCACATAATAGTTCTCTTGGAAGTTTCTCTCTTTCTATATGCCTATTTTTTAGATTGTAATACAATAGTGACTCAATAGAAGTTGCTGGACCAACAAAACCTGTGCTTATGTCAGCTGCCAATCAGTATACACAGATATATATATCTATATAGATATATCTATCTATCTATCTATCTATAGAGATAAATCTCTATATATAGAGATATATCTATATATCTACATAGATATATCTCTATATATAGAGAGATATATCCATATATATATATAGATATATCTATATATCTATATCTATATCTATATATATATATATATATATATACACATAGATATATCTATCTATATATATATATATATATATATATATATATATATATATATATATATATATATATATATATATATATATATCTGTGTATACAGTAAAGCAATATAAAACAAAAAATAATGAATATTTACCTTTGCCAACAAACGTGTCTACTTCATACAACCATTCGCATTACATAATGTATATATTTATACACACACACAGTATAAAGTATACAGTATATCAAATGTCTCTAATTTCATGAGATTTTTCCAATGCTATATATTTCACCTCAAAAATTCTAGGAATGTCCCCATTGTCTCCCTGTCTTCATTAGCAGTATTAAATAAATATATATATCTAGATATAGATCTATCTATCTATCTATCTATCTATCTATCTATCTATCTATCTATCTATCTATATATATATTCTATGCATTAGTTACAGTTCCTAGGAATTACTTTTTTTCGGTTAATTTCTTTGACGTACAGCAATTACGTAACAGCAAAATCATTAAATACATACATACATGAAGCACCCTATGGTCCTGTAAGCATTACATACTCATATTAACCAAGTTACCTGCAAAACCTGAATATTATTTTAGACTACTGTCAGTTGTAACTTGTCCCATGGCTGAACACAATATGGAAGTTTTCCAAAAATTTCCCCAAAGCATATCACTAAAGACAGGTTTATCAGATATGGCTTGGCTTATTTTAATATATATCTTCAGTAATAAGAAACTGCCAAGGTTTAAAAAAAAACAAAAAAAGTAATTTTTTTACCTTAAGCATGCCATAGAGGATGTGTGGATAAACTAATTAAGCATACTATAGGCACTTTTTTCATAAAGTAGCATAAAATATTTGGTATTGATTACTATAAGGGCTGACTTATACATACACATAGACTCGATACACAGAGCAATAGTTATTGATATATAACTCTCATCATATAAGCTTACACACACCCAACCGTTACCCATCCAGAGGTCAAATCTATGATTTATACCTCTAAGGATAGTTGGGGGTACTCATTCTGGTTCATTTATACTTTTAAGGGTGTATTCAAATATTGGACAATGTATGAGTATTCAAGTGTACAACATCTATTTCACGTCCTTGCTAAAGATAATCTATCTAAATTTTCTCATCATTTGTAGATATTTGGCATCTCCAGGAATCAACCAAAAATGTATCTTGTACTGTTCCAGTAGTAAACAGGAGGCATTTAGTGGACACAATACTTTGGTTATGTAATATACAGAGCATGATGTTTTTCTTTTCCTTTAACCATAAATGCAAGTTTCTTTGACCAATTTTACACCATGCACAGACATGTTAGACTGTTTCCTTTTGAAATGTTTCAGCCACTGTACACTTTCCTGGACCATGTACCACTAAAAAAATATATATATATATGAAACGGTAAAACTGACAAAAAAAGGGAAAAAATTATACATACAGGTATTTGTATATATATATATATATATATATATATATATATATATATATATATATATATATATATACACATCCCACACAGAGACACCCACACATATACACTGTAGACATGTGTGTGTAGGTATATTTTGTTATGAAATACCCTTAGGAATAGGACTTCTAAACTGAATACATCATGTAAAAATAAAATGAAATAGCAGGCAAATCTGCCATATATATATATATATATATATATCTTTGTATGCAGTTTTGCACCTCATAAAGTATGATCCACTGAGGATAACCAGGCTCCTAGTGTGACAAGAGTTGTGTTAATACATATAAGCTTCATACAACACAAACCTTTCTGTTCCAGATCCCAATGACAAAAAGGAATTTAAATTATATCAGACAGAACCCCAGTCTGGCAAGAACACCAAGGTAGTCCAGTCTTGATTACAGTGTACATGTTTGTAATGTGTAGATATGCAATATTATTATGCTCTGTAAATCTACTGCCCCACTGAGCTTACAGCTGGCTACACGGCCTTAACTACAGTTTATGTGTGAACATTGTGATTATTACAAGGCTGTCATAAAACACATCACTAATATTAGCACTAATTAGCAAAGTGTACAGTATTGTTTTATGTGGCTGTTAAAATCCGGTGTGGTTTTATAGTGTTTTACTGCAGCCAAGGAATCACACATTCGAAGGCCTATCACCAACACATCTTGATTTATCTTGGTGTGTTCCTGGAAAGAACTTAAGAAAGCTCAACTAAACCCATTCCAAGTGAATCCTAGCGATATTAAACATAACATAGAACTGGGATTTTGATCCCTGGGTCTATATGCCTGTTGTACTCAGAAACACAGGGATAAAAGAAGCCAATGGGTTTCTAAAGCTTCAATATGTTCTGTAGCACTGTACAGGGGGTAACAAAGAACCCAAGAGACGTGACACAGCATAAATATATACACAGGGCCAGAAAGAAGTTATGGTTGTTTCTTGTGAGATCCTACAATATAAATGGAAAACTTTAACCAAGCAGACTTAAAAACCCTATTTTCTTATCACTTCAAACTCCTTTCTTAAGAACTCGGATAGAATTCTAGGGCATTTCTTTCATTACTTTGAGTGAGTTGGAAGCAGGGAGGCTGAATGACAAATACTGTGCCAGCTATTCAGATACAGTACAAAAGCGGATTGCATTTTACATAACGGGAGAAACACAAAAGCTATGAGGCATTCAGACTTTGGAAACTGCTTTCCCAACTTGTATGCTGCATTCTAGCACAAGGAGCAGATCACTCTGAATGACATTTATTTCAAATGTAGCCAAAGAGCATTCCTGAAAGGAATTTAGGCAGAAGGTGTTGAATAAATCACGCTCCAAATAATGAACATAATGCATGGACTATATAAGTATGTGGTTATACGAAAATAGACTGGGCGTATTTATCAACAAACCCAATATGTAACAAGTACTTTCACGGCAAGTACTTATTTTTAAACCGAACCATCCAAAAACATATTTGCTTGTTATTCGTAACTCTTATTCCTTTCTATTAAAAAAAAATTGCTGGAATAAATAAGAGCTATGTACTACTTTAACACCGTGGAAGACCTACAAACGAAGGTTACCATTCTTTACCATCAGAGAGATGATTAAAAGTCATTCTCCCCATCAACGTTTATTACTAAGATCATCAACGAAGAACAGCAAACACATGCACATTTGTTTTGTTTTTTCTCTAGCGCCAACATACAAGCAATTACCCAACTTTACATAATCTTCAGCAGTCATGCCAGCTATTATGCAGTCATACGGTTTATCACCTACTCAGCTATATTAGGCTTAGCTGAGTCATTTTCTGAGCATCTAAGATGGCTGCTCCTTAACAGGCAAGGGAGAAGACCAGTTTGACGGTCCAGATTCCTTTTTACTAAGCATTAAAAAGAAAATCCACAAGTTATAATGCTTAGGTTTGGTATATGGAGCCATTGTTTTTTTTTTTCTAATATCACTACAAAGTTGTGGCTTTCCATTTATATCTGCACCAGACCTGATCTTTAGAAGGCTCCTTTTACTGCACTTGCTTTCCCTGTTCAAAGGTTATCAGGACAGTTCCACTGAATGTAGCTCCAATAAAACTATACAAATTCAATTATTTTTGTCTTAGTCATTTTGTTGTGTAGTCTATATCATGGTTGGCAGTACAATGTAGTGGACACTGGGTGTTTTAGGTATCACAAGGGTTTTTAAGGTCCAAAAGCATTTATTACAGAATATGCAAGATATATTTGTCTACATCACTGTGCTAGATTATAGTTAAACTTCAAAGAACAATAAAATAATATAATAATATATGCCTGTAGATACATTTATGATGTGTAGAGATACAAATATTATTAAATCATCATTTTATACACAATGCTTCTGTGTGTGAATGGGCTATGGATACACATACCAGCAGTGATTTAGAATGGGAATAAGGTGTGGTCATTATTATGTATAACACAGAAAGACCTAATATTCACACCACTGGCTAGGACTCCCGGAAATGTATGTATGTATGTATGTGTAAAAAGGTGTGCTACACACACACACATACAAACACACACACACACATACAAACGCACACACACACACATGTATATATATATATATATATATATATATATATATATATATATATATATATATTATGATATTCTGTACCAATGTGGGAAGCAAAATGTTATAAATGGTGTTCACTAATTTGTTCACACCCGAGGAAGCACAGAATTGTATGCAGTGCCCACCCAGATCTGGATGGAAGAATGTGCTGTTAGGACAGAATATGTAGCCAATGAAGGATGCAGTCTGTTACCAGGAGCCATTTGGACATCTTCCATACACATATCTAGAATTCATTAAGAATGTGGAGCACAGAGCCAATAGACAATGCACAGCCCACTTTGGAGCACAAGCATCCTCCACCAGAGGAAGCCATTTTAGAATGTACGACCATTTCAGAGAATGCAAATTAAAGCTACACCAGAAGAATTTTTTCTACATAAAGCAAAATAGATGACAGAAATCATAGCATGCATAACTCTAATCCTCTTTCCTATGTGACGTTATCTCTAATGACAAAATTTCCCCTAAAATTGCTTCCAGTTTAATGCATCTACTAACCAGTGTTCATTGATATGTGTATTTCCATCATTTCCATGGAAATGTAAAATGTTCTCATGAAAGCTGATTGAGATTGTGCTTTCATCATTTCCCGCCTAATGTGATCAGTGTCACGTGTTTCTAAATTTTTTCAGTCTTATTCATGCGCAACAACTATGAATGTACACATTATTTGTATTATTTGATTATATACCACATTTCTATAAGCATTTGCCCCAACCTCACTACCGCTAGGCCAATTCAAGCCAAAATGTCCACAGACCAACTGGAATTATTCAAATATTCCTATGAAATTGGAAAATACAACAAAAATCATACCTTGCTTATGTTGTATATCCAGTGGTGAAGCTCATTGTAATCCAAACTTAAGTTACTCTTCTTCTGTATATACCCAAAGAGAAACAAAGATTTGTAATCCAATGTTGTGGAAAACTAGTGTTTGATCCATTTGTGGCTGAAAATATTACAGGAACCAAAACCCATTGCATTTTCTTCTCGTAGACATGAACCCATCGCATTGCAACCTCCATCGAGAACCTTTTGAAGAATACGTATTTAATCCAAATCTGATCAAAGCTTCTTGGAATGTTAACATATCCTAATTAAGTAGAGCTAAAATAAAAAAATATATAAAACATTTTTAATGTGAGTTATATTTAATCAAAAAAGCAACGTAAAATGATTATGTTTAAAATAATTGTAGCAATAAAATAAGGATAAAAATAGTATTTTATTCATATATTACTTTATGAAGACATAATTATTGGCGTCTACATTCAATTTTATATCATACTTTGGGAATGTTAATGCTGTACCACTATTAAACTGGTTACAGCGCTTCATTCAAAATTAATAATTAATTTTTTTTTATTTCAAACTTCTTCAAATGTTTTCAGAATTGAGACTTGAGTGGGCCTTGCCTCTACCATTTTAGGAGGACCTTGATGAAATAAAAAATAGTAACTTAGTGATGTAAAGTGGTCCAATACTATTTGACACGGAACTGTAGCAAGAGAGCGCTGTTGTAATGAAACAATGGCTAATTGATATGAAAAAAGTGCCAAGGTCTTTTTCTCCCAGTGTTATCAATATATACCCAGGCAACCACAAAATCTAAAGTTAAACAAATAATAATAAAGTAGAGAGAGTTGACAACGCTTTCAAGCTCAATAAAAAGATGCCAGTGGTTTAAAAGCGCCCTAAACCAAACTATACCAGCGTTCATTTTTTTACTTCGTTGTCGATGCCACCTCGAACAAAGAGAAACAGAAATTTGATGGAACTTGTATAATAAATGAACATCATAGATCTAGAGGTCATGAATCCAGTCCTGAAAATCAAAATGTATATTTTTCTGTAATAACATGAGTTTATTAATAATTTTATTTTTTATATATAAAATGTGTCTTTTTTCACAACATATGGGGTGATGAACAAGAAACATTCTTTTGTCTAACATCTGGATGAATCGCTTTTATGTGGTCACAAACACATCCAGTCATAGAAAATAGTACAGAATACTGAATCTAGAATGTAATTTTAACTATTTCCTTCTTATGTTTTTGAACAATAGAGTAGGAATCGCGTAAGGGGACTGCCCTAACTTTGTGACCTAGCTGCGTCACTCCCTCAGAACAATGGGAAACACTACCATGCCTTATAATATAAGCAGGTTTTGTTCAATTCATGTTATTATGTTTTTCTGATAAAAGATATTTAAATAGTTTAAACCTGTAGATCTGATCTTCAACTTATTAAATATGTCCATCCAATTTATTCAGATGTTTAACCATGTGTAACACATGTGAGTGCAAATGCTGTCATTCATTACAAATAGAAGGTATAAAATTAGTGTTAACAGTCCAAAAAAAATGTTAAAAAAAAAAAATCACAAAAAAAATCACTTCCCCAAAGTGCATTTATTTCACAACTTTATACTAGAAGCAAACTTTAATAAAAGTTTGGCAACTTTCTGTCACTATGTAATCGCAGGTACCAGCATTAAAACGCTGGCTTTAAAAGTATCGATAGGATGAAAAAATACAGTTCATAAACTTTTCCAGCAAGTTTCTGCGGAAACATATTTAGCATAATGAGATGCATAATGAATTCACCATAACCATTAAACTGAATTTCTGAGTAAATAATGAGTGCTTGCAAATATCCTTTACTCTGGATATTATTTAGTGTCAAGACAAAGAGAGAGAACATATATCAGGGACAAAAGGCTATGTGATCCTTATCTTGTAATAGCTACTACCACCTAGGCTGGAAAGTTCTTTAAAGTTGAAAAAGAAGTTTAACTCCCTCCTGACCAGGTAAAATAGTACTTTTATTTTGGTTTAGTTTTGAAAGGAGGTAGAAATTAAGCTGCAACGAGCTGAGACTACACCTGATCCCTGCCCACCCACATCCCACTTACATATTGCAAACTCACCTCCACAAAGAAACTTCCAAGGCTCCTTTTGTGACTTTGCAGGTATCCAGGGGCTTGAAGTCGCATCAGCTGAGAAGCTTTCACATTGCAAGGCAAGGAAGTTAGGAACTGGCTTGCCAGATAGGGATGCAGATAAAGAGTTCTTGAGAGTTTTTTTTCTTTTGTTCAAGTTCCCCGAGCAAACAAAGAACTGGAGCTCTGCAGCAGCAGGTTTCTCACTCCCACCCTCACCCTCCTCCCTTGTCTACTCAAGGAGCCCACATCCACCCAATGTTCTTACAAGACTCAGGAAACTTTTGCCCCACATCAGCTTCATCCCAAGCCAGGCAAACCTAAAGAAAAAAAAAAAAAAAAAACTTCCTCTGGACTCCTGGAAGACAGAACCCTTAGAGCAGCAAGTGAGAGGAACAAAAGCAGCCCAAATGTCCAAAAGATGTCCCTCTTTGTTTGGACTCAGCTCCTGATCAGTCAGTCTCCCTTTGACGTGTTAAAAGCTGGAAGGGAGTGCAATGTATAGAGGGAGGCAGATCCTGATGCTGATGAAGATATTAGGTGTGAAGCCTGCAGTCCCTCTTCACTGTCCCATCCTGTCCACTCCCCTCCCCATAGCTCATTGTCCTTGGACTTAGGTTCAACAACAAAGAGATGAGCTAGGCGTTACACCATCCTACCTGTTGCACAGACAGCAGCATCTGCAGCAGCTCTCCCTGGGAAAAAAAACAAAAAACAAGCCTGTCTCAAGCCTCCCGAACTTTCACTTGTTTCACAAAACAATTTGGGACCAGAATGAGTTAGAGAGCACCTCCCACTAAACAAAAAAAAAATAAAAAAATACTCTGGGTGCAGGACAGGGATGGGTAGCCACAGCAACTGTGCAACTGTGCCAGGGACTTGCTGGCCAGCATTGCCTTCAGCACACAAGTGAGGTCATAATAAGCATGGTATAAAAAGTTGTCTTTTTTTGCAGAGTAGAGTTAGTAGTCAGCTCCTTATCCCTTTTCTGCTTACTAACTGCACGTTCCAACAGTAGAGAGGGGAGGAGGAGGCAGTTCAAAACAAACACACAGCCTTTAAAGGCACAGCCCTTGAACTACAGCTATCTGGTCCTGGGCTGGTTTTGGTACCATCAAAAATATATTAAAAAATAAATAGAATAAAAGATGATCAGTATGGCACAAATAGTTCTGCCAGCTTGCTGTGGCTTTGTTCTGTAAGTTGATTGTAACTCTGTCCTGAGTGAGCAGCAAGAAACTTACACAGGAAAAGTTTACTTAGAGGAAAAGTTACATGTAATGGAGAGATGCTGTGCAATGACACTGTATGTGGTGTTTACAGCTGAAAAATGGCAAGGATTGTATTTATTTCTATTTTTTTAATCTGAATTTTAATCATGGCTAAATATCTTTAAAATATTTGCAAACAGTATTCTATTGATATAAAAAAGCATAATAGTAATAGAATGGCATTGTCACTTACCTGGCGCAAATAAAAAGCTAATGGCTATTCCACTTACCGGGAGCAAATAAAAAGTTCATGGGAATGCCACTTACCAGGAACAAATAATACCTTAGCAGCAATGTCACTTACCTGGCGCATATAAAAAGCTAATGGCAATGTCACCTACCGGGAGCAAATAATAACTTAGCAGCAATGTCACTTACCTGGCCTAAATAAAAAGCTAATGGCAATGCCACTTACTGGGAGCAAATTATAACTTAGTAGCAATGTCACTTACCTGTAGCAAACAAAAAGTCCAAATCTTCTTTGTTATTAGTAATATAATGGCATTGATAACACATTCAAGGGGAAAAAAAACTAACATAATGGCAATGCCACTTACTTGTAGCAAATAAAAAGCTAATGGCAATGCCACTTAACTGGAGTGAATAAAAAGCTAATGGCAATGCCACTTACCGGGAGCAAATAAAAACTTAGCGACAATGTTACTTACCTGAAGCAAATAAAAAGTCCAAATCTTCTTTGCTATTAGTAATATAATGGCTTTGGTAACACATTCAAGAAAGAAAAAAAAACTAACATAATGGCAATGCCACTTACCTGGAGTAAAATAAAAAGCTATTAGCAATGCTACTTACCGAGAGCAGATAAAAAGTTAGCAGCAGTGGGGCTGATTTACTAAAACTGAAAAGTGCAAAATCTGGTGCAGTTCTGCATAGAAACCAATCAGCTTCCATTTTTTTTGCCAAAGCTTAATTGAACAACCTGAAGTTAGAAGCTGCTTGGCTACCATGCACAACTGCACCACATTTTGCACTTTCCAGTTTTACTAAATCAAACCAAGTGTCACTTACCTGAAGCAAATAAAAAGTCTAAATCTTCTTTGTTATTTGTAATATAATGGTTACATTGGTAACGAATTCACAAAAAAAAAAAGAAAAACTAATATAATGGCAATGTCACTTAACTGTAGCAAATAAAAACTTTAATAGCAATGTCACCTACCTGGAGCAAATAGAAACTTAATGGCAATGCCACTTACCTGGAGCAAACAAAAACTTAATGGAAATATCACTTACCTGGAGCAAATAAAAAGTTCAAAGCTCCATTGTAAATAGTAATAAAAAGTCACTGGCAATGCATTACAAAAAAAAGACTGAACATAATGGCAATGTCATTACCTGCAGCAAAAAAAAGTCCCAAGTCCCAATTACTATTGTAATTCAGAATGTATTGGCAAAACACTCAAGAAAACTTAAGATAAAAGTAATATTACTTATCTAAAGCAAAAAAAGTCAAAAGTTTCTTTGCAAGAAGTAATATAAAGCAGGTGGCAATGCATTCATAAATAAAAAAATAAAAAAAAACATTACAATGGCAATGTAACTTACCTGCAGCATATCAAAAGTCCCATGCTTCTTTATACAGAGAACAAAGATTTTGGGAAGCAGGAAAGAAACGAAAACTAATAGAAAGTAACTAATCTGTGAATATTCTGTGATAGGACAGTGATTGATAACAGAAGGGAGTTCTTGGTACTGTAAATGATGCAGGTAAGACCCATAAAGTGATCTGTAATCCCCCAGAAGTGAAGGAGTTCATTGTTACTGGATGTCCTCTCCCTCCCTTTCTCTTCAGCTCTTCCCAGCAGAACAAAGAAACTGTGCTCACAGCTTGGTGTGCAACTTTCAAACAGGCTGACGTACTTCACAGGAGCTACTTCGCAACTTTGCAAAACTCTTGCTTTTCAAGGACAGATGATGGCTAAATGAGGAAGAGGATGACAAAGGCTGAAATAACCAGAACCCCTCAAACAGAGCACCCCCTTTTCTGTGTCCTCCTTGCTTCTGTAGGCAGTAGTCACTGTACACAGAGCAGCACCCTGGCCAGTTCTGGAGGGAAAGGTAGAAAGAAACTGCAGATTTTGGTTCCTATACTGTACATAAGATGAAGCCTATGTATACATAGGAGACACAACTATATTCCGCTAGTCCAGGGGAACTGGACACATAAAGAACTCTTATTGAGGCAGCTATACCTGGACTGGATCAAGGAGGGTCCCTTGAAATTTTAAAGGTGAAATATTATTTTAATCTAAAAAATACTTTGTACATTTGATTACCAATATAAAAACAAAATAAGTAGCCCTTAGAGTCAATGTGCCCATAATGATGGCAATTTTACGATACCGTTATACTTTTTCTAAAAGACAAACAGGGGTAATTATAGTTGCTCCAGTTCTGATTAGAGGAGTCAGATTGTGTCCCACTAGAATTTGAAAAGATTGTTGATTCTATTAGACTGATTTGTGTTGATTGCATGTTAATACAACTACAATGTGCTAATTGCATAATTGAATATGAGCTGTGATTGGTTAAATTGTTAGATAATTGAAATTGGAATGAATTCTTTAACCATAAACTTATAGCATATTCATTATGACTGAAAACAGGGCATTTGTACTATAACATATATGTTTTTCCTTCATGACTTACCAAATGTCCTGTAATTAGAACCTTCCTATCCTATGGGACATTCAACTTAATTCACTGCTTTATTGCACATGCATTGTTTGCCATAACATGTATTTTCAACAGTGGACCTTATTTCTATAAGTATCTTGTTTAAAGTTTCTGCAAAGTCAATAATTTATTTTTTTTTTTAGTTAGAGTTACGGAAAAATCCTCCAATTGGGACACTTTTATTTATGACAACTCTCTAAAACCGGGTGCACACGGGCCGAATGTCGGTGAGACAGCGGCCGGTTAAAAAAAAAATGGTCGACATTCGGCCCGTGTGTATGTTGGTCTGTCCGACAGAAGGCGGCCATTCGGAAAACCAGCAGCCGTCTAACTCCCGAACAGCACTCTCAGCCAATGGCAGATCTGAGTGTTCTGGCAGGGGCTGTCCCTCTGTCAGAACACAACAGCTCAGTGGGGGGGGGGTTCGCTGAAATAACCTTGCATGGTTAGTACAGTAGCTCCGACCGGCGCTGACAGTTTTTTTTCCGTTCAACCCCAGAAAAGAGTACTATGAATAGAGGAGGTAGACCATTGTTTCCTCCATCCACCCTCTATTTATAGATCGCTTTTCTATCATTTTAACTATAATACAGCTTCCATGAATGGAGAATGGTGGCAAAAAAGGGCGGGCATATTTGGCACTCTTGATGAGTACCTATGGTAGGTCCAGTAGCTGTATTAGCTCCCACAACACCAGAAGATTACCAATGTGAGGGTATGGAGGGGTGGGGAGGCAGAATGAACATTTCAACTACGACATCAGCCACCAGCACAAGAGACACTCCTCAATGAACGTAAGTCCTCAATAAACTTAGGCTTTAAATTTGCTGTGAAAAATGTCAGCTGGAGAGAGTGTGTTTATACATGGGTAAAATAGGAGCTGATCAAGCAGTTTAGGCATTTCAAGGAGAACTTCTAACCAGGAACAACACAGTAGGAATTGAAATCCAACTAATTTGGGACCTATAGCTGAAAACAGAGCCTTTGACTTTGCATTTCAGACAGGAAACTAGCCATTACACACAATAGCCTTGTCTAGGCAACAAATAACTCTAAGTGGAAAAGTACATGTAGCTTCCTTCCAGTTAGGCTGGTAAGTAAATTAAGTTTGGCTCCACAGTAGTAAGTGGAGTGGTTGTTGATTATTTGGATCTGCTGAGGGTTCCTGAGCTGAGTGTTTGATTGCTTACCCCTGCCTCTGGAAGATACTTCCAGAGCACAGGTAGAAAGATTCAAATGATCAGCTGAATATAAATCTTACCATGGCCAATCCCTGGAAGGAGAAATCCATATTGTGGCTGGGGAGGGGATAAATGGGCAGGAGGCCTGAACAGATTGTTCTTTCCTCATCAGGGAGGGTTCCAGTACTCCTGGGGCTGCTGCCCCTAGGAGAAGAATCACTGAGACAAGAGATAACAATTTGGGCCTCAGTGGTAGCTAAGCTGAGGGCCTTAGGAGAATTGTTGAGGAGGTTTGTTATTTTCCTCTCGAGAGATCTACAAGTGGAGGCTGGAAGGCAGACAGCTCCTGGACACCCTGAGTAAAGGTATTGCTAGTGTCTCGTAGATGTGCAATTGCCAAAAGGGATCAATGGGCAGAGATTGCCCTGTGGTCTGCAGCTGTGAGGCCTTAGACATTCCTTTCATCCCCTACTACCCCCAGAAAGCTGCTATCGAGAGACTAGAGATTAGTTTATTCTCCTGTGCTGTTGCGTAATGTTTTGGAGCATCCAGTGACCCCAAACCCCTTCTTCCTGGTAAAGTTCTGCTCCAATAAATCCTAAAAAGACATCCCCTAGATAAAGGTTTAATTGCTGATTGGTGGTCCCCCCCCCATGTGTTATAGTCATAAAGACTTTATGATTAATTAGGAGCTGCCGAATAAGTCAGAGAGATGTTTGTGGCAGCATCTCGTCTGTTGTGTAGGCTGAATTGATTCAAATAAAAAGGCTGCAAGATGATGAACTGCTGCAATCAATGTACATTTTGCATAAATACGTGGATGCTACAAGATACAGGGCCAATCCTAGGGTCACAGATGCCTGGGTGCAGAAATATTTCTGGTCCATCCCCCCCACATGGGCATGGTCATCTTACTAACCCCTCCCCTTTGCAATGTTTCTATGACAACGAGTCCCGCTATAAGTCGCTAATCGCCGCCACTACTAGTAAACAAATAAATAAAAATAGTTTCATAGTTTGTAGACGCTATAAGTTTTTACGCAAACCAATCAATATACAATATACGCTTATTGGGACTTGTTGTCCTCTACTAGTTGGGGGTGGGTGACACATCCTCAACTCTGAGAGGTTCATGCTGGGACTTGCAGTCATTCACTTTTGGGAGGGTCACATCCTCCAAAAATGACAAGCTACAAGTCCCAGCATGAACCCCTCAGAGCTAAGGACGTGACACCCCCACCCCCAACTAGTCGAGTACAAGTCCCAACATGTGATTTAAAAATGTGATTTCCCCCAAAAGTGAAGGACTACAAGTCCCAACATAAACCCCTGAGATCTAAGAATGTGATCCCTTAGATCTCAAGGGTTCATGCTGTGACCTGTACTCTTTCACTAGTCGGGGGGCCGGGGGGACACCTCTTCAGCTCTGAGGTGTTCATGCTGGGACAGTGGGACCTGTATTCCTTCACTAGTTGTGGGGGCGGGTTGTAATAAATCCACAGCTCTAAAGGGGTTCATTCTGGGACCTGTAGTCCACTTCTGGGGGATCACATCCCCAAAAGTGAGGGACTACAAGCCCCAGCATGAATCTTTGAGATCCATCCTTGTGACCTCCTTCTCCCATCCCTCTGAGGGTGTCATCTACTGCCAGCTCATGCTCCTTAATGACACACACATGTTTTAATTCATCTGCCTCATCTTGGAAGATAGAGGGAGGAGGTGGGTGGAGCCAAAATTCACTAGGCATGGAGGAGGAAGAAGTTAAATCCTCCTCCGCTCTGAATGCTGGGGCCTTGGCCTCGCCTTCCTCTTCGTGACGTCACTGGTGGCTAGATGCCAGGAGGCAGGCGAACCTAGCAACCAGTGTGGGTAGTAGAGGCCAGCGGTGCAACAAGAGGGCCTCAGCCAGCCAGAACAAATACTGAAGCACTGTGTGAGAAAATCGGAGCTGCTGCCACTTGAGCTTCAGCATCCATCCCCCCTCGCCACCCTGTACACCTGCCCAAGATTGGCCCTGACCAGATAGTACCATCTTCAGAAGATTCAGTGGTAATTGGTGTTGGAGAAGAAACTGTCTTTCTTTTGATAAATTGAAACAAGGCTGCCACTGGACTGTTTAAAGTTTACCTATACTGAAAGTTAAGTGACAGCAAAATATTAATGTGGGCATTTAGAGAGACCTATACATAACTATAGCATTCTTCTTTAGCTCCCCAGGGCCCCCAAAGCCCAGAATGCTGTGTTAAGCAAACACTGACATTAAATAGGGATTCAGCCATTTGGCTCACCCCCTTCCAATCCCCTACATCTTGTAACTCATTGAAACATTTGTTTGAAATGCAAGCAGTGTTAAGTACTGGGGTTTAGCTTGCTATTAGCCTCTTGCAGTCCCCTGTGCAGCAGAATCCAGGCTGGGGAAAGAAGAAGCAACACAAAAAGCCAATTGATTCTGC
The DNA here is from genome assembly GCA_037952925.1 of Lithobates clamitans. Taxonomy (NCBI): domain Eukaryota; kingdom Metazoa; phylum Chordata; class Amphibia; order Anura; family Ranidae; genus Lithobates; species Lithobates clamitans. Next base: position 3,125,872 of record JBBGZY010000239.1, read on the forward strand.
TGCAGTGCAAGGAGAATGCTGATAAGAGGAGAGAGCAGAGTGGCAAAGATATGGGCTCATCTGCTTGTCCATTCACTGTCACTTTAAAGGTTTTGGGAGGGGCTAGGTGAGTAAGCGAAGTTGCAATCCAAGTAAACAGTTCGAGAGACACCCTGCCACTGCTACAGGAACATAGAAATGAAAATGAAGCATGGCCGCATGCCCATAGATGATGCAATTCGATATATTCAGGAGACAAATAAAAGCAAAAAACACACAATGGTGTATAGGCAGGGGGGGCAAGGTGACGCGTTTCACATATATATATATCAAACATCACATGATGGGTGATGAATTGGAATCAATTAGTCAGGTGATTGGGCTTGCACATTTCGATCTTTGTTCCCATTTAGGAAAACATACCAATTGATCCAAAATCTGTCAATAGAAGATATTTCTCAAGTGCAAATAAAATTGTATCTGTAAAAGAAAAAAAAGATACATCTATATAAATGTCTCTATATACAACAATGAACCTGAAAGAAAACAAACAAAAGCAAAAACAAAGAACGAAACACAGAAGAAAAAGATATAGCACATGTTCCTGTTAAAAGAACATAACGCACCAATGGACATGACTACTCTATCCCATTAATGTTACATATTGTATATGATATATCCAAGTATAGGCTTATACCAGGTATTTCACCAAGCACCAAATCATAAAAGTGGGTCAAATCCCACTCAAAATGTAGGCCCATTGGAATTCTGGTCTGTAGAGAAAATATCCACTTACACAAAATTCTAAAATTATCTCATCTGTTTTTTGTTTTTATTTGTCATTCGGAAACAGCTGATCACAGATAGAGGTAAATGGCCAATTACAGCGGCCCTTTGTCATGTGAACAGCTGTGTCCAATCACATGTAAACAAACTTGTTGGTTATCAGCATTCCTTTCCTCACGCACTGTCACTGTGTGAGGAAAGGCAAGCCGTTTAGTGGCAAGCTGAAAGGGCACATTTACATTGATAATCAGGGCACTGATGATCAGTGCCCTGATTATCTGTGCCAATCAGTGCCCATCAGTGCCAGTGCGGTTTACTAGTACCCATCAGTGCAGCTTATCAGTGCCCATCAGTGCTGCCTATCAGTGCCGCCTGTCAGTGTCCATCAGTCCTCATTAGTGCAGCCACCTCAGTGCCTCCTCATCAGTGCCCATCAGTGCAGCCTATTAGTGCCCATCAGTGCTGCCTCATCAGTGCCCATTAGTGCAGCCTCATCAGTGGCCATCAGTGCAGCCTCACCAGTACCCATCAGTGCAGCCTCATCAGTGCCCATTAGTGCAGCCTCACCAGTGCCCGTCAGTGCAGCCTCATCAGTGCCTATTAGTGCACCATCATCATTAACGCACATCAGTGAGAAAGAAAAATTACTTATTTTATATAACAGACACTAAGAATTTTTTTTTCAAAATACTCTGTATTTTTTTGTTTTTTTAACAAAAAAATAAAAAAAAAACTCAGTGGAGATTAAATACCAACAAAAGAAAGCTCTACTTGTCTCAAAAAACGATAAACATTCCATATGTGTACAGTGTTGCATGACTGAGTAATGGTCATTCAAACTGTGAGAGCAAAATTCAATTCAAATATATTCCTAAATAAAAAAAAGTACCCTTTATTGCTCTCAGCCTCCTTCAACCCCCCAAATTCCTCTTTTATTCTGCTGGTGTGATCTAGCTTCGTTTTAGAGGGTGGCTACAATTGTTCTCCTTGGTCCCACTGTATGTAGGAACAAAGTCACATTCTCTTGCTTGCTCCCATAGATTATGGACTTGGGACGCTGGACTATCGGATTTGTAGCATGCACGGAGCAGTGCACATAACTACAACTAATCTGCGCTGCTTGTTCCAAACAAATGGGAGGGGGAAAAGGAGAGGTTCGGGAACTCATAGAGGACATTATAAGGAAGCACAAAAACACAGTAAAAACTATTTAATGAAAAATAGATTACAGTGCCATTAAGTAGTAAATGTGTATAGATAATATTTGCAAAAAAAGGATATTGTTTAGTGCCAACTCAGCTCCATAATTGTACTTCAAAACAAAATGGCAAGAAGACAGATAGGAGCCACAAAATAAATCACTACTTTTAGGTTTAAATAATTGTCATTTCTGTATGCAAAGTTACACTTACAAATGGCTGCCGGTTACATTTATTTTCAGAGCACTCTGTGAAGACCCACTGCTGTTCTCCCAGCAATTTCCTCCCTTTGCTGCTGTACCTGCTGTCAGAAGATTAGCTGGTGAAGCCAATGTGACTGACAGGTACAAGTAGTATAGAAAGAGAGGCTAGGAGAGCAGCAGTGAAAATACAACAGAGATACTCAAGGACGTATTTAAATTTACACACATTTGAGCCAAAAGAGGAAACAGATAGGCTCTGCTGACTTATTTTTCTGAAAATGCTAGTTTCCTGGCTGTCATGCTGATCCAGTGGCTTAAATCTGAACTCTGGGAATATGCAAAAACAACCCTTGCAGTGCAGGCCACCCCACACTGCAAATGTTAAATGATAGTTTAGTTTGGGGTACACAGATAAGGAAGCACTTACCTTACTCCTGACTCCAGCAGCCTCCCTTGATCCGTGTTACCGGTCCCCTGCAGCCTCCTCCTATCCATGGCTGGCCAAAAATGGCCTGCAGGCTGAAAAAAAAAAAAGAATGGATTTTCTCAACCATACAAATGAGGTGGATGGAGGAATTCTCCCTGTTGTGCTATTGATTCCTCCACTGTCAGAGCACACTGATCAGTGCTGCAGCCCATTGGCTGAATGCGCTGATCAAATGAAAAATTTTCCAACATTCCCGATGAAGGGAAGTCCATCATTAGATCTACTTCTTTCGAGGGAGAACGTACAATGATGGATCAAAATTTTTCCAGTCCCTGCTGTACCAGATGAATTTTAATCCATCTATGGCCAGTATACGGCTCTTTGGACTGCAGTCTCATGCTCACACCATGCACATACAATGTAGGGATAATATCCCTGCTTTGCACCTGAAGACAGAGAGGCCCCAGAGACTGAAGCTTCAGGGAGAGAAGGAGAGAGCACCAGAGCTAATGGGAGAGAAGGTAAGGTAAGAAACACAACCTCTTCAGTCCCCCCTAGACTAAACAAGCATTTAACCTTTGCAGTGGTGGTGGGGGGCTCTTATTGTCACATTCCTGGACTTCAACCTTAAAGTGGTTGTAAAGGCTCAAGGTTTTTTACCTGCATGCTAGGCATGCAGGTAAAAAACCTTCTTTGTGCAGCAGCCCCCCTAATACTTATCTGAGCCCCATCTCGATCCAGCGATGTGTATGACAGCCTCAGCTCTCCCGTATCTCTCCCTCATTGGCTGAGACAGTAGCAGTTGCCATTGGCTCCCACTACTGTCAATCACAGCTAGTGAGCCAATGAGGAGAGAGCAGGGGCAGAACCGAGCCACACTCCATGTGTGAATGGACATACATAGCAGTGGATCTGGAGTGAACCTGCTCAGGTGCCCCCCTAGCAAGCTGCACTTGGCAGGAGGGATGGGCCAGGAGCACCAGCAGGAGACCCGGGAAGAGGAGAATTGGGGCTGCTCTGAGCAAAACTACTGCACAGAGCAGGTAAGTATAATATATTTGCTATTAAACAAAAAACAAAGCTTTGATGTCACTTTAAAGTCAATTATCCAGCATTCTGTTTCAGTTACTGCATTTTTCTTCAAGGTTAGTGATCAGAAAATTTTGAAGTCAGAGACAGCCAAGAAACTAATATTTTCAGAAAGAGGTCAGCAATGTCAGCACAGGTTTCCTTTAATGAGGCAAAGAGCAAAATAGAATTACCCATTAAGACCAAGTATTGCTTAACTTTCACTGATCTAGTATAAATTCTCTTTGTACTATCCATAGTTGTGTGTTGTCACCTCAAAAATTGTAAAGTTTGGACACAGGGCACGCCTTGTTCCTCACCTCTCACATGCTCCACCCTGAGTCTCAGTCTCCTTACACTCAAGCCATGAGGTCAACAGGAACTGAATTAGAAAAAGAGGTTTGAAAGAAAAACAAAACTACTATGGCAAAAGCTCCATTTTCATTGTTTCGTTTTTGAACAATCACCCTATCAGGAAAAGTGAACACATAGTATACTATCAAGTGTTACCATTCATATACCATATTCAAATCTATGCTTCAAGACCTCAACCAACCTCAACCAACTAAGTGGCTGCTGGATTTGTGCATGTCAAATGTTATTTCTAATATTTGTCTGAAGAAATACTTCATATAAAGGATGTTGAGGATGCTTGGAATGCTTTAGCTGGATGGCAAATGACCTTCACCAAGGACACAATCTCTAGGGCAATCTGTTCTTTTCACAGGCAACGAGAATTGGAATGAAATGGTCATGTTGGTGGCAATTGGCAGGACAGAGGAACAGAATCATAGTCAAAGTTAGGCTAATGAGGTAGCTGGCAGGAGGTCAGTTTAACATAGTGAGATACAGTAACAAGTCAGAGGCTTCTTAAACAGCTCACTTCCAAAAGACTCTCCCTGAAGACACGCAGAGCGCAAAATGCATTGAGGCTGAGTTGCTGACATCTCTTCCAGGCCCATCTCCAATGTCTTTTCCAGTTTGGTGGAACGTTTGCTGGCTTTGTGCTTACAAGCATTGGTGCTGGAATTTTTGTAGAAAATAACCCGCATTATCTGAATAAAGGCGGCCATACACGGCTTGAATTTCAGCTGATTTTTTCTGAATCATTTGAAATTTGAGCCATGGGCACTACCCAGCTTAACAAAAGTCAATTGTTATATCATCTTTTGTCAAAGGAGGCGAGTGGAAAACTTTTCACCAAACAGTGACTGCATCCAATCCAAGGTGTTTGGGTATTCTGATAGTTGCAGGTGGCAGCTATCAGAAAACAAAAGCTGGCAGGAAAGATTGGTCCATCGGTGTTGTTTGTTGTGTATAGAGGAATCTGTTGATTTCTTTCTTTTAAACTTATGCATGTACGGCCAGCATAATTGACCTTGATAGCAACACTAATTCGGGAAGGGAGGCCAGCTTTACCATCTGCTCAAAGCCTTTTCAATGAATCCAGTGAGACACAACATAGAAGGAGCACCCACATTGCTTTATTTTGAAGAGGAGCTCTGCAATGGCGTCCCTAGGGGGGCCAGAGGGGGCTCTGACCCCCCCCCCAACATTAAGCTGTGCCCCACCATGTTCCCCCCCAATAAAATTTTTTTTTTTTTTTTTACAAAAAATCAATGTCTAAGAGGGAGAGAGTCCCCAGCCAGCTCCTGTGGGTGATTCCTCCCCCCTCCCTCTGCTCGCTGACACTGCATAATGCGAGCGCTCACACAACCACGGCCGCCCGATCTGCTCCACCGGGACTCTCAGTTACTGAAAAAACAGACTGATTTCTCCCATCCTTAGGACAAGAGAACCAGCCTGTAAATTCCAAGAGATGCCAGACCAGAGCAGTCAATAGCAGGGGCAGGACAGCAAGAGGAGGCTGGGGAACCCCACAGTGGCAGAACACCAGGGCCCGGAGGCAAGACAACCTTTGCAACCCTGATAGTTCTCCCACTGCTTTGGATCCTTATATTTTCTTGGTATGCTGGTGACATCTATCTCTTGTTTTCTGCCACCCTGGGGGACTCCAATACAGTAGGAAGGGAGCTCACTGCAGAACATGTGAAAGGGCCATTGTGGGGTTGTAGTAAAGGGCCCCAGTATATATTTATATATCTATATATATATATCTATATATATATATATAGATATATATATATATATATATAGATATATATATATATATATAGATATATATATAGATATATATATATATATATATATATATATATATATATATATATATATGCATTTTATAGTTGCCCCCCTACTTTTGTCCCTGTCCCCCCATGTGCCCCCCCTAAATATGAAAGCTAGAGACGCCACTGGAGCTCTGATGGCTTCATATGCAAAACCTTCTAGATTTTTATTGAACAGTTGGAGGTGAAGCTTCTGTTCTACAGAAATCTGTACAAAGGATCACTTTGTATTAGGAGTAAACACATACACAATATTGGTATAATGTTCAGCACTAAACCATCTTATGAAAAAGTGAGTGGATTGAAAGTTCTGGGGGTTGAACCACTAAAAATGAGTCTCTAAAAAAAGTCTCTAAATGGAGGCTGTAAAGGGAGCGAGGCTGCTTCAGGCGCGGGATGGGGAACCTGATCACTATGAACAAAAGGAAAGCAAAAGGAGGAGAGAGAAGTGCCAAGCCAATCCTTTAACCACTTCAACAACACTTATACACCTTCCTGCCCAGACCAATTTTCAGCTTTCAGTGCTGTCACACTTTGAATGACAATTGTGCGGTCATGCTACACTGTACCCAAACTAATTGTTTTATCATTTTGTTTCCACAAATAGAGTTTTCTTTATTTTTGTTTTCTCTTCGGTGGGACCCCAGGGGTGCTGCGCTGATAATCAATCAGCACAGACCCCCCTGTGAGAGGAGCAGCTGATCAGCTCTCCTCTACTCGCATCTGACAGATGTGAGTGAGGAAAAGCCGATCAATGGCTCTTCCTCTTTACACTGTGATCAGCCGTGATTGGACAGGCTGATCACGTGGTAAAGAGTCTCAGTCAGAGACTCTTTACCTAGTTCGGTGTTGCGGTGTATCAGACTGACACAACACATCAACGATCGCCACAATGCGCGCCCCCACGTGTACGGTGGCTGTTATCTTGCTGGACGTCATATGACGTCCGGTCAGGATTTTGAAACCATTTTGCTATATGGCGGGCGGCAAGTGGTTAAACAGCTCAGGAATTTATTCAGTATATAAGTATAAAACAACACTAAAAACTTGCGTGAAAAATGTTGGAGCACTTGCGGAATGCTAAAGCAGGTGGGAGCTTCCACATGCAGTGTCACAAGAGCACAGGAGGACCACCGGAAAGTCTCTATTGTAGGATACAAAAGCACTGTGTGTTAGCCGCAGCTGGAGCCTTGATAAGCATCATGGAGACGTTGGCTGTGTGTCTCTGGGTGGGAGTGGTCCATTGCTGTCAAACTGGGGAGCCGCCCACACACTGTCTGGCCAATCAGAACGCGTTTCGAAGGCACGGCCTCGTCTTCCTCATCAGCTCTGAAGAAGGCGAGGTGGGTGCTGAAAATTGCAAGTACCCACCATCAGTATGCTAATTAGACAGCTTGGCCTGCATGCAGATGTGGAGAAAGTATAAATAAAGGAATATGAAATAAAAAAGGAATTCATATATTGAATGCTATTATTACAGGTATTAACCCTGTACAGTCACCAGAATATAATATTGTTTTCTACAGTGAGCCTTTAAATCAATTTTCTACAGGCTCAGTGACATGGAACAGAGTTTCTTGCTCGGCTGCTGAGCCTGACAGATAGGCAGGTGCAGTGGCTGGCAGCACAGTGCTTAGTGACACTAAGCCTGCACTTTTAACAAGCTCTGCATCACTGAAGAGGCTCAGCCAATGCATCTGCCTGGGTAAAAGGAGCATTGGCCAGGCAGGGAGCCCAGTAACGCTAGACCTAGTGTCTTTTGAGCTGCACTGATGAAAGAATGAAGGGAGCCTTGACCGATGGGGGCATGGTTACGAAATGGACGTGGATGCACTCAATATGTAAAGTAGCGCAAAACGTTGGCTACTTAGATGCGTGGTGAGGGAGCTGGGTCTGAGCCTTGAGGAACTGCAGCTAAAAAAAGTTGCCTGCCCTCCCGCCCTGTCTATAGTGTTTGTCACAGCTTTCCCTTTGACCTTGCCAGCGTTAAAAGTTGCCTTAATGGGCTATGCCCTTTTTTGGAAGTTGGGTCAGTCTAAAGTGAGTCCAGCAGACAAGCACTCATGGTTAAGACAGGCCTTTTAGATGTGGTCAAGTTAATGTTCAAGCATGCTCACAGTATTACTGTGACCTGCACTGGTTAAGTGTTTACGTTGGAAATTGTTTGTATTGGGAAATGTAAATAAAGCTGTGGTCTTGCTCTTTCCAACTTAATTGGTCTATGTGTAGTTTTGTCGGGGGGGGGGCAAGGTTACTGAATAGTGGTGTTGGATCTTTAAGCCTATGTTCCTCAGCAGTCATGTCCAGTCCAGCCTCAGTAGTGCCCCCACTGTGCTGTCATGAGCGCCTCCTGAGGCAGCCCCCTCAATTGACCTCATCCACGGCAGGGCCCTGCTGGGGAGCATTTGCAACTCAGTTTACTTGTTGCTCTTTAAACATCTAAAGACAAGTTGATCTCTACTTTCTGCTGACTCCAATGCAGAATGTATCAAAGGTGTATGAAAACGTAAAGAAAGCGTTTTAGAACTACGTATTTTGCTTTCAAGGAAAACAGTGGGAACGAGTGGCTGTGAATGAAACTAATAAATAAATAAATAAACTGATTGCACTTAACATCCAAGAAGCAGTGTATGTGGCAAGTGGAAACACAGAAATCTGTTCAAACAGGGATTCAAATTTTCCCTGTGTAAAGTGGTGATCCTGGTTTTATCAGCTGCCTATCTTCAAATGGATCCTAAATTCTGGAAGCTGTGTCAACCGTATTTCCCGTGGTCTCCCTGTAGCTGATCTTTCCACATTAATGTCATAATTGTCAAGATTTAGTAAAACTGGAGAGTGCAAAATCTTGTGCAGTTCTGCACAGAAACCAATCAGCTTCCAGATCTCTTTGTCAAAGCTTTATTGCACAAACTGAAGTTAGAAGCTGATTGGCTAACATGCAGAGCTGCACCAGATTTTATACTTTACAGTTTTAGTAAATCAACCCCACAGTGCCTTATGTACTGACACACCATGTTTGTTTCACATGACTCTGTATGAAGGCTGCCAGTTTAGAAGAGGAAAGGGCAGTAGTAAATTTAAGTTTTGTGCTGCCCTAAGAGCCCTTTCACACCGGGCCGCCCATAGCGTCGGCGGTAAAACACCGCTATTTATAGCAGCGTTTTACCGCCTGATTAGCGGCGCATTTCGGCCGCTAGCAGGACGCTTTTACCCCCGCTAGCAGCCGAGAAAGGGTTAAAACCGCCCGCAATGCGCCGCAATAGCGGCGTTTTGCCGGCGTTTTGCCGGCGGTATCCCAGCGCTGCCCCATTGATTTCAATGGGAAGCAGCAGTGAAGGAGCGGTAAACACACCGCTCCAAAAAAGCTGCTGGCAGGACTTTTTTTCCCTTCCTGCCAGCGCAGCGCTCCGGTGTGAAAGCCCTCAGGCTTTCACACTGGAGACAATGCTGCAGCTGTTTGAGGGCGGATTGCAGGCGCTATTTTTAACGCTATAGCGCCTGCAATATGCCCTCGGTGTGAAAGGGGTCTTAGCCTAATTAAACTCGTGCACCCCATAATTTAAATATGACCCACCCCTTCCTGTCAAGGCCAAACCACTTCCTGTTTAATGCCCACTCTGTCATCTGTAAACCACACCCCTTCCTTTTGATGCTCCACCTTTAACTCTTAGAGCTCCACCTCAACTGCAGTGGACTCCTGCAGTTGGTATTTCAGGTGCTTGAAGACAGTTGAAGCTGCTCAAGCTGTTCAAAACAATGAAAGGCTGACAGCAGCCGCAGCCATCCTCGATGTTTACATGTAATCACTTTATGGAATGATTATCTATGGTGAGGGACAGATGACTGTCCTTGGACACAAGCTGTTTGTGTCCTGGAGTGATCATCTGTCCCAAACCCTAGGTAATTTCTCAATGTGAGAATACATTGGAATACCAGTGGACAACTGCTACCAGTCTGTCACCAGTTTGTATGGGCTGAGCTGTAGGTTTTTGTGCGGGAGCTGGGAGAAGGGTTTTTTTTGGGTTGGGGGGAGTGAGCAGCTTTTTTGCTGCCCCCCTGTAAAGTGCTGCCCTAGGCCTGGGCCGTGTTGGCCTAGGCCAAGATACAGCGCTGGGAAATGGTCTGCCATCTCAAGTCAGAGCCCTCAGCAAAAACAGTAGGTTGCACAGTAGTGACATCGCCAAATGTCACTTTAAGTCTCTTAGGAATACCAGTCAGCGCTGCAGATTGAGGTGTGCATAGGCACCCTAACATACCAGGGAGTACATTGCCATTTTTTCAGAAGAATTCAAGACTAGTGATAGATGAATTTGGGTTGGATCCGCAGGCACAATTAGCAAATGCTGCCAAAAATATGCAAACTTACTACAAATGTAAACCCCATTGAAGTCAATAGGAGGTGAATCTTGAAAATCAATACTCTAAGGGTCCTTTCACACAGGCGGTTCACCTGGCAAACTCCGCTTTGCTCAGCGGGGGATCTATCCGCGGATGACAGGTCCATCTCCGCTCACTGTGCTGAGACAGATCTGTCAGAGTCCTGCTCGCCTCTGAATGGAGACTCCAATCAGGTCGACCTGAAAAACTGACAGGCGGACCTGATCACAAAGCTCGTGTGAAAGAGGCCTTACTTTTTAAGGCTAATTGGTAAGAGACTGTTAAGCAAAGCGAATGGGGAGCTGGGCACTGACACTGCGGACATAATATTAATAATTGCAAAAAATGTATTTTTAATACAATTTGGTGGTGGAGCAACTCCTTTAATAGGGTCTAAAGTGAAACATTAAAAGAACACAATTCTTCTGCGTACTTTTGGCGCCTTGGCTCCAAGTCGCCACATATTTCTGTGCAAAATTGCAAATATAGCTGTGCCAAGAGCACGCGCCCTGTGCATTCCCAGCACAGTTACCGTCGGCTAACAGGAAGCCAATAGAGGCCAGGAAAGAAATTAGGTTTGCTTCCCCCATTAACACAGACAGTGCTGATGCAGGAATCCCTCCTGACGGGCCATTGTCTTCGCCATTGTTTTCTCCCGGAACGGGGGGGGGGGGCGTCCCTACTGGGAGAAGACAGTTCTCGCTAACTATAGCAGCCGCTAGCGATTATCGCAGGTAAAATCCGGCATGCAAGTTGTACCAAGTTGATTGATCGATCAACTTGGTACATTCGGCCTGCCCATATATGGTTTGAATCAAGATTTGAACCGTGTATGGCCTACCTAAGTCTTTTGTTTTTCAAAAGAACAAGCTCTTCTGCAAATCTAGCAGTTAGAGCCTTGAGACAAACCAGACAAACCATTTAGCACTGGCAGGGGTGCTTACAATGATCAGCTTTTATTTATTCATGCAAAACCTTTATCCTATAAGTATAAAAAACTGTTTGCTGTAACTGCAGGGCAAGCTGGAGTCTGGCTTCAATTTGTCTATTTGTTTATTTAAATCTGCAAGTACATCTAACACTCCCCTCCCCCAAGATTAACAATGCTGCTGTCTGCTGTGCCCCTGTGCTCCTTCATCCAGTGTGGGGGCACTCTAATACAGGAGGTGTGTGTGCCAACAGAGGGGAAAAACAGAGGGGAAAAAAAAGGCAGCCATCACATCTATTGATTTGTGAGCTGCAAAACATAACATCTTTGGTTTTGGGTTTAATAATACCGCTTTAAGAGTGAATAGTAGGATTGCTCTGCCCTCAGCCATACTATATCTCACAAACACAACCACAGGAATTTATTTCATCAGCATATCTGGCTTTGGCCACAACTGACATGGATTGCTACTACTGCTGTAATAGGGGGTATTTCATTCTTCCCACATTCTCTCAAGTAAAAGATAAACATCCAACAGGTGGAGTAGGACCCCTTCATGAAATTGAGGCAGATGAGCAGAACAGGAAGATCATCATCACCAGAATACGGGCATATACAGTGGGGACGGAAAGTATTCAGACCCTCTTAAATGTTTCACTCTTTGTTATATTGCAGCCATTTGCTAAAATCATTTATGTTGATTTTTTTCTAATTAATGTACACACAGCACCCCATATTGACAGAAAAACACAGAATTGTTGACATTTTTGCAGATTTATTAAAAAAGAAAAACTGAAATACCACATGGTCCTAAGTATTCAGACCCTTTGCTCAGTATTTAGTAGAAGCACCCTTTTGATCTAATACAGCCATGAGTCTTTTTGGGAAAGATGCAACAAGTTTTTCACACCTGGATTTGGGGATCCTCTGCCATTCCTCCTTGCAGATCCTCTCCAGTTCTGTCAGGTTGGATGGTAAATGTTGGTGGACAGCCATTTTTAGGTCTCTCCAGAGATGTTCAATTGGGTTTAAGTCAGGGCTCTGGCTGTGCCATTCAAGAACAGTCACGGAGTTGTTGTGAAGCCACTCCTTCGTCATTTTAGCTGTGTGCTTAGGGTCATTCTCTTGTTGGAAGGTAAACCTTCGGCCCAGTCTGAGGTCTTGAGCACTCTGCTCTGGAGAAGGTTTTCGTCCAGGATATCCCTGTACTTGGCCCCATTCATCTCTCCCTCGTCCTGTCTCTGCAGCTGAAAAACACCCCCACAGCATGATGCTGCCACCACCATGCTTCACTGTTGGGACTGTATTGGACAGGTGATGAGCAGTGCCTGGTTTTCTCCACACATACCACTTAGAATTAAAGCCAAAAAGTTCTATATTGGTCTCATCAGACCAGAGAATCTTATTTCTCACCATCTTGGAGTCCTTCAGGTGTTTTTTAGCAAACTCCATGCGGGCTTTCATGTGTCTTCCACTGAGGAAAGGCTTCCGTCGGGCCACTCTGCCATAAAGCCCCGACTGGTGGAGGGCTGCAGTGATGGTTGACTTTCTACAACTTTCTCCCATCTCCCGATTGCATCTCTGGAGCTCAGCCACAGTGATCTTTGGGTTCTTCTTTACCTCTCTCACCAAGGCTCTTCTCTGCTGATAGCTCAATTTGGCCGGACGGCCAGCTCTTGGAAGGGTTCTGGTTGTCCCAAACATCTTCCATTTAAGGATTATGGAGGCCACCGTGCTCTTAGGAACCTTAAGTGCAGCAGACATTTTTTTGTAACCTTGGCCAGATCTGTGCCTTGCCACAATTCTGTCTCTGAGCTCTTCAGGCAGTTCCTTTGACCTCATGATTCTCATTTTCTCTCACATGCACTGTGAGCTGTAAGGTCTTATATAGACAGGTGTGTGGCTTTTCTAATCAAGTCCAATCAGTATAATCAAACACAGCTGGACTCAAATGAAGGTGTAGAACCATCTCAAGGATGATGAAGAAATGGACAGCACCTGAGTTAAATTAATCAGTGTCACAGCAAAGGGTCTGAATACTTAGGACCATGTGATATTTCAGTTTTTCTTTTTTAATAAAAAATGTCAACAATTGTTAATGTGTACATTAATGAGGAAAAAAATGAACTTAAATGATTTTAGCAAATGGCTGCAATATAAAAAAGAGTGACAAATTTAAGAGGGTCTGAATACTTTCCCTCCCCACTGTAGTTCAACCTGCTACCATGTTCAATATTCTTCAACTGAAGAACCCATTGCTCCAATCAAACCGATCATACTTTTTTTGCTGATAAATATTAAACATAACATTTTTCTTTACAAGGTTATAACAAAAAAAGTAAAAAAAAAAGAGAAAAAAATCACACAGATAATGTTTTCAACTTTTAGGTCGCAATGATAAAAAAATGTATTGTAGTAAGCTTCAGCTTCTCTGCTCGTCAGATATCTCCCGTGGATGTTGCCAGGGAAAATTTTTAATTATAACCATAATTTCTGTTATTTTTAGTAAGCAGGCAATCTAAAAATGCTATCACCATCTAGAAAAAAGTGGAAGCGTAATTGACATCCCAGTACCACCTCCATCCACAACGGAAATGCAGAAAATGTTAAAGCATATCTACGGTCAACATGTCAAATCTTTTATTCATTTCCTAATTGTATTTCAGTTGTTTCTTATTAGTCCGAATTATCTTTCTGTAAATGTACTTTATGAAAATCCCCACACATTTACTTCCATGAAGTGATATTAAATGTATTTTTTATTTTTTTTTAAATAACAAACATTTTATACTTGCCTGCTCTGTGTAATGGTTTTGCATAGAGCAGCCCCTGCCGGCGCTCCTGGCCCCTCCTTTTCTCTAAATGCCCCCGCAGCAAGCCACTTGCTATGGGGACACTTGTGCTTGCTCACTCCCGAGCCCCGCTCTGTGTGCCCGTAAGACCCCGCCCCCTGCTCCACCCCTCACTGTCTGAGAGCTGTGATTAAAAGCTGTGGGAGAAAATGACAGTATCTCAGCCAATCAGGAGGCAGAGAACCGGGAGAGCAACCGTTCTCATGCACATCGCTGTATCGCCATCTAGCATGGGTAAGTATTCGAGGGACTGCGGGGGGAGCTGCATACTGAAGGTTTTTTCACCTTCATGCATAGAATGCATTAAGGTAAAAAAAAAACCCTTCAGCCTTTGGAACCACTTTGAATATTGTAACACATTCACAGAGCCTGCCTTCTTAAAGCGGAGTTCCACCCAAAAATAAAAAAAATTGTCATTACTGTGCAGCAAATAATATAATAAATGACATTTGGAGAATTTTTTTTTTAACTTATCTTTTCATGCCTGTTGCTATGCGGTCCCTTCAAATCTTCCCCTTCCTCACCGCGGCTCCTTACGTCACTTCCCTCGGCGCCTCCGCTCGCTACTGCTACTGGGAGATGTGTGTGTTCATTTCCCAGGAGTCAGTGCGCAGCGCCGAGGGCTTCATTGCCATCACATGGGAGCGGGCACTTCCGACGCCCGTTGTGATGGCAACATCAGAAGTGTACGGCGCTACGTGGAAATGGGCAGTGCATGCTGGTCACTCAGCTGCACCAGAGCCCTGAACATAGTGCTTGTGGGCTTCACATACCCACAAGCAAGATGGAAACATTCAAAAACAAGGAATAAAACATATCCTGCTCGATTAAATCGGCAATCGAGCAAGGATTAAAAAGAGAAACATGAGTACTAGTAATAAGTGTTTTAAAATGAAGATATTCATCCAAAAGAAAAAAAAAATTCACAGTTGGAACTCCGCTTTAACTACAGAGGTGCTGAGAGGAGGAGTTTCAGGAGGCGGCGTCATTACAGAAAATCACTGCTTGTAGGTACCAAGGTACCATGAGATCTGCAGTCCTTGGACATTAAAGTAAACAGCAGAGGAGAAGCTGCAAAGCATGATGGCCAGCAGACAGGCAGAACTCACAACATTGTGAAAGGGGCCAAAAGGAGATTTTTCAAGTAAACTTATATTGGATTGTCAATAATAACTTCTGTTTGTATTGTTATTACGATGCTGATGTTATTAAAGGGGTTGTAAAGGTTTTTTTTTTTTTGTTTGTTTTTAAATAACAAACATGTCATACTTACCTCCACTGTGCAGCTCCTTTTGTACAGAGTGGCCCCGAACCTGGTCTTCTGGGGTCCCTCGGCGGCTGTCTCAGCTCCTCCCCGCAATAACTAAACACCTTCATACGAGCTCTCTCGCATGGTGTTTAGTTCTTGCGGGCGCGCTCCCGTGATACAGTCAGGGGCTATAGCCGTTGACTGTATCACTTGGCCCCGCCCCTCTTTGCGCCGCATCATTGGATGTGATTGACAGCAGCGAGAGCCAATGACTTCGCTGCTTTCAATCCATCCACTCTAGCCAATCAACGGCCAGGCTGAGCGGCGAAGACAATGTCAGGAGCGAGCGCGGGACTATCGAGGGGTCAGGTAAGTAAAACGGGGGGGCTGGGGGGGGCCGACATTGTCGGATGTTTTTTCACCTTAACCACTTCAGCCCCGGAAGGATTTACCCCCTTCCTGACCAGAGCACTTTTTACAATTCGGCACTGCGTCGCTTTAACTGCTAATTGCGCGGTCATGCAATGCTCTACCCAAACGAAATTTGCGTCCTTTTCTTCCCACAAATAGAGCTTTCTTTTGATGATATTTGATCACCTCTGCCGTTTTTATTTTTTGCGCTATAAACGGAAAAAGACTGAAAATTTTGAAAAAAAATGATATTTTCTACTTTTTGTTATAAAAAAAATCCAATAAACTAAATTTTAGTCATACATTTAGGCCAAAATGTATTCGGCCACATGTCTTTGGTAAAAAAAATGTCAATAAGCGTATATTTATTGGTTTGCGCAAAAGTTATAGCGTCTACAAATTAGGGTACATTTTCTGGAATTTACACAGCTTTTAGTTTCTGACTGCCTATGTCATTTCTTGAGGTGCTAAAATGGCAGGGCAGTACAAAACCCCCCCAAATGACCCCATTTTGGAAAGTAGACACCCCAAGGAAATTGCTGAGAGGCATGTTGAGCCCATTGAATATTTATTTTTTTTTGTCCCAAGTGATTGAATAATGACAAAAAAAAGAAAAAAAAAAAAATTACAAAAAGTTGTCACTAAATGATATATTGCTCACACAGGCCATGGGCATATGTGGAATTGCACCACAAAATACATTCAGCTGCTTCTCCTGAGTACGGGGATACCACATGTGTGGCACTTTTTGGGAGCCTAGCCGCGTACGGGGCCCCGAAAACCCAGCACCACCTTCAGGATTTCTAAGGGCATACATTTTTGATTTTACTCCTCACTACCTATCACAGTTTTGAAGGCCATAAAATGCCAAGATGGCACAAAACCCCCCCAAATGACCCCATTTTGGAAAGTAGACACCCCAAGCTATTTGCTGAGAGGCATGGTGAGTATTTTGCAGCTGTCATTTGTTTTTGAAAATGAAGAAAGACCAGAAAAAAAATTTTTTTTTTTCTTTTTTCAATTTTCAAAACTTTGTGACAAAAAGTGAGGTCTGCAAAATACTCACTATACCTCTCAGCAAATAGCTTGGGGTGTCTACTTTCCAAAATGGGGTCATTTGGGGGGGGGTTGTGCCACCTGGGCATTCCATGGCCTCCGAAACTGTGATAGGTAGTGAGGAGTGAAATCAAAAATTTACGGCCTTAGAAAGCCTGAAGGCGGTGCTTGGTTTTCGGGGTCCCGTGCGCGGCTAGGCTCCCAAAAAGTCCCACACATGTGGTATCCCCGTACTCAGGAGAAGCAACAGAATTTATTTTGGGGTGTAATTTCACATATTCCCATGGCATGTTTGAGCAATATAACATTTAGTGACAACTTTGTGTAAAAAAAAAAAAAAAAAAAAAAAAAATTGTCTCTTTCCCGCAACTTGTGTCACAATATAAAATATTCCATGGACTCGACATGCCTCTCAGCAAATAGCTTGGGGTGTCTACTTTCCAAAATGGGGTCATTTGGGGGGGTTTTGAACTGTCCTGGCATTTTATGCACAACATCTAGAAGCTTATGTCACACATCACCCACTCTTCTAACCACTTGAAGACAAAGCCCTTTCTGACACTTATTGTTTACATAAAAAAATAATTTTTTTTTGCAAGAAAATTACTTTGAACCCCCAAACATTATATATTTTTTTTAAAGCAAATGCCCTACAGATTAAAATGGTGGGTGTTTCATTTTTTTTTTTCACACAGTATTTGCGCAGCGATTTTCAAACGCATTTTTTGGGGAAAAAACACACTTTTTTAAATTTTAATGCACTAAAACACACTATATTGCCCAAATGTTTGATGAAATAAAAAAGATGATCTTAGGCCGAGTACATGGATACCAAACATGACATGCTTTAAAATTGCGCACAAACGTGCAGTGGCAACAAAATTACTACATTTTTAAAAGCCTTTAAAAGCCTTTACAGGTTACCACTTTAGATTTACAGAGGAGGTCTACTGCTAAAATTACTGCCCTCGATCTGACCTTCGCGGTGATACCTCACATGCATGGTGCAATTGCTGTTTACGTTTGACGCCAGACCGCCGCTTGCGTTCGCCTTAGCGCGAGAGCAGGGGGCGACAGGGGTGCTTTTTTTTATTTATTTTTTTTCTTTATTTTTTTTTGCTTTTTTATCTTATTTTTAAACTGTTCCTTTCATTTTTTTTTTTTTTAAATCATTTTTATTGTTATCTCAGGGAATGTAAATATCCCCTATGATAGCAATAGGTAGTGACAGGTACTCTTTTTTGAAAAAATTGGGGTCTATTAGACCCTAGATCTCTCCTCTGCCCTCAAAGCATCTGACCACACCCAATGGCGCTATTTACATCCGGCGAAATCTAAGTCATAAAATGCTCGTAGCTTCCGGTTTCTTAGGCCATAGAGATGTTTGGAGCCACTCTGGTCTCTGATCAGCTCTATGGTCAGCTGGCTGAATCACCGGCTGCATTCTCAGGTTCCCTGTTGAGACAGGAGAGCCAGAGAAAAACACGGAAGACGGTGGGGGGGGGCATTCCCTCCCACTGCTTGTAAAAGCAGTCTAGAGGCTAATTAGCCGCTAGGATTGCTTTTACATGAAAGCCGACCGCTGGCTAAAAAGAATGATACCAAGATGATACCTAAACCTGCAGGCATCATTCTGGTATAACCACTCAAAGTCGTGAATATCGTACCTGAAGACAAAAAAATGGTTAACAATAAAGCACAGTAAACGGTAAAGTATAAATAATTACATACCTGAAAAAAAAACATGATAAAACATAATAACAATAACAATAAAACATTGCAGAATAGAATACAGTAAAAAAGAGCAGAACAATAGAGAGAGAATAGAGAGAGAGAGAACAATAAAACGACAACTATTTTTTTAAATTTTTGTTTGTGTTTTTTTTTTTTTTTACACTTTTTTTTTGTAACTGTAACTTTTATAACTGTAACCGGTTCCAGGTTCGAGTCTCTCAAAATGCGATGGCATCTTGGGAGACCCTGTGAAAGTGTGCCTAGTCTGTGCAATGCTGTACGCTACGCTAATACTCAACTAGTGCATGGTAGCGTTCAAAACATTCACCAAGTGTTACTGCAGTGCTGGTTTGACTACGACCGGGGTGTACTACGCCGCTGGTGCTTGCCAGTTCACCAAAACGCTACAAAGAAAAATGTCAGTGATCGATCGATACTGCACTTGGGTGGGCTGGACTGGGCTGGGCTGGGCGGAGGGGCAAAACGCAGGTGCTAGCAGGTATCTGGGCTGATCCCGCTAACACTGCGTTTTTGGGAACCCTAAACTGCTGGGGACGCTAGTATAGATCTGATCGGATCAGATATTGATGCGTTCAGATACTATACCACTAAGGGAGGTGTACGGTGCGTGTACGGTGCGTGCGTGGGTGTTCGCTGTACTGGCGCTAATCTGACGCTGCCTAGGGCGACGCATATTACCGCCGGGCGATCAGGGGGCTAAACCTTTATTCGGTAATAAGCGGCGGGTGCCCTAACACTATAAAAAATAAACGAACTAACCAGCGTCACCCGTAACACTTACACGGTGATCAGTGGTGAAAGGGTTAACTAGGGGGCCATCAAGGGGTTAAAACATTTATTAGGTAGTATATGGGGGTCCCTGTCGCTATAAAACGCTGACGGCGAACCTAAATATTTACGTCCCTAACTAGCGTCACCAGCGACACTAATACAGCGATCAGAAAAATGATCGCTTAGCGACACTGGTGACAGGGGGTGATCAAGGGGTTAAAACTTTATTAGGGGGGTAAGGGGGGTACCCTAGACCTACAGGGGGCTAAACCTTTATTCGGTAATAAACGGCGGGTGCCCTGACACTATAAAAAATAAATGAACTAACCAGCATCACCCGTAACGGCTATACGGTGATCAGTGGTGAAAGGGTTAACTAGGGGGCCATCAAGGGGTTAAAACATTTATTAGGTAGTATATGGGGGTCCCTGTCGCTATAAAACACTGACGGCGAACCTAAATATTTACGTCCCTAACTACCGTCACCAGCGACACTAATACAGCGATCAGAAAAATGATCGCTTAGCGACACTGGTGAGGAGGGGTGATCAAGGGGTTAAAACTTTATTAGGGGGGGTAAGGGGGGTACCCTAGACCTACAGGGGGGTAATACTAACTGTCCCACCACTGCTAACTGTCACAAACTGACACTATGCAGTAATCAGGAAAAAAAAAAAAAAAAAAAAACCTGCTTGGTGTCAGTTTGTGACAGGGGGGGGGGTGATTGGGGGGGGATCGGGGGGCGATCGGGGGGGGATCGGGGGTGTAATATATGCCTGGTATGTTCTACTGTGTTGTGTGTGAGTGTTGGTGCACCTACATGTCATCTCTCCTCGGCGCTGGAACGGAAACTGCCAGACCGAGGTGAGATGACATCACATCCTCTGCCTCTGTGTACTATACAGAGGCAGGGGATGTTTGTCATTGGCTGGGAGCGATCGCGAGGGGGGGGCCATGATCGGATGGCCTCCCCCTCGTCTGTCATCGCTCCCAACCAAATGCCGACCGCAGCTGGCACCGGGGGGGGGTCCGATCGGACCCCCCACCCGCGGGAAGGCAATCACGTTTCAGGTACGTGATTTTGCCTGCCCGTGCCGCTCTGCTCACGTATATAGGCGTGAGGCGGTCGGCAAGTGGTTAATGCATAGGATGCATTAAGGTGAAAAAACGTGAACCTTTACAATCTCTTAAAATGAAGGTGTATGTGGTGTCTATAGAATTCCTTTAAGGAAAACAGCACAAGTGGCAGTAGGTGCAGCAACAGAAGCAGAATAAAATACAGCTGTTATCACTCTCAAAACAAAGTAACAATGATCTCTGTACCCTTACCCTGTGGCTGGCATTGCTGACATTAAAGCTTGTAAGTCTTTAATGCAGGCTGATCAATCTGACACCGTGGCTGTGAGCCAGGGTGCAACTTAATACTTCACTTACTCTTCCACTCTAATTACTCTATCGCCACTAGTTTTTGGTCACAATTCTTCTGCGATAGTTGCGCAGGTTGGGAAGACTCAAGACTCTCACCCAAATCTAAGCAATATGCTTAACCCCTTCATGACCAATGAAATAACAAATCTTAACACCCAGGCCTCACGCACAAAGAACATTTTTTTTCCACCCTGGAGGCCTTTGCTCCTGAAGCAACTTAGAAATTGCACCTAAAGCTGAGGTTTGCACACACGCTTAGGTGGGTTTAGCCGCATCAAAAATTTTGGCATTCATTGATTCCAATCTGTGAAAAACATACAAGTGAATGCAGCGCTAATACTACTGTAACAAAAAACACAAAAATTTAAAAATCTGTCAAATATTCAGAAGTGGCGAAAATCCTTAGTAAGTAAAAAAAGGAAAACTAAAGCAGAGTCTCCAATGTAAAATATATGATATTACATAAATAGTGAACCAAATTTGACAATACGTAATCTATAGATGGCAAATGATATGAATAAATACCAAATATTGTAATGAATAGTCCAAAAAATATAAATGGTGAAATCCACAAACGTGATTCAGATGAATGAAAACAGATATCTGTGGAGCATCACATAAACTTAGCAGTGAAATGGATACAATCCAAGAGTGATATAGAGATATATATATTGAAGCTTCACTAAAGTCCCAATAATAATAAACAATGATTCAGAAGACATCCATGTGGGTGTGAAGATGAATTGTAGCCATAAGGTTGTAAAGAACCTTTTCTCCAAGTAGATATATACACCCAAAGTGAGTATGTAGTCTCCTTACCACAAAGGATGACCACAACGGCGGTCTCACCAAGCACAGGGAATTTGGTCTCCCAAAAACCTAGTGGTGGATGTCTCCAGGTCCTAGATCTTTGTTACTCGGAAACATAAACAAGAATTGCGCCCATAGTGCAGTATTTAAAAGAATATTTATTAAGCTCAATCAAATTGCACTTACGACATGGAGCTGATAAGCGTGCGGTGTGTCAATATAAAATATGGCAGCGTCTCCTCGGGCTTCCTCTGCCTGCTGCTCGCTGTACCATCGATCTCCGTAGAGAAAACCGTGATGACGTCAGTATCAGAGGCCCACCCTACGCGTTTCGTCACGATAGGACGTCGTCGGGGGCTTGGCTGCTGTGATTTATTGATTTCATCAGGCTGAATATTCATTCATTCTGGCCATTGGATTAAATGAATGCTCAAGCTCTAAAATCACCTAGTGTAGGCACATTTGTACAAGTTTACACGTGTTTAGGCACGTTCAGGGGTTTTCCACCCAAAAGCTCCTCTCCTGAATGCACTGGTGCTGTGGTTTTTATTTTAGCCTCTAAATGATCCTCTTCTAATATTCCTGTGAATGCCCATGTGTGCATGGACACATAGGGGGTTATTTACGAAAGGCACATAATTGGCTAATAAAATCAGCACAGCTTCCCCTCATTTCAGATCTACACCTCAGATTTTCAGCGACTGCACTTCCAAGTGCACTGTCAGTGCAATTTCAAGTGCACTTTGCACTTGTAGTTTGCACTTGTGGTGCAAAGTGGATTTTCCTTTTGTAAATAACCCCCTATGATCCTTACATTAACATTATCTGAAAACTAACGCTTACACTCACTAAACTAGATTTTGTCTGATCTTTTTTTTTATATATAAAGGCATACCCCACTTTTAAGTACACAATGGGGTTTATTTACTAAAGCTGGAAAGTTCAAAATCAGGCTCACTTCTGCATAGAAACCAATGAGCTTCTAACCCCAGATTGTTCAATTAAGCTTTGGTAATAAAACCTGGAAGCTCATTGTTTTTTTGCAGAAGTGAGCCTGATTTTGCACTTTCCAGCTTTAGTAAATAAACCTTATTGTGTACTTAAAAGTGGGGTATGCCTGTATATATTTTTTTTTAAACAGACCCTTTTTTTTAAATTACATGGCCTCATCTGATTCTCGGTCAGGTAATGATGATTGATGAGAATGTAGTGGTGGACGCGATGCAAGAGCTATTTCAGAGTGACAAGAAAGACATGTAATACCATGAGGGTAAAGAATGGGGAAAGAATTAACGCAACATGTGAACAGAGAGATAGAATTATTGGAGTAGGCAGCTCTTGTACCTGTACTTTTGCCTCTTACTCCAACAGTGTGAAAAGAAGGACAGATTTTGGCTAGGGATGAAGTTTAAATTTGTGGCTGCCATCAGTTTTCAGTGAATCCTACAAGTTCAAAATTTGCAATCTGGGTGAATTTATGTCTATATTTGCCTGGGCACATTTAAAAAAAAAATGATAATGCACTGTATGGCCCATTTATGTTATGATTATTGGGGACTGTTATGTCTTTAATTTTATGTTGTGGTTGATTCATATAGAGGTCCCTTTTTTGCTGCAGGGTTTCCTATAAAAAAGTGGGCATTTAATTATTTTGGTGGTATATTGGTTTTATTGTATGTTGATTAGGTTTTTGATTTTGTTTTTTTGGCTGCAAGACGTCTAGTACAAAAAAAAAATAGACTTTTGTTTTAGGGGGTGGTATTTTGGGGTTTTAAATTTTGCTTTTTAACTTGATAGGGCTTTTTTTTACATTTTTGACTCCTCACAATGCAGCATTTACTTGTTGCTGACCAATTCATCTAGGTATTGGGGTCGGCAACCAGTCGATGGCAAGCTACCGGTCAACTGCTTGCAGGTGATGGGTAGCTCGCAAAGACATTACTGCCTTGATGATCCAGCGTTTTTACATTGCGGCACAGACGCACGCTTAGCCAAACCTGGCCTGCAGAGGCAGCCATTGCCCCTTGCATACATATGGCTGCAGGGGGGAGAAAGCCTCCGGCATATCTCAGGCAGGTTCGGGCTCTTCTGCAAACACACCCAAGCTCTTTCTCTGAATACAGTGTGTAGTGAACTCATCCTCACCATCCTGCCTCCTTTACGATCCATCCAAGTCGCTTGTGGGATGGACAAGAGTGGAGGGCTGGCGGGGATCAGTGCCAGAACATGTAGATAGGCCACGGCAGCTTTTCTGGGCCACGCTGCATCTGGTAACAAATCTGTACCCTCCTGACCCCACGGTACTATTCCCTCTTGGTCCCACATAACATACTATTCTGAACCCCCAATACCTTGCTCTCCTGGGCCCCAATACCATACACTTCTGAATGCCTAATACCATGCCCTCCTGGCCCCCAATACCATACTCCTCCGACCCCCCAATACCATGCTTTCCTCACACCCCAGCCATCCTGATCCTCCAGTACCGTACCCTCCTGACCCCCCATATCATACTCTTCTGACCCCCCAATACCATGCCTCCTGACACCCCAGCCTTTCTGATCCCCCAGTACTGTACCCTCCTGACCCTCCCAGTGCTGTGCCCACCTGACATCCCAATACCATACTCTTCTGACTTCCCAATACAATGCCCTCCTGACCCCCCAATACCATACTATCCTGACCCCCAGTATCATGCCCTCCTGATCCCCCAGTAATATTCCCTCTTGGCCCCCCAATACCATACCTCCCTGACCCCCCAAATTTCGTGCCATCCTAACCCCCCAATTCCATACCCTCCTTAACCCTCCAATACTGACATATAATCACACATATAGGTTGGACTTGATGGACTTGATAGACTGCCCTACCTACTACTGACCTTTGTACAATGCCCCAACCTCTACTGACCTCTGTACACTGCCCTACATACCTGCTGACCTCTGTAAACTGATCTACATAATACTGACCTCTGGACACTGCCCTACCTACTACTGACCTCTGCACACTGCCCTTCCCACTACTGACCCCGGGACAGTGCCCTACCTACTATTAACCCCTGGACACTGCCCTACATACTACTTACACTGGCTAGAAATCAGAGCAGATAGCCAGACCCTGAATCTAGATGAGCAAATCAGCCTGCAGTACCAGATGTTCTGTTTTCATAATGGACTCCGGCATCAGCCTTGTGGGGGTGACCAATTACTCTCCAGACATGAAAAAAAATTTGACTGAAAGTGAATGCAGAGTTTCTCATTGAAGCTAAATTTTAAGGTAGGATATGTTTATATTTTTTACAGTGACAATATTTTTGTTGAATTTTTTCTTCATGTTGTCTCTACATTTTATTGGGGCTCACTAGATAATTTCTTATAAAAAAGGAAAGGGCACTACACCCCGGTGAGCTTTGATCTCCTCCATGTTGTCCAGGTAGATCTCCACCTTTCAAAGGTTGCCTACCTCTGATCTAGGAGCTGCCTTTTGTTTGCAGCATGCCACTGCAAAAAAAAATGGTGCAGGATCAGTGTGGACCTAAACCACAAAATACTGTACATCACTTGAAACCACTTCAAATTATTTCACTTACATTCACTGCACCCCAATCCCCTGTTTCCATTAAAAAAAAATAAAAGTTAGGTATATACCAGTTGGGCCTGTTATTCTTGAATAAAACTGTCCTGTTGGTTAATTTTATTCTGCTGCATCTTCTGTGTTATCTTTATTCTTGTATAAACCCCTGCCTGTGCTCTTTTGCTCTGCTGCTAACCAATTTTACACTGCTGTATCATCTGCAATCCCATAATTCTTAATTTAATAGATTTTAGATATAAATCTGGCCTATTTCAGTATGATGAAAAGCACGTGTTGCTGCTAAAATTACCTTGGGCTGAAAAGCCTTTTTTCGAACTGAAATTAATCAGATTAGGTGTTGATGCTTTATATATGCCCAGCTATTTGTAAAAGAAAAATATTCCAGAGCCAAATATACTATGCCAGTGTACACTGTTGCTGCGACTGTCCATGAACATTGTACTGTTCCGTAACATCAGTAAAGATGGGCTAATGGGTCAGGGTTCTGTTTGCAGGACATTCATTGAACCCATCATATAGTAAGAAAATTGCAAACTTAAAGTGTTACTAAACCCACGACCCTGAAGTCACTATATCTGGTCTCCCACAGTACACAGAACATGGAAATGCAATAGTTTTAGTAAATATAAGCTGCTAAATATGTTTTTCTTATCAGCAGTTAGAACAGTCGTGTGACTTATATCAGTGTCTGGGTAAAGCTTGTAGGAGGAGTTTTCATTTTCCCCTGAATTTCCTATGAGGCTGCAGGACTAACCCTCTGACTGGACAGTGCTGATTGGCCCTGTGAAGGATAAAATAGATAGCGTCAAAAATGGTACTAATGTTAGTCCTGTCCAGCTGCTATCAAATTGAGGGACCTTAATCAGAATAAGCAAGTGAAAAAAGACAGCGCTGTGTTCAGGTGTATCAATCAATGTGAAAATCTCAAGTGTAACAAATTAGCAATCATTTCTTTATATACTAGTACCAATGGCGACCCTAGGGGGGGGCCAGAGGGGGCCCTGACCCCCCCAACATTATGCTGGGCCCCACCATGTGCCCCCCCCAAAAAAAATTTTTTTTTTTTTAATTTTTTTTTTTTTAATTTTTTTTTTTACAAAAAGGCAATTCCTTTTTGTTTATATTCATATCGGATGTGCCGCATCTTACTCGGGCCACTGCTGGGGTAACACAGTCTCTATTGAGAGGGAGAACGTCCCCAGTCAGCTCCTGCGGGTGATACCTCCCCCCTCCCTCTGCTCGCTGACACTGCATAATGCAAGCGCTCAAACAACCACGGCTGCCCGATCTGCTCCTTCCCCTGCATCCTCATTGGCAGGGAGAAGAGCGAGTTGCAGGAAGGACTCCACCAGGACTTTCAGTTACTGAAAAAACAGACTGATTTCTCCCATCCTTAGGACAGGAGAACCAGCCTGTAAATTCCAAGAGATGCCAGACCAGCACTGTCAATAGCAGGGGCAGGACAGCAAGAGGAGGCTGGGGAATCCCACAGTGGTGGAACACCAGGGCCCGGTGGCAAGAAAACCTTTGCAACCCTGATAGTTCTCCCACTGCTTTGGACCCTTATATTTTCTTGGTATGCTGGTGACATCCATCTATCTATCTATCTATCTATCTATTTGCATTTTATATTGCCCCCCTATTTTTGTCCCTGTCCCCCCATGTGCCCCCCCTAAATATGAAAGCTGGAGACGCCACTGACTAGTACCCAGTGTAAGTGATCCTGCAGTGATAATAACAATTGAAATTCTGTTTTAAAAAAAATATAAAAAATTGTAAAACTTAGTAAACATATAACCCAAAAATAAAAATAAAAAAATAAATCCCACGTGTATATGTGTTAAATGTTCTAACAACAAAATTATATAAGTATATAATCATATGTCCAAAAAATATATTTATCTAGAAGTCCAAAAAAAAAATTCTCCAATTTGGATAAATCCAAGTGTAACATCAAATAACAGTGTGATCCTTCTTATTGTAATAACACCGTATCTAGTGACTAATCCTCCACCACCTATGATTGAGATCACTCACGTTTAGTGGCTGGTATATATAGACAACGAACAGGCATTTCCCTCTGCAGGGCGCAATAGTCTGTAGCTCCGTAAAGGAAGGTTTCCACACTCCTCCACTCTTATGCCCCGTACACACGGAAAATGTCCGATCGGAGCGTGTTGTCGGAAATTCCGACCGTGTGTGGCCTCCATCGGACATTTTTAATCGGATTTTCCGACACACAAAGTTGGAGAGCAGGAGATAAAATTTTCCAACAATAAAATCCGTTGTCGGAAATTCCGATCGTGTGTACACAAATCCGACGGACAAAGTGCCACGCATGCTCAGAATAAATAAAGAGATGAAAGCTATTGGCCACTGCCCCATTTATAGTCCCGGCGTACGTGTTTTACGTCACCGCGTTTAGAACGATCGGATTTTCCGACAACTTTGTGTGACCGTGTGTATGCAAGACAAGTTTGAGCCAACATCCGTCGGAAAAAATCCTAGGATTTTGTTGTCGGAATGTCCGAACAAAGTCCGACCGTGTGTACGGGGCATTAGTCTTCCATATCGATATGGTGATCAGTAGGCAGGCAAGCTTAGCAGAGAGCAGTAATGGATAATCCCAGCGATCCTCCACTAATACCGATCAGTGTCTCCAGGGAAGTGCAAATATGTGTAAAAGAAGGGAAGCATAGCATAAAATCCTTTTTAACATTCGTTGCTTTATTAAAATCACAGTATACTCAAATGCGGAGGTGTCTTCCGACACAGGTATATAAGCGTAGATACATATGTAGGCTAGCTCCACATCTGTCAATACTGCAAGCAGACACCCAATGTAGCGTGGTGACGATACCTCCAAGCAACACACCTAATGTAAATTTCGTCGTTAGACGTCTTCACGTCTTGGTCCTGTGCTGATCACATGAAAAAAAACTCTCTAGCAATACACACCAAACTGAGCATGTGCAGAGTGCCCCCCAAGGCTCTGTACTATCAGCAGAAGGATCAGAGACAGTGGAAGAAGGGGAGGAACAGAGAAGACAGGATCAAACAGCCTTTTTTTGCACAATGCAGAGGATTAATCCCTTAGGTTCAACAGTGAGTATAACAAGCATGCTTTACTGCACAGGCAGACTGATTTTACTGTTGGTAATCCCTAGTGTGTCACCAGGATCCTGCGATGTCCCCCTGCTGCGTCTGCGGGCTGTGTCCTCCGTCCCAATGTCCTGTGTGCCGGGCTCCATTTCCTGCGGGCGTCGTGAAGCATGGGGGCGGAGCTCGGTGGCAAATTCAAAAAGTACACAGTACACAATACATAACATATACAGTACACTGTAATCTTACAGATTACATTACTGTATCAAATCATTTCACATCCCTTTTGTCCCTAATGCTTTGTCCAGTGCCCTGTATGTAGTTTTATATTATATATACTGTTCTTTCTGCCTGGAAACTTGAGATTGTCCATGGCAACCTAAAAGCGTCCTGTTATGTCAAAAGTGGTTTTAGACCAGCTAGAAAACAGCGATAGTAAATTAGAACACTTGCAGAATTGAGCGATAGTGAATCGTGGGGAAATTCATTTTATTATTATTATATTATTATTTTTTATAACTCATTTATAGTTATTTATTATATTATAATTTATGATTTTGTGTTTCAAACTTTATCATACCCGGAATGTCTACTAGACTCTTGTTTGGACAGATTTAAGTGTGTTATTACTAAGAATTACAGGCCTACAATATAAAACGCCAAATTTCTATGCAAAACAATGCACCGCATTGAGACGCAAAAATCTGACATAATCATACCGCCAGGGTGGCTACATAATGTGTCAACCTAACATTTCATATTCCTGAAATGTGCCTAGTGTACCATGTACTTTTATGAAATAGTATCCTGTGCTGTTTGTATGGTGCAAAAAAAAACTACAACCCCAAATTCCCAGGAACTCATCCCCATATCCCCAATCATTCCCAAATTATTGCAAATTAGACTTGTAAACATGTGTTTGTCTAATAATAATGAATTTCATATAAGTGTTTGGCAGAAATTAGCCAGCATCCGAACAGTATGCAAGCAGTTGAATAGATAAATTGCCCTGCAGTGTGGGTCTTTTTAAACATATCTGCCGCTAACAGCACTGTTGTAGTTTACAATCATTCCCTGCAGTGAATCAACCCAAAGTAACAGCTATTTGGGTACATCATGGACACAGAAAAATGACTCTGCACTACATAACTTGGTAGGAGCAGAACCTCAATAAGACAAGTTGGTAATAAAAGGCACATTCACCTGGTTCCGCATGGGTACATAGAAGCCACTTTTTTCTGAAGTGCTCCTCCTCCTCATGAATAGGGATGAGTTTTGGATTCAGAAATGGAATTTGTTCTGAACTTTGTTCAGTTCTCTGTGAACGGGTAAGCTAAATGTTGAGTTTGCTCACACACTGCTAAAAGTGAAAGCTTCCCGCTTAGGTTGGTTGTTAGAGAACCAGTGAAGCATCCTTGCTCAGCCATTCAGCTGTCAGCTGGGGATTCTCTTAAAATAGCATGTTGCCCGGTGGACAAAAAAACAAACCAAGGAAAAGTTGAATGTGTCCATTTGCAAATCAGCAGTTGATTTTACCTCTGCTTTCTCCATATGAATGGGGTGCTCAGTAATAACAAGCACATTGTCCCTATTTGGCATATAGGGATAGTGAACACATTCTTTCCTTTCTAATGCTATTGATTTACTGATGTTAAAACTTCTTAAAAAATACAGGATTGTGACAAATCTTGGCCATTGCCAGAACTATCTTCACCTCTTTTACTAGATCTTTCTATGCTAAAAATGTCGTGCAAAGACATGAAAGTCTTTTTAAATTCTCTAATATGGACCAAAGCTGTAAATACTTAGCAACCAATATCTTCACAAAATGAACAAAGATGTTCCTCGCTTTGAAGACTTGGTGAATTTCAGCTCATTTATATGCCCCTCAGGATCCCTTTATGGTGGGTTCCTATGACTGCAAGTCTTTGTGGCAGCACTTTCAAATAAATATGTATATAGCAGAAATACCAGTAGTTGAAGGATAATCTGCTGTGTTTTATGCTTATGCTTGCTTTTATAATCTTGAATGAAAACAACATTTATCAAGGTAAAAAAACAAGAAGACCATATCTCCCCTAAAAATGTAGCAGCTTCAATCCATCAATCTATAAATCAATCAATCAATTTTATTTTTTATCTATCAACAAATTGAAACCTGTTTTTATAATCATTCTGTTTAATTTTTTTGGATATAAATGCTAATTAAAACTGTGTTCTTAAAATGTGAGAATTAAATAACCTGAGTTAGCTGATACATTTGAGAGATTCTGTGTCTACCTCTACTCAATGACTGTTTGCCATCTGGTCCGTGTACAGTGGAACGGATACCCAGAGACATTGTCTGATTATAGCTCATTCCTGTTGATTTCAGCAAAAGTACTCTGTAGTGATGAATGAATAGATGAAAACCTGCCTACTCCTGAGATCTGGGTTGTAAGGTTTGGCTGTGTCCATGTTGTCCAATATACAAGGTATACACATGGTTATTCCCATAACTAGTGGACAACAAACACGTGGGACCTGGATATTTTAAATATCAAGCCCTCATGACCTTCAGCAATGGGTAGGTGCTTAGCCCCCAAAAAATAGGCTCTCAGTGGTCTTCCTGCTACCAGTACCCTGTTATAAATAGATTTGGATTAAAACAAATTCTTATAAGTTCACCATAGTTTCTTCAATTTGCCCTGTACCTTTTTTGGGGGACAAGTGTTGATATTTTGGAAGGAGGGCTTTTTCTGATCCCCTTCCAGAATGGATTACTAATTACTATTATTATAGTAGAAGGCCCACTCAATTTAGTGTTCCTAGTATGGAAATATTGGCCCATCTGTTTGCTACGTCTCACTGATATATTTTAGGGGAACATTTACATTCCTTCTTTTTTTTATATTATTCTGTTTTTTACATATTCGAGAAAAAAACTGTATACTTTCCACCCTGTTTGAAGATACCACTTGTGATAATAGTGCTTCAGATGGCACATAAGCATGTGATACCACAGCTGGATACAGCAAGCCCAATTTTATCCTAACTTGTCTACAGAATTGTTAGATTTTCTTTTTTAGTAGCTGTGCTGGTGAGTGTGTGTTTTATCATACTTTTTTGATTGTAATTTTTTTTAATAAAAATATTGTGCATTCCTAAATCTTGGCACCCAGGGTACCTGCTCAAATCTTTTTCCTGGTGCCCTGGGTCTCCATTGCAATAGTTGATGTTACGATGGTTTCATGTCAGTGAAAGTTGCCCTTTTATAGACTTCCTCTAGGAGAAGCAGCAATAACTCCAAAGATCTACAACTTCCTGGATTGATCTTAAAAAAAAAACTTCATATGTAGAACACAATTAAAAACTATACATAGCTTGCCTGGAAACAGGTGAATACATGGAGTCACCATACGCCAATCATTGCTTTGGTTCTAAAATATTTTTTATGACTTGTGAATCTATTCACACATCCCCACCAGCAACTGCATTTTTTTCACATGTTCTTCAGAATTAGGGAGTTCATTTAGTGAATTACAAGCTCTGGCATTTTTAACAAAGCACTGAATTTATTTCATGTATGAGAAATACACTTTCACTTCATTAATAATGCACATTGATGACCAATGAGGTTATCTATCAATACACTTTTGAAACATCATGTACATTTTACTACCCTATAATTTTTTAATATTAACTCCTTTGAGCCGGCGCCTCCAGGGGTTTAGGATGTCAGGAGGTAGGGCGGGTTTATGATCATGTGACTGTCGTGATTGGCTGTCATGGCGGTCACATGATTGGAAAGCTCCTGATCGCAAGTAGCGATCGTGTGCTTTTCGTTAGCTGACGGTAACAAAGCTGTATTGACACTAATGAGCGCAAATTTTTGTGTGCAGCCAGCACCAAGGGGTTAATAGTTTCTGCTTTTTTTTTTTTGTGACAATCACCGCAGAGGCTACCTACCTTCCTCAAAACAGAACTACAGCACAGCATGCTCAAAGAGGCACTGGGAACTTTTAGGCCCTGTTCACACCTGAGCGATTTTCTGCTTGAGGCTTGTAGGCTCTAAAACGCTCAACAAGCCAAATCTCATTCATTTCCAAACCCCCTGTTTACATATTAGCATTCTGTCGCCTGAAGCAAAATGTGGGGTTGCTCAAAAAAGTACATAAGCTTCTTTTTGGCAGATTACAAGTGTTTTTGGCCCGATAGACTTCAATAAAAAAAGCCTAACTTGAGCGTTTTACGAACGTTTTGTCATGCATTTTCTGCTCAAACAGCAGCTCTCCACCCCTAATTCCCTCTCCCTCTCCTCCCCCTATTGCTTTCTATTGGCTAAACACGCCAAAAATGCCTGAAGATGGAAAACGCTTGTAGTACACTTCTAAAACGCTTGTAATACACTTCTAAAAATTGTCAAAAACTCTCAAATAAAAACCCCAGTAAATCGCTATGCTCAGGTGTGAATGTAGCCTTATGGCCCATACACACGATCCGAAAATCGGAGGAAAATACCTCTTTCGAAGCGATCGTATGATAATCGGATCATTAGTACCGAGCTTTCGAAAGCTGATCACGACAGTTCATCCAATATTATCCGATCAGACAAATGCGAAAATTTTTCTCGTATGATACCAGATCATACGATTTTCATTTAATCAGTACAGTTGTCGTCCGAAAATACAATAGAAATACACTACAACACATGACATCACTTCTGATTTTTTATTCTGTCGTAAGAGAATTTTTGTAACTTTAGTAACCTCTCCATTTTCGATATGCGACTAGCATGCAAAAAATAAATGGATGATCTGTCATCCAATTTTCAGATCGTGTGTATGGGCCATTAGGCTTGTAAGTGTATTCAGATGAAGGATTACTTCAAGCAAGTTCAATAGCTCTGGTGAGGCGACTCCCACACAGCAAGGCTTCCCTCAATGGGCACCCAAAAGTAACTCAAACCATAGAAATACAGAAAGGAGCACCAGACCAAAATCATAAAAGATAAAGGAGTCCAATTTTTCAAATAATTTTAAATTTTAAGTAATTTTAATTGTTGATAAAAAAAAGTCATTAAAAACCAGACAACACATTTTGGGGGTAACACCACTCCCTCTTCATCGGTGCTCTATACAGGAAAAAACCTGGATGGACCAGTAATTAGAATAATCAGTTAGAACCAGTATTGTACTCTTCATGGAGGAACAAGCTGAGCAACAATGGGGGCCCTATTGTTGGTATGTGTAATTTGTTAAAGTCTGGTCCTCCAACCCCTTGGAGCAATACACTTCCACTCCTGGTACGCACTGTTTCCCAAACTCTGCTCGTTTGAGCCCTTGCAGCTGAGCATAGATACTCCAGGCAAACTCTGTTCCTCTAAACCCTCACAGCAAGGTACATCCAAGCATTTCTCTTCAGTGTTACTGCTAGCTTCCTTAGTTTCCCTCTAGTCTCCTGGCCATCTCTACCGGTGGTTCTATTGCATCTTCTTGCTATGTCTGCTGGTATCTAGAAGAGGCTCAACTCCTTGGCAAACCCAGTCATAATCAGGGTACAGTCTGCTTCTAAAAGGCCACTATAGCAATAACATTGTATACTGGTAACTGTATATGGTAAATATCTGTAATGAAAATATTTAGTATATGAATTGTTATTTCACAGGCCTTTTGTTTTTATTTTTCTTCACTTGTACATGTAAAATAAGCAAAACTGTTCACAGGCTGACAATGCTGCAGTGATTTCACTGTAGAACGATTAGTGTTGTCACCCTGGTAAAAGATGTGGAAAAAAAAGTGGTGGAATCAACAGGTAATAGAATAATGTTACAGAGAAATTATTGTGTTAATGCTTTTGAAAGACTGTATCATTCATGCCATTTTGTATTTTGCCCATTGCTCTACTTTAAATTCATCAATTTTCAGTAATTTACAAAGGAAATCAGCGCTACTTACAAAATATTATATCTGTGCAGATATAAATATATATAAACAAAATGAAAAAATATTTACTATTTAAAAGAAGTGTCCATAAGGAAAAAAGTGTTCATAAGAAAAAAACATAGTGATGAAGGACCCTTTCCTCATATTTGGTCCATTTGCTGAATGGTGCACAAAAGTTTCCGATCCATTGTGCAAAGAAGATCCACCACCATGTGAAGTAACTTACCAGATCAGCTGGACCATTAAATTATAAATGGTCATGAGCGCTCAGCATAATTGGAACAGAAGCAATTCCATAAACCAGGTCAGCAGCTCCCAGAATTAAGATCACCAGTAAAAAAATAACCTACACGTTACTTTCAAACATACACAGGACAGACCCTGCACCCGGAGGAAGCTGGGGAGAAGATGTCAGTGGCAGCGAAGAAGTTCACAGAAGTTGCATTCTCGTCCAGTGGATCCAGCAGTGTCCTGCAGAATCTTTGCAGAATTCTGCCCTAGTAATGACTTGAGATTAACTTATTTTTTCAAATAATTGGTTACATTTAAAATGATCAGCAGATATCAGATTTCTATTATTTTAGGGATACATAATTTTAGGTATGGCATGAGCAGTGACATTGCAAGTTGCTTTTTGGTGTTCTTTTGAGTACAGAAGCAGGCAAGAAAGAGATGAGATGGATGGATATAAAAAAAATCATCCTCATCAGTGGCGGCCCATCCTTTCAGGGCACAGGGGTGCCGCCCCCCTAACCCATGTGCTCTTCCCCTAATTTACAGGCAGAGCGCAGGACGCATGGATTCCAACAGGTTTTTTTTTTTCTGGAAGCACATGAGGCCCTAATTGGCTTCAAAAAAGGGTGGGCTCGGGGCGCAGTGCTCTGCTCCCCGAGCCCACCCAGTTGTGTGACAATATTGAATTAATTTTCGCTATTGTCTTTCTGATTCTCCTTCTGGCCAATCAGGAAGCTGGTCCTGTGACCCGATTGACCAGGGAGTCTTCAGCCGGGAGGAGAAGCAAAAGCCTGGCTCTACCTTCCCCCTGCCTCCTAAGTTAAGGTCAGTCTCCCGTGGGGGGGGGGGGGTGGCAGTGGATCGCTGCTGTGTTCTTATACATCTAACACTGGGGGAGGTGCTTGCGGCAATTGCCACCTTCTCGTTCCTTGGTAAGGGGGTTGGGTGCCGCCTGCCCGTCTGTCTCCCCCCAGGTGGGGGGGCTGCGTGGTGTTAGTTTGCCGCCTCCCCCCCCCCCAAATATTTAGCACCAGCCGCCACTGATCTTCATCCAATCTTTTTTTTTTAGTATAGCTATAAGCCCAACAACATCTTTAATCTAGGTGTGCACAAGATATTTTGGGAACCTATCAACGTCTATGGATTTCGTTGAATTCCACATCACAGCAAAATTCAGAGAAGCAGAGAAGTGGGCAAAGATTAATTAAGAAATGTTTAGCGAAATTGCAGTGGAGTAATAATTCTCTATTCTTTGCAAGTTCATATTTAACAGATGTACAATAGTTTTAAATGTTTGGATCACGTTCAGATGTATGCAACGCTACTGTTTATGTGTCCCCAGTAGGGCACAAAGCACTTTATGGTTTATTAAATCTAAAAAGATTTAAAGGCACAGAGCACTGTAAGGTTTATGAATTCCATATGGGTTATGTGATAGTTAATGAAGTTTGCCATTTTATTATATAGTTGATTTACAGCGATATATTATTGGGGGCACATAAAAAGTAGCACCGCATACATCTGAACGTGTTCCAGGCTACCCCTATTGGGGTTAATCGTCTGTGCAGGCAGCTACAAGAACAATTTAAAATCTTAGCGTGGGGTCCATATTGCAAATTAAGATTTGAATGCTTGCATTGCCACTTTACTACCAATATGTGACACAATACTGGAATACTCCACAGGCCTATGTTTAAGTTACTCTCTTCCTTCATTTATTAATGATACCTGTGATGCATCGTAGTCATGCTATACCCCACCAAAGCACTTTGTAGTAGTGTAGTTGTAGATCAAACATTTAAAAATAGTTTTTTTTTCACGTAAAGGTCTATAATTGCTGCTCATAAACTCAGGGAGGCTGATTTACTAAGGGAGTTTAGAATCTTCACTCAAAAAATTTGTGAATTTTCACTTTAGTCATGCAATCACATGAAAAGCACAGTTCTGATTACTTATTTACTTATTTAATGTTCATATGACTGGGATTTAAAGTAAACAGAAATTAGCTATAAGTGAATAAGTGAATATTAACATTAGTTTACTGAATTTATATAGCGCAAACTGTTTGTATAACACTTTACAAAATAAAGTGAGAGATTTAAGAGTGCCCCACTTGTGAGCGTTTGCATTCTAAAATGAGGAACAAGTGATACAAAAGGTAATATTTGTGAGGGATGAGCTGATGGAAGAAGTAAAAGAATAGTTTGATGGGTGAAGGCATGAAAGGCATCCCTGAAAGGATGAGTTTTCAGGGATTGCCTAAAGGCATCCCTAAAAGGATGAGTTTTCAGGGATTGCCTAAAAGTGGACCAAGTCAGCAATAACTAGATAGATTGGGGTAAGGAGTGTCAGTGGATGGGATATTCACATAATTTATTATAGGAATTTGTTCGACTCCTTCTATAGTTCAACCCAAATGTACTGTCATGCTCAACGTGAAGGCAACAAATTCACTTTAACTTAGCCTCTATCCGTTCCAAAACTGGAAGAACTCTTATGCCGTGTACACACAGGCAGTCTTTTCGGCATCAAAGGTCCGACGGTCTTTCCAATGGACTTTCGACGGACTTCCGACAGACTTTCGAACGAACGGACTTGGCTACACACGATCACACCAAAGTCCGACGGATTCATACGTGATGACTCACAACTGGACTAAAATAAGGAAGTCGATAACCAGTAGCCAATAGCTGCCCTGGCATCGGTTTTCGTCCGTTGGACTAGCATACAGACGAACGGATTTTTCGACCAGACTTGACACAGCATAATTCTTGGATTCTGGCACTGAATGGGAGCAAAGGAAAGATAAGTATGTGCTGGGGTTGGATGGAGTATTCAAGCAAACCTGTTGTTTTGCTCTAAATAGGGCAAAACACAGATTTGCTTTAAAGGAAACCTTTAGTGAGAAAAATACAGAGGCTGCCATTTACCTCACTGACCTCCTTCTGAAACT
Organism: Lithobates clamitans; assembly: GCA_037952925.1. Classification (NCBI taxonomy): domain Eukaryota; kingdom Metazoa; phylum Chordata; class Amphibia; order Anura; family Ranidae; genus Lithobates; species Lithobates clamitans. The sequence goes on from JBBGZY010000239.1 coordinate 3,163,164, forward strand.
GGCAGTTGCTTGGCTGTCTCTGGCCTCCATACTTTTGGAGTCACGGACACAAAACAAGTCTGCAGATCAGGAAAGTAAGAATTTCCCATCTGCATGCATGTTCCAGGTCAGTGCAAAAGAAAGCATTAAAGTCATTGATTCACCTTGACAAATAGGCATCTAGCATTTTCACAAGGAAAGGTCAGCAAAGCTAGTCTCCAAAATTTCTCTAAGGGCAAGTTTCTTTTAAGCAGCCTAAATGTGGGATTTTAAAAGGTTCAATGTCTTTTACAGGAATAAGCTTTGTGGCCTCTACCCAAATTTTTTTGAAAATGAAACTGAAACTGAAACTTTATTTTAATGTATTCTTTAATTAGCTATGTAATAACATATATGAAATAACTTATATAGGAATTCTACACAATGTGGTACTAACATTTTTAATATTATATTGAGCAGCTAAGCTAGCTAGAACAAAATATTCTAATGCTGGTATCCGTTACAATACTAGTTGATAGAAATGACCCCTTCTAAATGGCCTAGAGACCCAAGTTTTTGACTCCTGACCTCAAGTTAAAAACCTCTGGCAATATTCAGTCTTGCTTTCTTTCATTATTAAAGGATGTAGCATACAGTTTCATGTTTAGCCTTTTGATCACCACTTTCTGTAAAGGGCATTGAATGGATATGAAGAGAGATGTGCTAAATTGCTCAACCCCTCACCCCTATCGTTCAGTTTGTAGGCAGGATCAGGTACCAAAAAGAAAGGAGCTCTGTTTTCTGCTCCTGTACCCCTCTGCTTACAGGCTTGTATCAAAAATTAATTAAAACTTTTCAGCATCAAGCTGACAGACTGGAATGAAAGACGACCAGAAGTGGTAAAGTGAAACGGAGACTTAGACATTGTAAAGGCAGCTATTTTCTAGGCTGAACTAATGATAATCAGAGGACTATCTGAATTTATCTTCCATAGGGTTTAGAAAGCCATAATGCTCATGTGTGATAAGTACAAAGAAAGAATATTGCTATGTGTTATTTTTCATTTCTTTGCATTCGTGATTTTAATTTTGGTTGTAACGTTGATCTGAGTTCTTAAACTAAGATTAATAATGTGCATTCCTAAAGTGTTACTAAACCCACAACATTAAAATCAGTGTGTATATGCATATATATTTTGTTCTTCGAGGGTGCATGTGATCAGCACAGGGCCAATCAGCACTATCCAGGCAGAAGGTCAGGGGTCCTGCAGCTTCATAGGACAGTCAGATTAGAATGAAAACTCCTCCTACAAGCTTTAACCATGCACTGATCTGCTCTGTACACTTGGTCGGATTTTCCAACGGAAAATGTGCGATCGGAGCTTGTTGTCGGAAATTCCGACCATGTGTGGGCTCCATCTGACTTTTTCCATCGGAATTTCTGACACACAAAGTTTGAGAGCAGGCTATAAAATTTTCCGAAAAACAAAATCCGTTCGCATCAATTCCGACTGTGTGTGGACAATTCCGACGCACAAAGTGCCACGTATGCTCAGAATAAATTCCGTGACGGAACTGCTCGGTCTAGCTCGGTTAGCGTTCGTAATGGATATAGCACTTTCGTCATGCTGCAATGTTTTAAATTGTTTAATGCAGCGCACTCTCTTCTTTTTTATAATGCTAGCAGAATGAAGTTGTTTTGCTGTTCATATTCACACAGAGTTCTCACAAACTTCTTTCTTTATTATTTATCGTGATTTCATGAATATAATATTTTTATTTGTCACATCTCCCGAAAAGAATTACATTTTTGGATGTTTTTAGATTTTTAGATTTTGTTTTTATTTTTTGAAATCCTGATCTTGTGTTATTTTTTTTTTACTCCAGAATAGTTTTGGGTGTGTTTTGTGTGTCAAGTTACCACAACCCATTATTATCTTGTATTATTTAATCTCAAGGAGGTTGCTTGGTGTTGGTGTCTCTTGTTAATTTCACATTGTATTTTTGAAATGTACCTGCCTACTCACAAACAAACTGTCCTTTTTGAAGGAAAACACACATAGGTGAGTATTATTTAAAAAAAAAAACAACTTTTATTAAGAGGTCCTAAGCAAATAAAGAGGGAGGCAACGCTGGAGAAACTGCAGAAGTTGGCAAAGCCTTTGGCCCCCAGGGCACACATCAACTATTTTCAGGCAAAATTGGTGGCCTGAGGAGTCCATATATAAGGGAGTACAATCTGGTCCAGAAGTCCAAGAGATCATGAACAGCAGCAGATGACATCTATGTCCCCAGGCTGTGGTCATTCAAAAGCCTGCATCTTTTGTCAGACCAGACTGAACCCAGGGCCATCACTTTTTTGTCTTCCTTCCACTCTTCCTTCCACGCTGTGTCTGTGGTGGTGGAGTTGTGGCAGGAGGAGGAGGATGATGCAACTCACACAGGTGGGTATTGGGTGTGATTTCGCCCCTCACCCCCTTAGTTAATGTTTTATAAAGGATGTCCTCACAAATGAGGCGTTGGCCCTCCTGCATGTCCTGCAGTTTTGTGGCAGCCATGCAGGCAAAGGCCTCTTTGCGAGTAGGGGTGGCTCTGAGGGACGCAGAAGCCTCCTGAATCAGCCTGAGTGCTGAATCCTCTGTGTTACTCCCCTTCCTTGGTCTTTTGTTTGGAAGGCGGAGGGGAGGAACCTGGGATTCTGTGAGGTCCAATTGGGCCCAGCCACCTCCTGGCTGACACTTACCCCTTCCTCCTCCTGGCTGCCACTAACCCCTGCCTCCTCCTGGCTGCCACATTCCACAGCCTCCTCCTGTGTGCCACATTCCACACCCTCCTCCTGGCTGAGGTCTTCCTGTGTATGAAAAAGGGACATAGTTTTAGTTTTGTCTTCATCAATCACACACAATTTTCAGCTCATGACTGTTGCAAATTGAATGTTAACAAATATAAAAGATTATCATTCTGAGCCCAGCATTTTTCTTTCTTGTCACAATTATTTTTGCCCACTACTGTCTATTGATATGTAAAACACTTTATTAAATCAGCAATTAGTAATCAATAATAACATCTAGTAAACATAATTTATTTATTGACCAGAAATCTGTAGAACAATGCTATACCTGACTCCAGCTGGGCTCCTCCACTTCTTCCTGGCTGGAAGTCCCAGGTTGGACATCGGAAGCCTCAGCTGGGGTGGAAGGAAGAGTGGAAGGAAGGGTTGAGAGGGATTCCCTGACTTCAGTCTGGTCTGTCAGAAATCGCAGTCTCTCATAGTACCACAGCCTGGGGACATAAATGTCATCTGCTCCAGCTCCGGATCTCTGGGAATCCTGGACCTTCTTGCGCTCCCTAAGATAAGTGCTCCTCAGGCCACAAATTTTGGCTTTTAAATAGGGAATGGTTGCCGTGGGGACCACCGGCTTCACCAACTCCAGCAGTTTCTCCAGGGCTGCCTGCCTCTTTTGTTTATGATTATAATGCGGGGGTTTGGCCTGCCACAGACAGGGCAGCTCCCTGTATTTATCTATGAACAGGGGGAGGAAGTTGTGGTCACTGAAGCCATCCATTTTATATGCAATACACAAGACAAACCCTAATGTCAGGCTAAAGTCTCCTAATCTTGTCCCAATATAGGCCTCAATCTATAAGCAGTATAGGCCCAAGTTTAAATGTTACCTTCATTATCACGATTGGCGCTTCCGATACCCCTTCCTCCGCTTACAGATCGTACGTACAACACACGCGTGTTACGCTTTATATACACTGTGCATGCGTGAAACTCCATCCGCCCCTGACGTTCTTAATAGTCTATTCCCTGCCCCTTCTCGTTCGGCGCAGTGGGGAAGAGCACATGGCGGAGACACAACAGGTGTATGATAATAGCAGCAACGAGGAGGAGGAGGAAAGGCCGGAGCCAGAAACATCACGATCCCAGAGGAGACGATTTAGGGCTTCAAATATGGCCTTTGTAGAGATGGTTGACATATTGAAGAGGGCTGACTATGACGGGAAGTATGGACCTTACCCCAACCCCAATGTGAGAAAGGCCAAGATCATGGCATAATTTTGTTGTCTAGATGGGTTAGTAACTAGAATAAAATGCAAACTAGATTCTGTATAAGGAGAGGACACTCGGCAGCTGTTTACACATCTGGACACTGGAGCACTAGTGTGGGACACCAGAACACCCTTTTTATTAGGGGGCCCACACAGGTGCTCCAGTGGATAATATAGGGGTGACTCCATCTGTGAAGCTTGTACAAAACAGGTAAGTATTCAAGCTTGACAAAGGAAAAAAATATTTCTTCATCTTGCAACTCTGCCAAAAGAGACAATTGTACCCCACTTCTAAGCAATGTTTCATATTCCTATTTCTGCCATCAAATATCTGTGTGCTAAGTATACCTATTTTTTTTAAAGGGGTTGTAAAGGTATACATTTTTTCACCTTAATGCATTCTATGCATTAAGGTGAAAAAACTTCCGATAATACCACCGCCCCCCAGCCCCCCCGTTTTACTTACCTGACACCTCAAAAGTAATCCGCTCGCTCCCGACATCCATTAAGCCGCTCAGCCTGGCTGCTGATTGGCTACAGTGGATGCATTGAAAGCAGCGCAGCCATTGGCTTGCGCTGCTATCAATCACATCCAATGATGTGGCGTGCCGGGGGGCGGAGCCGAGTGATACAGCGAGCGGCTATAGCCCCCGGCTGTATCACGGGAGCGCGCCCGCAATAACTAACCACCATGCGAGGGAGCTCACATTAAGGTGGTTAGTTATTGCGGGGAGGAGCTGAAACAGCCGCCGAGGGACCCCAGAAGAGCAGGTTCGGGGCCACCCTGTGCAAAACGAGCTGCACAGTGGAGGTAAGTATAACATGTTTGTTTTTTAAAAAAAAAAAAATGAACTTTACAACCCCTTTAACATAGGGGAGAAAAGACTCGGAGGACACCACTCATCAGAGGAGACAACGGACCCCCCACCTCAGGAAGAAGGGGAAATCCCCCAAACCCAACCAGAGGAGGAGGAGGGAGACGTTGTGGAAACAGTCACCACAACAGGTGAGTGTCTGCGACCACAGGCTCAGATAAGAGATGGATGCCTGCATATTTATAATACATGGTGTGTTTTTTTTTTATATTTTAGGTGATCGTGATGTTGTGGAAGAGGAATGTCACCAGTGAAAGTGCCCAGATCCTCATCGGGGAGATAATGGGGTGTAATAGGGATTTGGAAAACATCAAGCAAAACATCAATGATGTTCAAAACAAAATGAAGAACATCATTGATGTTTTAGGGAGAATTTAAAACCCCTAGAAATCCCTAACTTATTTCTGCTTTATCATTGTTTTTTCTGACAATTTTTTGACATATTATAGAAAAGCCAAATTTTGAAGATGCACACAATGTGTCACCATGTGCTATCTGCCATCACAGGAGATCAATGTACGCCTTTTGTGGGTGCAACCCCTTCCTCAAAAATAAAGTAGCTGAGAGGAAGGGGTTGCACCCACAAAGCACATCCATTGATCCCTTGATGGCAGATAGCATATGTTGACATTAGGCAATTTGTGTGCATCTTCAAAATTTGCCTTTTCCAGGGGTGACTTCACCCCATCTGCTGAACACAATATCAAACACAGTTTATATACACTCATGTCTGATATTGCCTTCACTTTCTATAAAAGTTGAACTTTGTAAGTTCCAGAGTTGTGTATTTTTTTATGGTTTTAAACCTGCCTGTTTTACCTTAAGGGTCGGTTCACACTGGGGCAACACGACTTCAGCGCGACTTTGCACGGCGGCTTCGACGCGACTTCGACTCGACTTCGACGCGACTTCGACGCGACTTTAGCAAATTACAAGGCGACTTGAAGTCGCCTCCATGACAGGCGACTTCGCCTGTGGCCAATCAGCTCTCTGGGAGGGAGGGGTTTTCCCTGCAAAGTCGCTTGACTTTACAGAGAGATCCGACTTGGAGGCGACTTCCATTGATTTCTATGGTACAGGTCGCCTACCAAGTCGGATCAAAGTAGTACAGGGAGTACGCTCTGAAGTCGGAGCGACTTCAGTAGCGTCTATTAAGACGCTAGCGTTAACTCCCATTCAAACTATTTCTGGGGCGACTTGGGGCGACTTGAGGGCGTACAAGTCGGATCCCAAGTCGCCCCAGTGTGAACCGACCCTAAAAGGCAATTTCTACTTTTAATGTTACATAAAAAATTGTTATACAACAAACATGTTGGTTTGTTCTAAAAACCTTTTAGAAATGTACATGTGATTGTGCTTTGATTAAAAAGATTTAGAATCAACAATGTGTGGCTTCTTCTTTCAATGCTCAAAAGCATTTTTTGTAGCAAAGTTGGTGTTTTCAGTGACAATGGGGGTTATTTACTAAAGGCAAATCCACTTTGCACTATAAGTGCAGTTTCAGTGCAGTCTTAAGTGCACTTGTAGTGCAAAGTGTATTTTCCTTTAGTAAATAACACCCACAGTGCTTTCTAATTTTACACAATCACGCCATTTTCAGGACTCCCCAAATTTCGGTCATGGTCAGCTAAAAGAAAGCCAAGAGGTAAATCAAAGCAAATATTTGTTCAGTTTAAAATATATTTTTATTTAAAAAATGTCTCAGACATTGTCTGGATATTGATGGACCCCCACCTGCAAAGTATTCCATTTATCTTATACGGACCTCACAGGCACTCTGGGGGGGCAAGCCAGGATGGCCAGCTTCAAGCGCCGTCAGGGTTGGTTCATTAATATTAAATACGGCCTCAGGCCCAACTGAGCCAACATAGTTCCAAGAATTTCTCCTTAAAAAGTTGTGGAGAACACAGCAAGCCAGGATGATGTGATTGAGTTTATATTCCGCCATGTGTATCGGTGTAAGAAATAGGCGGAATCTGCTGGCCATTATTCAAAACGTGTTCTCCACCACTCTTCTGGCTCTGACCAGCCGGTAATTAAAAACCCTCTGGTCCAGGGTGAGGGTCCTCATAGGGAATGGCCGCATAAGATGGTCCCCCAGCGCAAATGCTTCATCCGCAACGAAGACGAATGGGAGTCCTTCCGCATTGTCTTTTGGAAGTGGCAAGCCCAAGCTGCCATTCTGGAGACGCCTGTAGAACTCCGTGTGGGTGATGACTCCACCATTTGACATCCAGCCATTCTTCCCCACGTCCACATACAGGAACTCGTAAGTAGCCGACACCACTGCCAACATCACAATACTATTGATCCCCTTGTAGTTGTAATAGTGTGACCTCGAGTTGGGTGGTGGGACGATGTGGACGTGTTTCCCATCAAATGCCCCGACGCAGTTAGGAAAGTCCCACCGCTGGGCAAAGTGGGAGGCCACAGTCTGCCATTCCTGTGGGTCGGAAGGAAACTGTGGAGTCAAACAAGAACCAAAAATTAATCATTTTGCACATAAACATTGAAAGCAGATTAGACACAAACATTCTTGGCCAACATCAGTATAACATTTATTTTAGGGAGTATTTAAAGACAAAGGTATAAGGTCCACCTATCAGATTCCTCCTCCCTTCTCATGGGCCATTTAAAACATTTTAGGAGGGGGGAGATGTTTAGGCCAGGTAACCCTCTCCACTTCATTGAGAGATGAATGCCTAAATAATGTGTATTACTTTGGCCAGCCCCTCCTTACTTACAATATTGGCAGCCCACTGGACAGGTAAGAATTTTCATAATACAAAGATATAAATACACACTGTACACATTTTAGCACCTTTTTACATTCTGCTATTACCTATCAAGATAATAATAGGATACAAAAACTTTAAATAGAACCATTTGAAAGTATTCAGGCAGGCCCTTGCACTACATGCTTTGGGGAATTCATCCATAAATCTGACCACAAAAGAGGTGGGTATAGTCTGTATGGGTTTGGCAAAGTCAGCAGATAGAGGATTGGCATCATCTGAGTTAGCAGTTGGGGGGAGGGAGGGTTCCAAATGATTTTGGGACCCAAAAAAGAAAAAACCTCTGGCACTCTGCCTGAATTTAAAGCACAAATCACAATTTTAAACATTTTAGGGGGTATTTAGGGTAAAGCACTACTATGGAGCTGACAAAATACATTTTTAATTGAGTAGACGAGGTGGATATAGGCCCAGGAGAGCATGCTGGGGAGGTAAGTGAAGGCAGATATGTATGAAGGACAAAAAAGTTTTTGGAAAAAATCCAGCACGCATGAGGACAAAGGGGACATTCACAGCATATTACAATCATGGTAATTAGGGAATGAGGAAAGAAAAACAATATATTATCAAACATTAAATACAATAAAATGTGATGTTAAAGGATAAAATCTTACCTTAATATAGTCCTTCTGTAGGACCTGGATAATGGCAGAACAGGTCTCCGGGATAATGATCCCCAGAGCTTGGGGGGAGATGCCTGTCGAGAACTTGAGGTCCTGCAGGCTTCTTCCCGTCGCCAAGTACCGCAGGGTGGCGACTAGCCTCTGCTCCGGAGTGATGGCTTGCCTCATGCAGGTATCCTGCCTGCTGATATAAGGGGTCAGCAAAGCCAACAAGCTGTGAAATACGGGGTCCGTGATCCGGAGAAAGTTAGTGAAATCGTCAGGATTATTCTCACGGATCTCATGGAGCAAAGGCATGTGACAGAATTGGTCACGTTGGAGCAACCAATTCTTGGTCCATGAACTCCTCCTCACCCTGTTCATGGAAAGGGTCTTGTGTCAAAGTAAGAACCCCAACAGCAAGCCCCCGCACAACACGAACTCTACGATGAGTACGTACACGCAACATGGCTAGAAAATGGTCGGCTGGGTAGAACGAAGTAACAGAACGCACTGAAGAACAGCAAGGCCTGTGAAGAGCGACCTGAAAATCAGTAACGAACGAACAAGAACACAATGACAAATCAATGGGAACTCGCTGCACACACTGAAGACCAGATACAAACCCACAAGCACAAACTGAACAGCAGAAATACGATCTGAAAACCACGAGTCTGAAAAAGCGTGAATCATCTCTCACCAAACTTTTACTAACACGAGATTAGAAAAAGGAGCCTAAAGGGTGCCGCGCTTGGTATTGAACTGCCCTTTTATAGGCTCATCATACGTGGTGTACGTCACCGCATTCTTGGCGTTCGGAAATTCCAACAACTTTGTGTGACCGTGTGTATGCAAGACAAGTTTGAGCCAACATCCGTCGGAAAAAATCTATAGATTTTGTTGTCGGAATGTCCGATCAATGTCCGACCATGTGTACAGGGCAATAGAAGTCACGAGACTGCTATATACTGTTGATGAGAAAAGGTGTTTAGCCGTTTATATTTATTAAAATACTTGCATTTCCATATTCTGTGTACTGTGGGAGACCAGATATAGTGATTGCAGGGTCCTGGGTTTAATAACACTTTAGGCTTCTTGTCATTTGCACCTCCTATGAGAAATCCTGGGCTGCAGAAATTATATTGACGATAAAGATACAGTATATGCTTCTACTCACATGCACTGGTTCCCTCTACGTTTTGGCTTCCAATATGGCATACATGTTAGTGGAACATTTTATTTAGATCTAAAATAATTTCTGGTACTGTATATAATTCCATTTCAAAAGCTTTTCTACATTTTGGTTGGAGTAAACCAATGTTCAACTTTGTAGCTGTCGAGGACCCCAGTGATTAGATTCCCCTACTCAGCATTCCTATGCAGGTTCTAATAGAGGATGCAGGGAACATAAATGCTAAATATTGTGCACAACTACCTCATTCTAAACCTTTCTTTCAGTTTAGTGACCACTTACCTGAGCTCTTTCTAATCTCCTCTTCTACTTATGTCGGGTTGCATAGCAGTGCTCAAAGTCAGTAAACATAACATGACTTTAGCCAATATGAGAGCAGGATAGAGGGCCAATGTTTTGCCAGAAAAGCAAGTTTTGGACCCAAAACCAGTAAGTTGCCAGAAAATCGAATTTTGAATGCCTCAGTTAAAATGTTGGGTGCTTATGGATTCTCATAATTGATAAGTTGAGTGTTTTAAAAATATAAGCTTTAATGTGCTGCTGAAAGGTGCTGCAGACAGTATCAAAATTTTTTTTGGGTCCAAATTGCCCCATTTTTGGTTTTCCATTTCGGCAAATGTTATTTTGCTGATCACAGTTCAGTTTTTGGCTGCAGAACATGCAATGTTTTTACTTTTTATATTTCATTAAAAATTATGTTGAAGACTAAAAAAATTGTAAACACATGAGGGGTCTTCAAAAAGATTCTGCACTTCTTTATATTTAACAGGATTAAAAAAGTGCAGAAACGTTTTGAAGAACCCTTGTATGTTTTATTTTGTTTTAATCAGATTAAAATAATATACTGCACATTTTTACCACTGCAGTCAGCAGGTGGCATAATCAAAGCTATGCTGTTTTCTAAAAAGCTAGTTTACTTGTATGTTGTGAACAGCCCAAATAAGATGTGTAATTTGTCCTATGTGAAAGTACAAGCGGATTAGTCAGAGGAAGGAAACAACCCTTCTTGTTTGCTATTAAATATTGGCTCATATATTTTACACTAGACAGATGCAGTGGAAATGTGAGTAAGCAATGCTGGGCTTTCAAATTAGGATTTTAAACAAACTGTCATGAAAGCAACTATATTGAATGTTTCATTTTTAAATAATGTTTTTATATAAAGAATAAAGAAATGCAATGACTTTCTAATGTGAAAACTATGATTTTCAAGGAGGGTACTGTTGACCTGCATAATGGAATTTGTAGCTAAAAAAAGCAGAGTGATATCAGGATCTGGAGTTCATGACCAGTTAGACCATAGCTGTAACACAAGTATATAATGAAGCCCTATACACATAGGAGTAAAGCTTTTACGTAAAAAAAAATTGTTTTTTTTTTTTACAAAAAAGCTTTACACAAATATAACACTTGATTCAAGTACTTAGGAGTTGTAATCTCCCGCCAAGCCTCGGAATTTATCTCCTTGAATTTGACTTTTGTCTTGTTTTGTTTGTTTGTTTATTAAGGAAATAAATAAAAGATTTAAATATATATATATATATATATATATATATATATATATATATATATATATATATATATATATATATATATATATATTAACAGTATCTCACAAAAGTGAGTACACCCCTCATATTTTTGTAAATATTTTATTATATCTTTTCATGTGACAACACTGAAGAAATGACACTTTGCTACAATGTAAAGTAGTGAGTTTACAGCTTGTATAACAGTGTAAATTTGCTGTCCCCTCAAAATAACTCAACACACTTAATAAGTTTATCTTGGTCTCATCAGACATGGATTATGTTCCAATAATCCATGTCCTTGGTCTGCTTGTCTTCAGCAAACTGTTTGCTGGCTTTCTTGTGCATCATCTTTAGCAGAGACTTCCTTCTGGGACAACAAGCCATGCAGACCAATTTGATGCAGTGTGCGGTGTATGGTCTGAGCACTGACAGGCTGACCCCCCAACCCTTCAACCTCTGCAGCCACTGTGCTGCAGCTCAGTTTCAGGGTCTTGGCAATCTTCTTATAGCCTACGCCAACTTTATGTAGAGCAACAATTCTTTTTTTTCAGATCTTCAGAGAGTTCTTTGCCATGAGGTGCCATGTTGAGACCTTGTAACACTAACAAGTCACATGACCCGGGGAAGGGAAAATGGCTAATTGGGCCCAATTTGGACATTTTCACTTAGGGGTGTACTCACTTTTATTGCCAGCGGTTTAGACACTAATGGCTGTGTGTTGAGTTCTTTTGAGGGGACAGCAAATGTACACTGTTATACAAGCTGTACACTCACTACTTTACATTGTAGCAAAGTGTCATTTCTTCAGTGTTCTCACATGAAAAGATATAATAAAATATTTACAAAAATGTGAGGCGTTTACTCACTATTCTGAGATACTGTATATCACTTGATAGTCATTTAGCTTGATAGTCCCTAGCTTGTAAAATTAGTGGTGAAAACATCACTGTACTGCACATAATAGCTGAAGTAGAGAATACCTGTAATAAAACTGTTACAGTACCTCTGGGACACGTGTAGGCACAGCCAGGGACATGGCCCCTCTTGTTCATCTGCAACATATCACACCCAAGCATGTGTCAGTTCACGGTCTTTTGACCATGGCTGGTCAGGCACCTTGGTATGAGTGTGTTTTACTGCACGTGTTTTACCAACATCAGCATAGGTGTGTTTGCGTGTATCCCTGACACTGGGTGTGCATATTTGCTCAGAAGGTATTTAAACACCTTCTTTCTGGTGGCTGGTGCTATGTCCTTTTACCAGCTACTCTGTGCATGAGATTGTTGTTATTCTAATTACCCATTTCTAAGCCAGATTACCTGACTCTGCACTCATCCTCAGGCCCTGTTGCCAACTCTGTCCATTTCTACTATTCACCTTGCCTGCCTCAACCTCTGCTTGGACCCACAACTATTCTCTTGCCTGCTGCCTGATTTGACTTCTGCTTTCACATTGGTTACTTTGTTGTCTGCTGTCTACCTCTGCTTGGACACTGACCTCTTGCTGTTCTGTCACCTCAGTGTAGCCACCCTGCTCAGGCAAAGCCTGAGGTATCCCAGAGGCCACTAGGGTTACTTTGCAGGGTGCTAAGGTGAAGACCAAGTTGTCACTTAGACTTTGTGCCATGGGGGAGCCTGCATTACCTGCCAGGTATCTCACACAGAACTACTACACAAGGGCGGATACAAGACCAGTCACCCTCCACAAGGAGAGAGATTGGCAGTGACTGGTCCTTATAACAAGAGGAAAAGTTCAGGAGTTGTTTCACAATGGATTACTGTACAGATCTGGAAAAAAATGCAAAGGGCAGAAAGATTCATGTAGGCATACACATGGCTCTTAGGCCTCATTCACATGGATAATAACATCATTGCCCTGTACAGTGCCATGTTTTACCGGTATGGGAATGCACAGGTGTTGCCTGCATCCATGTGGCAGCAGTGCCATAGCTGGCTATTGTGGCACAGCAACTGCATGGACACAGCTGCTGCTCCCAATGTGATATCTGGGCAGATGCAGGTGCATGGCCCTGAACGCACCTAGGGTGAATTCCGTGATACACACTCACATGCACCTGCACCCACACGGAGGTCATATTGGGACACAGTGGCTGTGTCTGTGCAGACTCTGTGCCCTAATAGAAACAAATGGGATTACCCACATATGGATGCTCAGAACACTAATGCATTCCCACACGGGTAAACACGGCCCTGTATGGGGTGTAATCACCCCATGTGAATGAGGTCTTAGCGTATATTTAGACAATATTTGTTTAGTTTAGAGTTTATCTTGAGCATTTATAACAGTCACCTAGATTGCCCCTCAGGGCCCGACCTGAAAAAGTGTATTACCCAAATACACACAAGTGCTATGCAAATATGCTGATTATAGTGTCTGACAGTGACACTGCAGTCCCTGATTTACTTCTACTTGGCTTCAATCCTTCTTAGCTTGGTACATGAGATATGCTTTCATTCATTTAAATAGCAGTCATTATTAGAAACATACCTGTAAATAGGGATCAAGCAGATTAAAGTAAACAATTTCTTAGAGGTTTCAGATTTGCATATTCTGGAAAGAGTACACTTTTCCACTCTCTGAATTAGAGTCTAGTGAATGTAAATTTTCCAAGGTATTCTCCATTGGTTCATTTTGTTAGCTACAGACATGATTTGTTTTTGAAGGAAAGCAGCAAAATGATGAAAAATAACATGCAAGGTACAAATAAGACTTTATAATTATATCATCTGAAGAGAGGAACGCTGTAGAAGACAAGAAGCTAATCTCCTGCCTGACAAGAGTACTTTCGGACGTACATGGATAGTTTGTGCTATAATCCTGGCACAAGGTTAAACCACTGGAAGAAATAAGAAGGCAGCTTGTGTGTCCAAAAGAAAGTGATGTGTTTTTTGGCGCTGTGAAGTTCCTTTCTGAAGACACACATTCAGCAAAATCAGAGCCTGTTTATTTTGGAAATGCAGCAGCTGAATATCTCCAAATGAAAAGTCTTTTGCATGATTTTCCAACATGGCAAAAGGGTAGGCATTCTACGATCCATATTTCACAGTCCAGCAAGGTGGTCTACTGCCTGGATTAAAACTCAGCTTTATTAATAGTGGGAATGGAAAAAAAAAAAAGAAGGAAGATGATGTATAAATGACTACACATTATATTTCACTACATTCAATATTTAAAACCATTATCACTCAATGACTTGATGACTGACAAGATTGTGTCCTATTTATCAGTGCAAGCAAACTGTCTAGTCTCAGAATGCTTGTAGTTCTGGCGTTCGCACCTTATACATTGCCCGGTGCCAGGATGAAACCTCCTCCTCAACTCAGAGGATCTTCAGAAGCTCCTAGCCTGAGAATGGACTAGACATGGCTCGAAGCATTGCTGTTTGAGGTAGGATCTGACATCTTATGTCACTTTTATGCTATAACAGAGTTTCTCAAACTGTGTGTTGGGGCAGATTTGCCGGTGTGCCGTGGGATATTTCAGGGAGCCGTCACTGTAACAGCAGTCAGACTCCCTCAGAGTGACTGTCAGACCCACAGGTCAGAGTGGGAGGGCAGACAGTCTGTGTTGGAGCGCAGCATGACACACAACGCCTGACGGAGACTGGATCGCAGGGAGGAAGTGTTTTTAGAGCATTCAGGATAGCCCAGAGAGGCTCCATTCCCAAGCTCTCCAAGCCATGTACCACCCTGTACCCGTGTACCAACCTCTGTGCCAGGACCTCCAGCACCACAGAAGCACCTGTGCACCTATGATGTGCCTGTATACTTCCTGTATACTTCCTCCCTCATGTGAGTTAAATCTTTTAAATGTTATTACTGTAGATACAACTACTAACTACACTGAGTTAAAAGTCTTAGACTTAGAGGTGCCTGTCCCCTTTTCTCTTTTGTTTACAGTGGTGGATTGTCTCTTTTTTTTCTCCACCACAAAAATTGTTAAATCTTTTCAGGTGTGCCGCAAAATTTTGTTGATCTTTTTGGTGCGACGCAAGACAAAAATAGTGAGAAACACTGTGCTATAAAGTGAAAGAGCTGACCCTTTTTTTTTATTTCAGTACATTTTATTGAGGACTAATAGGGGTTACTTTACTTAATGCAAATAGACGGTACACTTTGCAGAGTGTAGTTGCACTCTGCAAGTGCAATTGCTCCAGAGCTTAGTAAATGATGAAGAGCTCTGCTGACTTCCACCATCCAATCATGTGCAAGCAAAAATGATGTTTTTTTTATTTTCCTTGTGTGTGATTGGGTATTCCTTACAAAGTGAAGCCTTACCTCATTTACTAAGATCTGGAGCAACTGCACTTGCAGAGTGCAATTGCACTTTGCGAAGTGCACAGTTTATTTGCCTTTAGTAAATCCACCCCATAGTGTTGTTACGACATAAAAAATTCATAACACGTGTAATGATTCGAATAGTAATTTGCCATGAGAATAAAAACATACAACCTGACAATCAATACAACGAATCAACCCAACTAAGCTGTCTGAACAGCAATGGAACATACTGTAAGTACACTGTTTTCCCATCAGAGGTTGAGTTTAACAAGCAGAAGCATTCTTTAGTACCTGAAAACAGGATAGCTATGTAGGGGAATGGTAATATGAAAAAATTAAGGTTGGCTTTAGTTCTGTTTAGTGTCTTAGTGATGAGTTACTGAGTGATTGACCACCAGGCAGGACCATATTTAGGGGAGATAATGGTTTATGACGCAGTGAGCAACAGGTAAAAAGAAAAGTCAAGATAGAAAAGGGTAGAAGATGTGGATAGGGAACACATTAATAGGGGTATCAGGGTAGGAAATGGGGAGGGAGACAGGGAGTGCTGGGCTGCAATTCATAGGAATGGTCTACTTCATAAGGAGCTGACACTGTTTAAAGAAATCAAGACCTGTGTGCAGACATGAAACAATTCTAACCACCTTAATTCTGTAGGACCATGCAAATTGAATCTTTCATTATCTCATTGTCATTTCCAGCTCAAGTTTGAATTGTATGTGTTACTATGTATCAACATAATCTGTCAAAATGAATCTGTCTGAAATAGTTCTAATCAATAGAATATTAATAAATGAAGTGTATTGACTTTTTAGAAGAGTGTTCAGCATGCAAAAATAGATACTTCCAGTTGATCTCTGGTTAGGTTTTAAAAAGTGGCCTAATGTCTGTAGATGCATCTGTGAATGAACAACTGTTATAGTTCAACTTAACTGCAAAACTTTTTTTAATTTCGGACAGAGTGAAAAGGGATAAGATCACCTGTCTGTTTTTTGCTGTTGGAGTCCTCATTAGAGAGCTTTACCCTCTCTATTTGTCCTGTTTACCATTATCAGCAAAAGTGAAAGTAAAAGAAAATCAACATTTTCAGTTGTCCCCAGAACATTAATGGAGGGGAAATCTTCCAATGGGGACACTAGTTCTGGTGACCCTTGTGACAACCAGCAATTCCTATGCTTTTTATGGATTTTCTTTTACTTCCTGTTTTGGCTTTGGGAAAGAAAGTGATAGGAAATCTCCCCAATGGGATACAGAAGGCAAAAAAATTACAGGGTTATAATCCTCCCTTATGCTGGGTTCACATACTGTATATTGGCTGGTTCCTGTGTTCTTGAGTGCAGTGTGGTTTCCATTTAGCAGTTCATGTGTGAATCAGGTGCGAATTTGACACTGAAATCACAACCGAACCAAATTAAAAAACACACAGGACTTTTTTTTTTATTTGCACCCCAACTGGCCCGCATATGTGTGAACTGGCTCCATTGAAACCTGATCTAGTTCACCTGTTATGCGAATCTGATGCGGTTCAATACGCATATGATTCGCTTCAATACGCATATGATTCACATATATGTGAACCCAGCCTTACACTATTCAAATGAGAAAAAAAAAAGTTTTGCCTTTAGTTCTACTTTATGATTTGCATTATTTTGTTTTTAGTGGCTCATATAACATCTTTTATAATGTTTTATTGTTGCAGAGATGACAACAATAACATTATAATATGAACAAGGGAATAAAACAGAAACATTTAAAGACTGTGATCTTGGACTACTTTGAAACTCTTTCAATGTCAACCCAAAAACATGGATAGGAAGATATGTTCCTTAACTAATTATACTTCACTGCACATAAACATATATTGATTATTTATCTTTTGCATGTGCAATAATATACACTTGAGAAAGGGTTGGCTTTAGTGAATTTTCATAGTATTCTACCAATGCAGTTTTGGCTTTTTTGCTATAGTTTAGCTATAGTAAGGTCCTTAGAGTCAATCTGTTAGAATTAATATTGGGAGGTAAGAATATAAACCTTACTCACTATCTGGAAGGATACAATAAGTGCAAGCATGTATTTGTAAATGTGTTTGCAGCTAGAAAGACAAAGCTCTAGGCTATTTTATTTTAACACCCAAGTCTTATTGTTGGTCCAACATAGCCATTCTCCATGGACCTGACTTTGGGGAATGCTGAGGGAAATTCAGCGATTGAGTTTGTCTCCCTTTTATACATACAGGTATCTAGTTAGTCAGGTTGAAAGAAGACACAAGTCCATCAAGTTCTCTTACATATCCCCATTGTAATAAACTAGGGGTTTAGTGTTAGTGTAATAAGGTTCAGAACAATTCTTCGTGGATTGTGGGGTGGGTGTTAAAATTAGTTAGAATGTTCAACATTTTTCACTAAGTAAATCACTGAGCCCAAATGACCAAATGGATAGTAAAAGATTTATATAAAATCACAAAATGTATTATTATTATTATACAGGGTTTACATAGCGCCACAAAATAATTACATACTACTTTTTCTTATATTCTGGCCTATAAAAGTCATAACATGATGACATGGTACATTTTCTTATGCAAAGGTCTATAAACATGAAGGAGCTCACAAATACAATCACTTTTTCTCTGGAAGAAGAGATACAGTGTATATGAGTAAGAGCCGTTATAATAAATTTTGTAGAGATATAAAATGATAGCTTTGAATTTTGTTCTCAACAACTCTGAAGATATTATGAGGACACAAAAAATACATTACGGAAGTAAAAAGAGAATTTTTCCAATAGTGCTGCAACGCATAGTCCAGGTTTACAGAGAAGTGGGTGGGCATGAGAATGATTCATGGCATTGAAGAAGCAGAGAATAGGAAAAATATGTTGTACAAGTTATGACCTTGACTGTTGGCAGCATGAAGGTCATTAACGACAACAGCTACCGTTGTTTTACAAGAGTGGACAGACTGGATTTGGCAAGGAGATTATATGCTGTCATTTTACAAGCCTTCTTTCTCACAGGCGATGAAGTGAGTTGTGACATTTAGAGCCAAGTATATTAAAATTATATCTACTCTCTATGTTGTGTTCTAGTTAACAAATGACGTGCATTTATATGTTACATCACATAATGTGTACATTGCACAACTATAATGAGAACTACTTCCCCTGGAACTCATAAAGAGTGTTGTAGACACTTATTGGAAAACTGTCCACATCCACAAACCAAATGGCAAAACCTGTGACAGATTTATGTAACTATCGGTAAGCTGTATATGAGTCTGTTGACATAATTGTGTATTAGACACAGTGCTTACATATGCAAGACAAGTTATCCCAACATGGAAGAACTCCTATATACCTCCACATTTCTTATCATGGATATGTCGGTATTTTTTAATGAATTTGTCACAGCCATAGAGCAAAAATGTCACATGGAAGAACTACCTGAATTTGTCACATGTCAGAAATGGCAAGAAAACTGTAAGACAGCTTTCATGAATTTGGCACGGGACTTTATAAAATGGCCATAATGCTAGAAAAAGGTTGCAAATGCTTTATTGTTCCTAAGAGCCCTTTCACACTGGTGCGGGGGGAGGCGTTGGCGGTAAAACGCCGCTATTATCGGTATGCGGCCGCTAGCGGGGCGGTTTTACCCCCCGCTAGCGGCCGAGAAAGGGTTAAATACCACCGCAAAGCGCCTCTGCAGAGGCGCTTTGCCGGCGGTATAGCCGCGCCGTCCCATTGATTTCAATGGGCAGGAGCGGTAAAGGAGCGGTATACACTCCGCTCCTTCACCGCTCCGAAGATGCTGCTGGCAGAACTTTTTTTACCGTCCTGCCAGCGCATCACTCCAGTGTGAAAGCCCTCGGGGCTTTCACACTGGAATGCAAGCAACGGCATTTTCGGGTTGGTTTGCAGGCGCTATTATTAGCGCAATAGCGCCTGCATACCGCCCCAGTGTGAAAGGGCTCTTATTGTTATAGATTCCTTAATGCATGGACACAATCATTGGTAAAATGAGTGAAAAAATGTGCCTAGCATCATACACTATCCAGACTAAAACTAAAGCTACTGAGATACAGCACAAAAACATAAACCTAGTGACAGCAACCTGGCAATTCTGAATCAACATATTTCTCTGGTTCTATCATTTTCTGACATTTTTTTCATTATCTGACATCTCAGTGCAAAACAACTGTAAAACAGCTACAGAAGAGCAAAGGGATCTGTACTGTTTTTAGAAAGGTATATGCAATAGCTTATTATGTGTCAAAGTAATACAAATACCTCTAGAACATTGACCTAAAATAAATTAGATTAGTCATTAGGCTGGGTTAGTGTGAATTCTTTGCTGTATTTAATCTGTAGTTACCTTCACTACATAAAACAGCTAAGGTCCATTACTCAAGCCCAAGTCCAGTCAAAGCCTATTGTAGGTTTGTATATTTGTATATAGTGGGGAAGAAATTGGACTTCTGAAAGGTTGTATTGCTATCGAAAGGTTTTCCTTGCTCTTGGCCTTGTGACACCAGGACAAGAAATAAGGGCAGCTGGGGTGATCAGGCAAGAAGACACATACAGTGATAAAAACCTGACAAAAGTTCTAGCCCTTTCCACTCTCTTAAAACAGAGATTTATTGCTGTACCTGCCCTAAATGGAGAGATGTCCTATCACTTTCTGTCCCAGTGACAAAAAGTGAAGACTATCCTATATATCAGCCAGATAACAATAGAATCCTGACAAATGGTCTAACTTTTCCCACTCTAACCAAAACTAAACAAAAAAAATACCTGTAGTTGGGCTATAACCATAAGAAAACAATGTAAAAATGTATTAAAAATCCACATTCATTTGGTATTGCAAACTAATATATTTACAGTATATATTTTTTTGTGCATGGGTTTAGGAGAGGCTTCCTTCATGGACGACACACATGCATGGCATTCCTCTGCAGTGTACAATGTATTGTGTCATGGGAAACAATCAATCCAGTTTGGCTTGATTGGATGGATGGAAGTAAAAATAAAAAAATAAAATAATATGGTTGCATAAGTGTGTACACCCTTAAACTAATACTTTGTTGAAGCACCTTTTGATTTTATTACAGCACTCAGTCTTTTTGGGTATGAGTCTATCAGCATGGCACATCTTGACTTGGCAATATTTGCCCACTCCTCTTTGCAAAAACACTCAAAATCTGTCAGATTGCGAGGGCATCTATTGTGCACAGCCCTCTTCAGATCAACCCACAGATTTTTAATCAGATTCAGGTCTGGGCTCTGGCTGGGCCATTTCAAAATTTGAATCTTCTTCTGGTGAAGTCATTATTTTGTTGATTTGGATGTATGCTTTGGGTCGTTGCATTGCTGAAAGATGAAGTTCCTCTACATGTTGAGCTTTCTAGCAGAAGCCTGAAGGTTTTGTGGCAATATTGACTGACTATTTGTAACTATTCAACTATTCATAACTCCCTCTACCTTGACTAAGGCCCCTGTTCCAGCGAAGAAAAACAGCCCCAAAGCATGGTGCTGACACCACCATGCTTCACTGTGGGTTTGCTGTTCTTTTGGTGATGTGCAGTGTTGTTTTTGCACCAAACATATCTTTTGGAATCATGGCCAAAAAGTTCAACCTTGGTTTCAAAAGTTAAACCTTGGTTTCATCATACCATAACACATTTTCCCACATGCTTTTGGGAAACTTCAGGTGTGTTTTTGCAAAATTTAGCCTTGGATGTTTTTCTTCGTAAGAAAAGGCTTCCGTCTTGCCACTCTACCCCATAGCCCAGACATATGAAGAATACGGGAGATTGTTGTTACATGTACCACACAGCCAGTACTTGCCAGGTATTCCTGCAGCGCCTTTAATGTTGCTGTGGGCCTCTTGGCAGCCTCCCTGATGAGTTTTCTTCCCATCTTTTATCAATTTTGGAGGGATGTCCAGTTCTTGGTAATGTCACTATTGAGCCATATTTTCTCCACTTGACGATGACTGTCTTCACTGTGTTCCATGGTATATCTAATGCCTTGGAAATTCTTTTGTACCCTTCTCCTGACTGATACCTTTTACCAATGAGATCCCTCTGATGCTTTGAAAGCTCTCTGCGGACCATGGCTTTTGCTGTTGGGATGCGACTAAGAAAATGTCAGGAAAGACCTACTAGAACAGCTGAACTTTATTTTGGGTTAATCAGAGGTACTTTAAATGATGGCATGTATGTACTGACTCCTATTTAACATGAGTTTGAATGTGATTGCTTAATTCTGAACACAGCTACATCCCCAGTGTGCACACTTATACAACCACATTTTTTTCATTTTTTCATTTTTACTTCCCCCCCTAAAAGATTTCAGTTTGTTTTTCAACAGTTTAAAGGTCACATTAAAAAGTGTTAAAAAGTTCTGGAATTATTTATCTTTGTCTTATTTTTTTACACCACAGAAAGCTGACATTATAACAGGGGTGTGTAGATTTTTTATATCCACTGTATATATTTAGTGTATTTGTGTGTTATATCTGTTTATAATGTATCACAATGTTTTACAAGGCAACCTATTCATACTTATAAACATATAATACCTATTTTCCATCAATTTTACTTCATGCCGGTGTGGCTGATAATCAGACAGTAAATGAATATGAAACATCACCTGGAAATACCAAAGCTTTGTAGGTAAATTATCCGTGCACATTTCTCCATTATGTATAGATAATTTACCTGCAAAAGAAAATAAGTCCCCAAAATATGTCTTCCAACTGTTCTGCATTATCACTGCTACACTTCCTTAGCATGTGTCCAGTTGTTTGTCTATTGTCCTTCCACCAATCTTCTGTTTCAGTTTTTCCACATTCCATGTTAGTTTCCTACTCCCTTAACAGCTACACCAGAACTAATGGGTTTTCCACTTGCCATTCTACAAACAAATTGGGGGAATAAGAAGATCTGAATGCGTGCTGGAAGGTTGCAGCTGGTTAAATAATGGCTTCTTTTCACTTTGGAGAGTCATTATAAGAATGTCTAACAGAGCAAACACATTATAAAGATACATCTGCTATACATACTGCATGTCAGTCTATTCAAATAAATCATTGGTAGTTTTGAGAAGCTGCAGGTATGTTCTAACATGTTATTTTAATTAACATGTCAAGTACCAACATCAGAGTTTTCAAAACAGATCTGACATAATGGATCTACTCACATACTCAGACAGTGCTGAAAGGCCAATGAAGCTTTTTTAAATAAGCTATACCAATTCCCTATAAAACTCAAAGCTTGTTGTAGATCAGATAAACCAGCTAGGCTGAAGGTCTTTCAAACTACAAGGGGACATGACCTAAGAGCCTGAAGGAAGAGGAGAAGCAAGATATTGCTGCAGGCACATTAAAGAGTACAAGCAAGTAAATGTGGAAAGTAAAAAATAATTAATATACCATTACAAGGCATTTTCAAGTGTGCCTTTATTCATTCAAATAATAATATATTATATAATAATATAAAAAAAAACAAAAAGAAAAATCTTTGGGGGGGGGAGGAAGGTTACTGTGTGCTTTATTTTACTAAATTCATTTACTTTAGTCAATTTTAGATGCAATATGCATCATTTATAGCAGTTATTTGTTGCCAATACAGTATGTATTAATTAAAGTAGAGCTAAAGGTAAAATGTTTATTTTAATTTTTCTTAGAATTGTCAGTTGTTTTTTGACATCTTTGTCCCATTGGGGAGATTTCCCTTCACTTCCTGTTAGTTAGTCAAAACAGGGAGTGAGAGGAAATGCCTTCAAAGTGAGTGGATCTCTGGTTGTCCCCAGAGTCCCCAGAACAAGTTCCCTTTAAAAATTTCCCCTCTATCCTTTTCTGCTGACAATCTGAAATTGAAGCTATGCTTTCACTTTCACTCTTGTTGATAATGGTAAACAAGGGGAGCATGGTTTGGACAGCTCCGGGAATGGTCTAGCAGAGCTCTTGCACTAGCCTGCATTGTTAGATACATTATTCTGCAAATATAGGCAAGCCAAAGAGATCCCTGGACATCTCTTGCTAAGGGGAACACTAAATATTTAGCTGCCACTACCATCAGGTCCTTTCATGACCCGTCCACCGCACATGCATTTGAGATAACAGACTCAGCGAACAAGCGAGCAGCCATGTTGACTACCACTTCATCTCCTCAGGCAGTGACAATGACACAAACAGCAGAGGCTTCTGGTGCTTTTCTCCACACCACTGCATCTGCACCATCCTTTCCAGCTGCCTTCGCAGCTGTACCTACCTATACTACCTCTCCTCCATCACCCTGCTCACCAGACACTATTTTGACCGCTCTACCACCCATGCTTGGCAGCTTTACAAGGGATGGGGGACCCCAAGGCTGTGAGCCATTACACTCAAGCTCCTTCACATCAGAGTCTGGCGGCCCATACTATCTTGTGGCCATCTCCTGCCTATGTTCATTGGTACCACCTTCTTCAGGACATCCCTATCTGATACAGACACCTGAAGCTAATACAGACACCTGGAGCTGTTGTCCTGCCAGACAACATCATGATTGTTGCCTCTTCTCAAACTCCACCATTTCAACTATCCCACGGCTGGGCAACTATTCAAGACAAACCCATCTCCTTGTTTGAATACAATTCAAGACACAGTTAGAACCCCATTGGGAATTTTGCTTTCTAAAACATTCCCACTCATGGTAGCTACTAAAACTCAGAGTACCCCTCTGGGGCTTGGGCCAGCTGCCCCTTTGAAAAGCAGACCCCCTCCTCCCAGGTCCCACAGCATTTGCAACACTCAACCCCATAGGCAGCACTTGCGCTTTCATCTGATTCAGACTCTGAGTTCACCCAGTCAGCTACTTGGAAAGACTGTAAAATATATCCCTACAAAGACAGTCTTTCATCTTTTAATCTAGGGCGTTAAAGAAACCTGTTGGGCCAAAATTGGCATGTTAAACAAACACAACCCAAATGGCAAATATGCGCTTACTCCCGAATAATTATAAGCCGCTAACACAGCACTAGAAAATTGCACATATATCAAATGGAAAACAAAACGTGTAGCGCTAAGGGAAAACAAAAGAAGAATAAAACACCTACACACTGATAGGGTATGGAGCCAGTATCCTACAAACAGCTAAACTGAGACACAGTTGGATTTCTCACAGTATGTAAGAATTAAATACAGTACAGAGTCCGTGAGTGAGGCATAAATGAAATAATGCTTGTAAGTGATATGTGAACCACCTTCACCAGCATGGGATCCTATAGTCTCTGAATAGATGCTAAACACCAGATGAGTTCAAGTTCCAGATTGGATGATGTATAAATCAGCTCTAGAACGTCACCCCACAGTGTCTTCACACACGTGCAAATCACTCTAACGGTAAAGTTGGTAAAATTGGAGGCTTACCGGAGGGTTTGAACCCAAAACAGTGTATACTGTGAGGGTCAAACCGGCTTTTATTGCATAATGGCAATGGTGGGAAGACCTTGGCGGCGTGTAGGGATCACAAGGGGTTTATAAAGATGTATCTTCTCCAATCATGACATAGGATCACCCCGTTTGTAGCTCATAGAGAATATAAAAGAGGCCACATAGTGTGATACCATAAAAACCGTAATTTTTTTAAAAGGAAATACACTTACATGATAAAGTTGTTAAAAAAGCGCTTGTACATAAAAGAAGGCAGCAGTGGAGTCCTCCCGACGCGTTTCGTCTGAGTAGACTTCGTCCTGGGGTCCCAGTAGACTTCGTCCTGGGGTCCCAGGACGAAGTCTACTCAGACGAAACGCATCGGGAGGACTCCACTGCTGCCTTCTTTTATGTACAAGCGCTTTTTTAACAACTTTATCATGTAAGTGTATTTCCTTTTAAATAAATTACGGTTTTTATGGTATCACACTATGTGGCCTCTTTTATATTCTCTATGAGCTACAAACGGGGTGATCCTATGTCATGATTGGAGAAGATACATCTTTATGAACCCCTTGTGATCCCTACACGCCGCCAAGGTCTTCCCACCATTGCCATTATGCAATAAAAGCCGGTTTGACCCTCACAGTATACACTGTTTTGGGTTCAAACCCTCCGGTAAGCCTCCAATTTTACCAACTTTACCGTTAGAGTGATTTGCACGTGTGTGAAGACACTGTGGGGTGACGTTCTAGAGCTGATTTATACATCATCCAATCTGGAACTTGAACTCATCTGGTGTTTAGCATCTATTCAGAGACTATAGGATCCCATGCTGGTGAAGGTGGTTCACATATCACTTACAAGCATTATTTCATTTATGCCTCACTCACGGACTCTGTACTGTATTTAATTCTTACATACTGTGAGAAATCCAACTGTGTCTCAGTTTAGCTGTTTGTAGGATACTGGCTCCATACCCTATCAGTGTGTAGGTGTTTTATTCTTCTTTTGTTTTCCCTTAGCGCTACACGTTTTGTTTTCCAAAATTGGCATGTTGCCCACAGATTTATGTCATCTAACAGAGTTGATATCATAGATGACAAACTGCAGTCGACTAAACAATCGGTTTCCGCAGACAAAATTTTCTGCTCAAGCTATTATTAGGGAGTTAAAGCGCCATATGGAAGATTCGGACAACAGAGGGAGCCACAATAATATAACAGTCAGAGGCCACTCAGGATGAATATCTTAAACATGATCAATCTGGTATGCCTCTTGTCCGTACACACTGAGAGGTACGGAAAGGAGATTAGGCCTCAGGGATTTCAAATCCCCAGACCGGTAAAGTGGCCTTCCGGTCCCAGACAGAGCAGGATCGTGGGACCGGGGGGTGGGGAGGGGGTCCAATGAAATGTCACCTTACAGATTTTCTGTAAAGGTGAACTTACACTTTAAATTTGCTGCCGGACACTTTTCCTTGGTCTACACTGCACAAACCTCCAATAGAAAATCTGTGGGTGTAGCAATATTGTTTCATAAGAATATCATATTTGATATCTCTTGCTTTGTCATTAATTCGGAGGGTCGTTACATTATTTTGCAAGGACGTCCCTGTGATAGCTTGATTATATTATGCAATGTATATACACCTAAGGTGACTCAAGTCTTTTTCATGCAGTGGGTTTTGTTTGAAATTGTGCTTATTTCCATCCAACTTTGTAGTTCTAGGAGGTAATTTTAATCTCCCTCTTAACCCTTCACTTGATCGACATGCGCTAGGTGGCTCTACTAGAGCTCCTCCTACAGCTCGCCAATCTCGTTCACTCCTATGGTTAATCCAAAAACATTTATGACATTTGGTGAATTGTACATCCGACAGACCACAATATTCAATTTTTTCCTCACCTCTCCTCACCATACACATACTTGTATTCACTACTTCCTGGTCAATAATCCAGTTTGGGGACCCTGCTTCAATTCTGTTATGCCTTGACGCTCTTACTTCACCTACCAAGCATTGCCATTGGTGCTGTAATGAGTATTTGCTTGAATCAGACCTGATTATAGCTCATTTACAATATGCTTTAGAGGAATGCTTTCAGCATATTCATCCCTCAGATATTCGTATTACAACCCTATGGGAAGCCCACAAAATGTTTTTTAGAGGCCACTATATTCAGGAAGCCTCCACACGCAAGAAAAATACTCAAGTGCGGTGAGACCTACTATTGCGATACCAAGCTCATTTGGAATTGAAACTTTGTGAACGTCCTAAGTGATCAACTTTGCAAAAAGTAGTCTCGACTAGAGTTCAACTATGTTGACTTAGATGTTGGCTTGGAGAAAATAGAAAAAGCCTTAAGCCTAGTACAAACGGGCTGAATACCGGGCAATATTGGACAGTTTAATAAAAAACGTCCGACATTCAGCCCTTGTGTATGACAGCCAATCCGACAGAAGCCAGCTGTTCAGTCGGCTTCTGTCAGACGAGCATGCTGGAAAACCAGCAGTCGACCGGCTCCCGTTCAGCGCTCTCAGCCAATGGCGCTGACTGGAGTGTTCTGGCGGGGAGTTGTTCCCCTGTCAGAACACAATAGCTCAGTAGGAGAGATTGATGTACTAACATTGGGTTGTTAGTACAACAGCTCCGATCTGAGCTGAATTTTTTTATTTGTTTAACCCGATGGGTTGAACGAAAAAAAAATGATAGTGTGTGTACTAGGCTTCACTGTGTTTTTGCCAGTCATTTTATGATAAAGGTAACAAACCTGATTCTCTTTTAGCGAATCAGTTACAAGTGAAAGCTTACAAATCTAGTGTATACCACACGTGTTCAAAACCAAGTTGGATTCCCTAGTATATGACCTATAGCAAATAGCAGCGGGGTTTTTATCAGACCGATATTCGATAATAGCAGATTATCAATGACCCGATTTGTCCACTCTATCTCAGCATATTCTAGATTACCTAGCAAAATGCTCCTTACCTAAATGAATGCAGATGTTTTATTACTTAAAGCCCTAATAACACCTGAGAAAATATTGGCTACCATAAAATCCCTACCACTTCATAAATCATCCAGTCCTGACAGGTTGTCACTAGGGATGAGCCAAACACCCCCTGGTTCGGTTGGCAGCAGGCAAAAAATTTGTGCTAACATTGTTAAAGTCTATGGAATGCGATCGTGAAAAATCAAAAGTGCTAATTTTAAAGGCTTATGCACAAGTTATTGCCATAAAAAGTGTTTGAGGTCCTGCCCCAGGGGACATGTATCAATGCAAAAAAGTTTTAAAAATGCCTGTTTTTTCTGGAGCAGTGATTTTAATAATGCTTAAAGTGAAACAATAAAAATTAAATATTTCTTTAAATATCATGCCTGGGGGGTCTCCTTAGACTGCCTGTAAAGTAGCGCATCTTTCCCATGTTTATAACAGTACCACAGCAAAATGACTTTCTAAAGAAAAAATGTCATTTAAAACTGCTTGTGGCTGTAATGTATTGTCGGATCCCGGCAATATAGATAAAAATCATTGAAAAAAACAGAGTGGGTTCCCCCCAGTTCGTTACCAGGCCCTTTGGGTCTGGTATGAATATTAAGGGGAACCCTGCACCAAAAATATCAAAAAAAATGCTGTGGATGTCTCCCCCAAAATCCATACCAGGCCCTTCAGGTCTGGTATGGATATTAAGGGGAACCCTGCATCAAATTTTTTTAAAAAAATGGCGTAGGTCACTATATACTCTGAACAGCAGTATATATACTATACAGCCTGCCCTATATACTCTGCAGAAAAATTGGGCCTTAGGTGCCAGGACACTGTAACCCCTCACAGTTACTCTTATTGGGCGCAGGAACGAGCCCTGTTGTGAAATATTATATAAAAAATTATAATTACATGGCCTTGTTAAACAGTGGCAGAAAAATTGGGCCTTTGGTTTTGGTGGCGCCAGAACACTGTAACCCCTCACAGTTACTCTTGTTGGGCACAGGAACAGGCCCTGCTTAACTATTATTTCAAAAATTGTAATTACATGCCCCTGTTAAGCAGGGGCAGAAAAATTGGGCCTTTGGTTTTGGTGGCGCAAGAACACTGTAACCCCTCACAGTTACTCTTGTTGGGCACAGGAACAGGCCCTGCTTAACTATTATTTCAAAAATCGTAATTACATGCCCCTGTCAAACAGGGGCAGAAAAAAAATTGGGCCTTTGTTTTTGGTGGCACCAGAACACTGCAATGCCCTGTACGGTCGGATTTTCCGACGGAAAATGTGTGAGAGGACTTTGTTGTCGGAAATTCCGACCGTGTGTGGGCTCCATCACACATTTTCCATCGGAATTTCTGACACACAAAGTTTGAGAGCTTGCTATATAATTTTCCGACAACAAAATCCGATCCTGTATACACATCCAACGCACAAGTGCCACGCATGCTCAGAATAAATTAAGAGACGAAAGCTATTGTCTACTGCCCCGTTTATAGTCCAGACGTACGTGTTTTATGTCACCGCGTTTAGGACGACAACTTTGTGTGACCATGTGTATGCAAGACAACTTTGAGCCAACATCCGTCGGAAAAAATCCACGGATTTTGTTGTCGGAATGTCCGATCAATGTCCGACCGTGTGTACAGGGCATAAGCCCTCACAGTTAATCTTGTTGGGCATAGGAACAGGCCCTGCTGTGAAATATCATATCAAAAATTGGAATTACATGCCCTTGTTAAACAGGGCCAGAAAAAGTGGGCCTTGGGTGGTGGTGGTGGTGATGCCACAACACTGTAAACCCCTCACAGTTACTCTTGTTGGGCGCCGGAACGGGCCCTACTGTGAAATATTATATCAAAAATTTAAATTACATGCCCCTGTTAAACAGGGTTAGAAAAATTGGGCCTTTGGTTTTGGTGGTGCCAGAACACTTTAAGCCCTCACAGTTACTTTTGTTGGGTGCAGGAACGGGCCCTGCTGTGAAATATCATAGCAAAAATTGGAATTACATGCCCTTGTTAAACAGGGCCAAAAAAAGTGGGCCTTGGGTGGTGGTGGTGGTGATGCCACAACACTGTAAACCCCTCACAGTTACTGTTGTTGGGCGCCGGAACGGGCCCTGCTGTGAAATATTATATAAAAATTTTAATTACATGCCCCTGTTAAACAGGGTTAGAAAAATTGGGCCTTTGGTTTTGGTGGTGCCAGAACACTTTAAGCCCTCACAGTTACTTTTGTTGGGTGCAGGAACAGGCACTGCTGTGAAATATTATATCAAAAATTGTAATAACATGCCCCTATTAAACAGTTACTCTTGTTGGGCACAGGAACGGTCCCTGCTTTGAAATATTGTATCAAAAATGCACTACAAAAAGTGTAGCTGCTGACTTTTAATAATCGGACACTCACCTTTTCCACGATCCAGCAATGCAGGCGAACAAAGCCCCGCTCCTCCTCCCCTCCTCTATGTGGCACTGGCATTGTAACTGTGGGCGCCCGGCTGTGGCTTCACAGCAGGGCACGCACTGCGCCCGCACTGAGCCATGCTGCACGCTATGAATGGCCGGGCAATCTTCTGGGACCTGTGACGTGTCCCAGAAGATTGCAGGGAGGGAGGGGGGAGAGGTGAACTTCTTTCTGGCGCCGCAGAGCCCAGGAGGAAGTAGGAGCTGGATGCCTCTAAAAAGAGGGTATCCACTCCCCCCCCCCAAAAAAAATTACATGCCAAATGTGGCATGTCAGGGGGTCACCATCACTTAAAGCGGAAGTTCCATTTTCGGGTGGATCTCCGCTTTAATCTGTTAAAAAACCCTCCAGCAGCACTGAATGTGCGTTCAGAAAGCATGCTGGATGCAGGACAGGCCAGTAGCTCAATTGTATATTGAGCAAGTTCTGGCCAGTGGTCCATCCTCAAGATGCAGTAACCTAGTGGATGCTTTGTTGGAAAGGTCTCCAAGTCTGCTCTTGCCCCTAGATATTCCTGCACCATATAATGCAGATGCGGGAGATCAGAACTGATTTGGCTGAAGGACTGATCGGTTGGGGACTGAAAAATTGTTTAAAGGCATTGGTCAGCCGGCTACCTTCTCCACCGATCTTCCTCTGATGAACGAAGCCTCCCAGGGTCTGGAAATGCGTTACACAAACTAAGTCCACGGCCCACACTATACAAGGCTGCCTGCACATTGGCCCCGTGTACTATGTTGTTGGCGTGGATGGAGAGAGAATGTCACTACAATTGATGTACATGATCTGACGATTTTGATGACTTGAAGATTCAGTAAAATACATTTGCATTGGAGAACGTGCCCCTTCGTTTATGTTTAATGGATATTGGTGGAGAACAGGGAGTCCACCTTGACACTATTCCAGCCTAACAGCAAGGACAAAGAAAAGGCAGTAACCCAACCAAAGTTTGAATATATATATATATATATATATATATATATATATATATATATATATATATAATATATATATTAAAATACTCTGCATCCAGTTTAGCTGTATCTGACTGCAGGCCATCCCTGGTGTACTTTTTCTAATATACTTCAGGCAGGTAGGTTTTTCAGTTAGCTGCACTGTATTTAATTTATAGATATATATAGTATCTGTTAGGGGTTGCAGTGTTGTGGCACCACCACTGTCTAAGGCCCAATTTTTATGCCCCTGTTTAACAGGGGCGTGTAATTACAATTTTTGATCAAATATTTAACAGCAGGGCTCATTCCTGTGCTGAACTAGAGTATCTGTTAGGTTTTACAGTGTTATGCCACCACCACCACCGCCTATGCCCAATTTTTCTGCCCCTGTTTAACAGGGGCATGTAATTACAATTTTTGCTCTAAAATTTCACAGCAGGGCCCATTTCTGCGCTCAACAAGAGAATCTGTGAGGGGGTACAGTGTTGTGGCACCACCACCACCACTGCCTAAGGCTCAATTCTGCTGCCCCTGTTTAACAGGGGTGCACAATTACAATTTTTGAACTAATATTTCACAGCAGGGCCTGTTCCTGAGCTCAACAAAAGTATCTGTGAGACTTTACAGTTTTGTGCCACCACCACCACCGCCTAAGGCCCAATTTTCTGCCCCTGTTTAACAGGGGCACGTAATTACAATTTTTGCTCTAATATTTCACAACAGGGCCCGTTCCTGCTCTCAACAAGAGTGAGGCTTTACAGTGTTGTGCCACCACCACCACCGCTAAAGGCACAATTTTTCTGCCCCTGTTTAACAGGGGCATGTAATTACAATTCTTGATATAATATTTCACAGCAGGGCCTGTTCCAGTGCCCTCCAAGAGTAACTGTGAGGCTTACAGTGTTCTGGTACCACCAACACCTAAGGCCCAATTCTCTGCAGAGTGTATAGGGCAGGCCGTATAGTATATACAGGAGGTCCCCTATTTTCAAACATCGGACTTACAAATGACTCCTACAGTACTTACAAATGGAGGGAAACAACAGGAAGTGAGAGGAAATCTATACCTAGGAAGGGAAAGTTTTCTCCTGTAAGAGTTAATATGGGAAAAAGGTGTCTCCACTGATGCTTTATCACCAATCCTAGTTTCCCTAATAACCCAAAATTTTCAAAATCCAATTGTCATTGGGACAGAAAGTGAGGTGAAATCTTCTGAACAGGGGCACAGACAGCAAAACAAATGTTACAGGGGTGATAACCCTGCCCTATGTTATCCAAAAAGCTTAAAAATATATTTTTTTTGGCTGGAGCTACACTTTAAAAATGTACCTGTTCCAAATTACAAACAGATTCAACTTAAGAACAAACCTACAGTCCCTATCTTGTTTGTAACCCAGGGAACGCCTGTATACTGCTGTTCAGAGAATATAGGGCCTGGGGGCCCCATGCCTTTTTTTTTCTAATTTGGGTGCGGGGTTCCCCTTAATATCCATACCAGACCCAAAGGGCCTGGTAATGGGCTGGGGGGGGGTACCCATGCCATTTTTCTCAATGATTTTCATCTATATTGCCGGGACCTGACATTACATTACAGTCGCAAGCAGTTTGAAATGACTGTTATTGCTATAGAAATGTCATTTTGTGCAGGGACTGTTCTAAACACTGGGAAAATATGTCACTTTACAGGCATACTATAGTCACCCCCCAGACACGATATTTAAAGGAATATTTCACTTTTATTGTTTCACTTTAAGAATTATTAAAAGCACTGCTCCCGAAAAAACTGCAGTTTTTATAATTTTTTTTGCATTGATACACGTCCCCTGGGGCAGGACCCGGGTCCCCAAAGACAATATCTTGCGTATTAGCCTTTAAAATTAGCACTTTTGATTTTTCACATTCGAGTCCAATAGACTTTAACGGTGTTCGCACAAATGTTTTGCCGCAAACCGAATCGGGGGATGTTCAACTCATCCCTAATGCTCCTCTTCTTTCTGTGTGTGTTGGCAGGCCAGCAGGCATGCTATCTGTATAAAGGGGGCCTTGAGAGGAAAAGAAGTCCTCCTCTTCCTCCCCCTATTCTGTCTCAAGTGCCATGCCCATGATTCCACGAAGTGTGTGCTCCAGCAGGAAGACTAGAGGGACAGTGTCACTGATGCATGCATTGTCGCTACTCACCATCCTTGTGGCCTCCTCAAATGGTGACAAGACAGTGCATGCATCCTTGATTAGTAGCCACTGGCATGACGAAAAGAAGCCAAGTTCCCCTGACCCTGTCCTGGTGCCATACTCGCACAGGTACTCATTGATGGCCCTCTGCTGTGTATGCAGCCGACTGCAGCCAACATTGAGTTCCACCTGGTTGGCATGTCACAAATGAGGCGGTTGATGGACAGGTTGCATTCCCTTTGAATGTCAGCCAGCCGAGCACTGGCATTGTAAGAACGGCGGAAATGACCACAGACTTTTCTGGCGTGCCTCGGGAGATCTTGTAAGCCTGAGTACTTGGTCAAGAACCACTGCACCACCAATTTCAGGATGTGTGCCAAACATGGAACATGGGTCAAGTGTCCCTGTCGGAGGGCGGAGAGAAGGTTGGTGCCATTGTCGCATACAACCATTCCTGGCTGAAGCTGGCGTGGCGTCAACCACCTCTGAGCCTGCACCTGAAGAGCTGACAGAATCTCTACCCCAGTGTGGCTCCTGTCCCCTAGGCAGACCAACTCAAGCACCACATGGCATCTTTTAGCCTGGCTGCTTGCGTAGCCCATTGAACGCTTACGGAGCACTGCTGGTTCAGAGGACAAATCTGCAGAAAATGCCATAGAGGAAGAAGAAGAGAAGGGGGTGGAGGAGAGAGCTGTGGCAGAATCACTACTAGGATTTTGGAGGCGTGGTGGCAGAATAAGCTCCAACAACACTGAACCCTGTCCTGCATCCTTTCCAGCTGCCAGCAGAGTTACCCAGTGCGCCGTGAAGGAAAGGTAATGTCCCTGCCCATGCCTGCTGGTAATATGAAACTTACTGCTGACCGCCCTGTCCGAGGCCCAAACATTGACTTTCACATGCCGGTAGAGAGCCGCAATGGCCTTCAGTGAAAAGAAATGGCATTTTGGAACCTGCCACTGAGGTACAGCACATTCCACACCCCTATAGACCCTAATTCTTTCCTATGGGGCTCTCACTGCACAGACTTGGGCACTACTTTATTAGCTTAGATTCAATTTATGAAACTGGCAATGCACCAAAGATAAATTCCATTTGACCATTACAAAGTCCTTATTAACTTCTTTTCTATGCAACCCAAATATTCCTGATAGTTTGTTTACATGAATGATACTGCCCTGGAAAACAAGTTCTTTGTTTAAATTAAGAGATATAGTTGATCGCCGCATGCTCCGGCTGTTGCCGTTTTCTGACCTTCAAAACAAATGTACTTCCTACCTATTTTTACAAATTTGTGCACAGTCCTCTATGAGAGATCTAGTTTTTGCTCGCTTGACTCCTTTTGACAGAATATGTTCGGAGGGTCCCTCCAGAAAAGCTTTGATTTCCGACATGTACTGTATTGAGTACTATCGACCATTGTGGATCAAGCATTTAAGCATCCTCACTTATTAAAATGGAAAGCACTATTGGGCCAAGAACTCTCCATGGAAACAAAGCAGACACTTTGGTCGCAAGCCTATAAAAGCTCCATGCTTGCATTGTCTATAAAGAAAATGCTTATTAAATAATGATGTTATGGTATTACTCTCCTGAACACTACATTTCAATTGCTAACATGTACTGGAGATGTAACTCAGTGGTGCTATCTCTGTTTCACATCCTGTGGACATGTCCAACAATCATACCTTTCTGGGAAAAAGTCAACTCACTACTTTCTAAAGTAGCTGAAATGCCAATTTTCCTTGAACCACTAACACATCTCATAGACCTGTTTGAGACCTAGGGAAAAATCCTAACAAAATGATTGTCACATATCCTTATGGCAGCTAGATTTTTTTATTTTTTTTACCCTTCAGCATGAATCGCATACTCAAGACTCCTTCAAGCCCTTATGGCAGCTAGTTGCTTGATTACTGCCAGGTGGAAACAGACATCACCCCCTACATTTTGATATGTATTACATTGCATTAAGGAGATGAGATCCATGGAATAACTCACAGTTAGATTACGTAACAATTTAGCTAAGTTTACCGCTATATGGGATAGCTGGGACAATTACTTAACTTTGAGTACCCCTAATTATGTTGGATTGGAATACACCTAGTGGCTTTCTTTCCTCTTTTTTCCTGAGTCTGGTACCCTATTTTTATAGACTATTCTCTTTGTCCTTGATACATTCCAGTCTCTAGCCATTCTATTGGCTGCTGCTTAATGGTATCATGCATTACTCCTCCATCTTTTTTGTATTTGAATACTATTGTACGGATTGTACGGATTGAACTGCTCTGAGGGTATTTAAGTTGCTTCACTGCTGCCTGCCTATAATTTTTTTCACAGGGGATGTCATTTTCTAATATTTCTTAATGTTTTATCTGTACATTCTTATGTTATTGTGGTATATGGTATGTATGAAATGTCTTTTTTTTTCATCTTTTCAATTTTTTTCCGGTAAATCTCAAAATTCTTTCTTTAATAAACAGTTATATAACAAAGAAAGATAATGGTAAACAAAATGAACAGAGAGGGTGAATCTCTCTAACAGGAGCACTCTCCACTCTATCCAAAACTAAAAAAGTTTTGCCTTTAGTTATACTTTAACGTTAAATGTCTGTTTTTCAGTTTTCAATCATTCTGAAAGGTTTGGAAAACAGACAGGCAGTAAATGGGTTATGAGCAATTACTGGTTGTAAACCTTTGCAGATAAACTCAGTCACCACAATGGATTAAAAGTCTATTGACCTAGCTGGAAATGTTTTCTTCAATGTCATTGAAGAAACATGTTCAAAACAGCAGATTATAGAATATCTACAAACGTGCATATATACTTGTCAGATGGCAAAATACTTTAACGCGGTTTAAAAGTCTAAAAAAAAAATTATTGAAAAACAAATATACTTATGTCGTGTACACACGATCGGACATTCCAACAATGAAATCCTGGGATTTATTTCCGACGGATGTTGGCTCAAACTTGTCTTGTATACACACAGTCGCACAAATGTTGTCGGAAATTCCGAACGTCAAGAACGCGGTGACGTACAACACGCACGATGAGCCGAGAAAAATGAAGGTCAATATCCAATGCGGCTCTTCTGCTTGATTCCGAGCATGAGTGGAATTTTGTGCGTCGGAATTGTGTACACACGATCGGAATTTCCGACAATGGATTTTGTTGTCGGAAAATTTGAGAACCAGCTCTCAAATTTTTGTTGTCGGAAATTCCGACAACAAATGTCCGATGGAGCCGACACACGGTGGGAATTTCCGACAACAGTCTCACATTGAACATTTGTTGTCGGAAATTCCGATCGTCTGTACGTGGCATTACTGTTATGTGCAATGTTATTGTACAGAGCGGCACCGAAGCTCCAGTTTTGGAGTCCCTTGCGGGTGCTCTTGGCTCCCACTCTTCTCTGAATGCCATCATGGAGGGAGATGCAAATACTGGGACATTTTTACCATAATGCAGGGAATGCATTAAGGTAAAAAATGTCTAGCCTTTACAGCCGCTGAAACAGAGACTAAAGCTGGGTATACACATACTGAAATTTGGCCAGTTCAGCAGGAACCTGATAAATTTCGGTATATGTGTACCACTGTCTAGTTCAACAGTACAGAACAGTCCTGCTGGAAAAGCATCATTCAAGGCTGCAAGCGCTGCTCTGTGTATTCTGATGGGGGGTGGAGTCCCTGCTGTCAGAATACAGCAGGGGAGATCCTTGCATTCACATCACTTGTGTTGATGCAGGGATTTGTGAATTCTTTTTGGTTCAACCTGCTGTTTGAACAAAAAAAGAACATGCGTGTATATCCTGCTTTACACAATGCTCCACCTAAATTATGTATCTATTATATACAAGGTAGAGTGATTGTACAAGCCAATTGTAGTGTTTTGCTGTGACAGTTACCAAGTAAGTAAAGACTATAGGTAGTATCATAATCATACTACCAATTTTCTTCAAAAAAATTAACTAAGATATCAGATGGCGGATCTTGTGTACGTAAAAGTGATCATTGAAATCAAAATGCTCATAACACTCAAAATCATAAATGCATAAACATAAATTATACATACAGACTGCTGTAAATGTGCATTTTCAATTGAACGACCTCCACCTTTTGGCACTCTATCACCTTTTCAGTATGACACTCACTACAAAGATCATATAACAGTGGTGGAACACCCAGGGTCGCAAAGGTTGCACTAGCGACCGGGCCCTGGCCTTCCTCCTCCAGGGTTGCTTGTCGTAAGGCTCTGAGCTGAGAGCGTCTCTCTTGTACAGCCCAGAGCCTGCACTGACAGTTCCCCTCCATCCTCCCTTGCACTCTTGGGAGAGGAGAGACGATAGTTAGCACTGATAGGCAGCACGGATAGGCGGCACTGATGGGCACTAATAGGCAGCACTGATGAGCACTGATAGGTGACACTGATGATCTGATGCACTTATGGGCACTGATAGGTAGCAATGATAGACGGCACTGATGGGCACTGATAGGCAGCACTGATGGACACTGATAGGCAGCACTGATAGGCTGCACTGATGGGCACTGACAGGCAGAATCAATGAGCACTGATAGGTGGCACTGATAAGCGGCACAGATGTACAATGATAGGCAGCATTAATGAGAACTGATAGGTAGCACTGGTAGGCAGAACTGATGGGGCTGCACTGATAATCAGGGTACAGAATATGCTGGATGCACGCCCCAGGGGGCACGTGGGAAACAGGGTTCTGGGAGGATGTCCATGGACTCCCTCCCAGAAATGGAAGCCCAGGGCTTGGATGGAAGGGGGAATGGGGTCAAGGGGGCCCTTCGTGGTTTCTTGCACCGGGCCCTGAAGGTTCTATATACACTGAGACCAGGACTACATCAAATGCTTTCAGGAAGGCGAGTGGAAGGAAATCAAGGAACATCAGTTCCTGGATCTCCTCTGCTGTTTATGAAACCGGAAGCATTTCAGAACTGTCTTTCCTTGGCTGTTACAGCCAGGGATGCAGCAAATCAAGCAAAATGTGTGTTTGATTAGCAGCAGTGAAGGGTAGGAGAGACCTGTCACCTGTCCAATGCTATAACATAAGGGGCTTGTTATCAAAAAGAAGTCTCTCCAAAATAGATGCGTTTCCTAAGCGGGCGCACAGACAACAATAAAAAAAAAGGATGTGAGATTTAATAATTTCATACTTCCATACTACACAAAAATAGAAGTTTGGGGCTTTAGACTTCTGTAAATACTACTCCTTTACTTAGCATGCACAATAATCCTACAAGAGACACTCGTTTCTATACAGTCCATTTCCTATCTGATCCATATGAGATTTACATCTACAGACTCAGCTATACATGGCAGAAAAATCTCCATAACTTATGTATGCAGACAGTGACAAGTAAATTGAATTTGATTAATTATAAAAAAATGCATCATTTCTGAAAATTTAGGGAAGCATTGGATGTAGCTGTCAGCATTAATATTATATGTCATTTTTAACAGGTCTTGATATTTTTTATATAAATGTATTTAATTATTTATTCGGTCTAGTACTGAATAGACTCTGATGTCTGACCCGACATTAGCATAGGTTGCCTGTGAAACTAATGAAATGTGTTAGTGGCTGATTTTGCATTACAATGTATTATGAAATAATACAGGAAAAGCATAGAAAACCTCAGACAGATTATTATATTGCATTAAACAGGAACTATAGTCAAGACTATTCCTTAATCATAGAACTGAAACTGGGGAAGCATGGATTTGGAAAGCTTACTTTAGTTATGGAGGCTGCTGGCCCATTGTTTGCATGTCCTGTGTTGACCACATAAAAAATACCTATTGATGTCACAGGGCATGTAAGTTATGTTTATGCCAACTGAGCACCAACCAACAACTGTATGGCAATGAGTTGTACTCTTGGGAGCATGGCAACCTACTGAACTTTGCAGCAAGGTACTCACCTGATATTCAGCATTTGATGAAGGAGGAATGGCCCTGAGAAGCATTATTTTCCTAAAAAAAAGTAGGTCTAGTAGGAGTGTAGAGGAAATACTATTTACAGTGTTTTACTTGCTGTGCATTCTCATCAGTCGCTGTAGTCAAGAAGATTACAGTTAGGGCTGGTTCACACCAGATGCAGTCTAGTGTGTTTTTATTCTGCATCAAAAATGCATGGACAGTGTTTACCATGGATTCTAATGACCCTAGTTCACACCAGTGCAGTGCATTCCAGTGCAGTCAAAAAAAGAAGAACAAAATTATTATTATTTATTATTTTTATACAGGATTTATATAGTTTACGCAGCGCTTTACAATATAAAAGGGAGACAATACAGTTATAATACAATAAAATACAAGAGGATTAAGAGGGCCCTGCTCAGAAAAGCTTACAATCTAATAGGGTGGGTCAGGTGGTACAAAAGGTTGTAGCTGTGGGGAATGAGCTGATGGAAGTGGTAAAAGATTAGTTGGAGACGTGATCGGCTTTCCTGAAGAGCTGAGTTTTCAGGGATCGCCTGAAGGTAGTAAGAGTAGGGGATAGCCAGACAGGTTGAGGTAGCGAGTTCCAGAGGATGGGAGAGGCTCTGGAGAAGTCCTTGAGACGAGCATGGGAGGAGTAGATGAGAGAGCTTGAGAGCAGGAGGTCTTGAGAAGAGCGGAGAGGACGATTTGGGTGATATTTGGAGACAAGATTGGTGATGTAGCTCGGGGCAGAATTGTGAATGGCTTTGTATGTTGTGGTTAGTA
Organism: Lithobates clamitans; assembly: GCA_037952925.1. Taxonomy (NCBI): domain Eukaryota; kingdom Metazoa; phylum Chordata; class Amphibia; order Anura; family Ranidae; genus Lithobates; species Lithobates clamitans. The sequence continues at coordinate 3,203,207 of JBBGZY010000239.1, forward strand.
TTTTGAATTTAATTCGATGGGTGATTGGGAGCCAGTGTAGGGATTGGAGGAGAGGGTTGGCAGACACAGAGCGGTTAGTAAGGTGAATAAGTCTGGCACCAGCATTCATGATAGACTGTAGAGGGGATAGCCTATGGAGAGGTAGACCAATGAGAAGGGAGTTGCAATAGTCAAGGCGAGAGATAACAAGGGAGTGAATGAGCTTGGTGGTTTCATTTGTTAAAAAGGGGCAAATATTAGAGATGTTACGGAGGTGAATTCTACAAACTTTTGACAACGATTAGAGGCTGAAATGACAAGTCAGAGTCTAGGATTAAACATAGTACCCTGGCGTGAGGGGAGGGACTGATGGTTGATTTTGATGGAAAAGTCATGGAGAGGGGCACGGGCGGGCGGGAATATTAATAGCTCAGTTTTAGAGAGATTTAGTTTAAGGAAGTGGTGCGACATCCATGCTGATATGTCAGTTAGTAAGTTAGTAATGCGAGAGGAGACTGAAGGAGTGAGGTGAGGAGTAGACAGATTTGGGTGTCATCAGCGTATAAGTGGTATTGGAAGCCGTGGGCGGTTATCAAGTGACCAAGGGAGGAGGTGTAGATAGAGAAGAGAAGGGGTCCAAGAACAGAGCCTTGGAGGACCCCCACAGAAAGGGGCAATGGAGAGGAGGAGACAGAGTTGTAGGTGACACTGAAGGAGAGCTGTGATAAATAGACAGAGAACCAGGATAGAGCAGAATCTCGGAGGCCAAGGGAATGTAGTTTATTGAGGAGGAGTGGGTGGTCAACAGTATCAAAGGCCGCAGAGAGGTCAAGTAGTCGGAGTATGGAGTACTGGCTGTTGGTTTTAGAAGTTAGTAAATCGTTAGTGAGTTTTAGTAAGGCAGTTTCCATGAAGTGCTGCGAGCGAAAGCCAGACTGTAAGGGGTCAAGAAGGTTATTTTCACTAAGGTAGGAGCTAAGACGGTTGTAGACTAAGCGTTCTAGAAGTTTAGAGGTGAATGGGAGCAATGAGATGGGTCTTAAGTTGTTCAGGTTGGTAGGGTCCAGTGAGGGCTTTTTAAGTATGGGAGTGATCTGAGCATGTTTTAGAGGGGAGGGGAAGGTGCCACTAGAGAGGGAGAGATTGAAGATGTGAGTGAGGGAGCATAGGATAGAAGAAGAGGGTGACCGTAGTAGTTGTGAGGGAACAGGATCCAAGGGACAATTGGTTAGGTGGGCATCTGAGAAAAGTTTTGTAACCTCTTCAGTAGTAGCCAATTCAAAAGAGGAGAGTGTTGAATGTGCTGCTAGGCAAGGTATGTTGGGTGGGGAAGACGTACGCACAGTGGAGGTGTCCTCACGAATTGCGTCGATCTTGTCTTTGAAGTGATTGGCAATCTCTTGGGCAGTGAGTGAGTTAGTGGGTAGAGGGGGTGGGGGACGAAGCAGAGAGTTAAAGGTTGAGAAGCCGTCGGGGACTGGATGACAAGGAATTAATAAGAGAGACAAAGTATGCTTGTTTGGCAGCATGGAGGCAGGAATTGTATTTTAGAAGGGCAGATTTATATAGGGTGAAGTTTTGCAGGCATTTGGTTTTACGCCACAGTCGTTCAAGAGAACAGCAATGTCTCTTGAGATTACTAGTGTTAGTGAGTTTTAGTAAGGCAGTTTCCGTGGAGTGCTGCGAGCGAAAGCCAGACTGTAAGGGGTCAAGAAGGTTATTTTCACTGAGGTAGGAGCTAAGACGGTTGTAGACTAAGCGTTCTAGAAGTTTAGAGGTGAATGAGAGCAATGAGATGGGTCTTAAGTTGTTCAGGTTGGTAGGGTCCAGTGAGGGCTTTTTAAGTATCGGAGTGATCTGCGCATGTTTTAGAGGGAAGGGGAAGGAGCCACTAGAGAGGGAGAGATTGAAGATGTGAGTGAGGGAGCATAGGATAGAAGAAGAGGGTGACCGTAGTAGTTGTGAGGGAACAGGATCCAAGGGACAATTGGTTAGGTGGGCATCTGAGAAAAGTTTTGTAACCTCTTCAGTAGTAGCCAATTCAAAAGAGGAGAGTGTTGAATGTGCTGCTAGGCAAGGTATGTTGGGTGGGGAAGACGTACGCACAGTGGAGGTGTCCTCACGAATTGCGTCGATCTTGTCTTTGAAGTGATTGGCAATCTCTTGGGCAGTGAGTGAGTTAGTGGGTAGAGGGGTTGGGGGACGAAGCAGAGAGTTAAAGGTTGAGAAGCCGTCGGGGACTGGATGACAAGGAATTAATAAGAGAGACAAAGTATGCTTGTTTGGCAGCATGGAGGCAGGAATTGTATTTTAGAAGGGCAGATTTATATAGGGTGAAGTTTTGCAGGCATTTGGTTTTACGCCACAGTCGTTCAAGAGAACAGCAATGTCTCTTGAGATTACTAGTGTTAGTGAGTTTTAGTAAGGCAGTTTCCGTGGAGTGCTGCGAGCGAAAGCCAGACTGTAAGGGGTCAAGAAGGTTATTTTCACTGAGGTAGGAGCTAAGACGGTTGTAGACTAAGCGTTCTAGAAGTTTAGAGGTGAATGAGAGCAATGAGATGGGTCTTAAGTTGTTCAGGTTGGTAGGGTCCAGTGAGGGCTTTTTAAGTATCGGAGTGATCTGCGCATGTTTTAGAGGGAAGGGGAAGGAGCCACTAGAGAGGGAGAGATTGAAGATGTGAGTGAGGGAGCATAGGATAGAAGAAGAGGGTGACCGTAGTAGTTGTGAGGGAACAGGATCCAAGGGACAATTGGTTAGGTGGGCATCTGAGAAAAGTTTTGTAACCTCTTCAGTAGTAGCCAATTCAAAAGAGGAGAGTGTTGAATGTGCTGCTAGGCAAGGTATGTTGGGTGGGGAAAACGTACGCACAGTGGAGGTATCCTCAAGTCTTGCAGGCATTTGGTTTTACGCCACAGTCGTTCAAGAGCACAGCAATGTCTCTTGAGATTTCTAGTGTTGTCAGTTTGCCAGGGTTGTAACGGTCGGGGCTGGATTCTGCATGCGGTTAGAGGAGCAAGTGCATCTAGTGATGATGAGAGTGAACTGTTGTCGACAGAGGTGGCCAGGTCAGGACAGGACCGGGGAGAGATTATGTCATATAGGTGGTCAGTAGCAGAATAGAGAAGAGAAGGGTTAAAGTGGCGAAGGTTTCTACAAGTAATGTTTGCTGCTTGGAGGGATGGGTGGTTGGAGGCAAGGATACAGTGAAAGTAATGAGGTTGTGATCAGAGAGAGGAAAGGGGGTATTGGTGAGGTTGTCAGGGTTGTCAGGGTTGCAGAGATGGGAGAATACAAGGTCAAGGGTATTACCATTGGAGTGAGTGGAAGTATGTGTCCATTGGGTTAGGTCAAAAGATGAGGTTAAGTCGAGAAGTTTAGCTGTAGTTGGGCTGTTAACATTGACAGGAATGATGAAGTCGCCAAGAAGAATGGTGGGTATTTCAGAGGAGAGAAAGTAGGGTAACCAGGCAGCAAAGTCATCAGAGAGCGCGATACCAGTCCAGTGCATTTTTCCCAAATGCATTTTTCTGTATGGAACGTATCTGAAATGCGGCAAAATGCATCAAAAACACACCGGAACGCACATGTTCTAAACTGTGTACAATTGTGGTGAAGGAGGGGAGAAAGCACATCCAATCTGCGCATGCAGAAACACATCCAGATTGTGGTGTGAGTCAGTCCTGAAAGAAGAATACCAGATATTTACCAGATAATATGGATATTTTTACCAGATAATATGGATATTTTTACATGATTTACATTAGTCAAGCTTGGACCAGTGTAACTTTGTATATACCATACCTGGCTGATCCCTCTAGAAGCTGGAAATCACTGAAGTAGATGCTATTTCTACAATGCTCTCCACTAGTTTCTGTATCCCATGCTAAGCAGCTGCTCTACTGCTTATTGAACGCAGAAAGTCACTCTCGGGATGGGCGGTAGAGATCATGACGTCACCACCCTGCCTCCAATCATCCAATCAGAGAACGCTTTGTATTCATTGAGATCATACAAAGCATTCTCTGAAACGTGTCCCATGGCGGGCAGGCAAACTCTCAAGTTCAAGGGATCAAACTCTCAAGGGATCCCACAAGTATGGGACATGGAAGCTGGTGGAGTAGAGGAACCTACTCCAGCTTCTAGAGGGATCCCACAAGTATGGGACATGGAAGCTAGTGGAGTAAAGGAACCTACTCAAGCTTCTAGAGGGATCCTGCAAGTATGGGACTTGGAAACTAGTGGAGTAGAGGAACCTACTCCAGCTTCTAGAGGGATCCCACAAATATGGTATATACATAGTTACATTGGTTCAAGCTAGACCAATATACACATCTTGAATTCTTCACTAAGGTCCCTACATCTTATATGCATACATACTAGCAAACAATTTGGACAGGAACTGATTACTCTACAAGGTAATGTACTGACCGGGATTTGAGCAAGAGTCACCAGTGCTGCAAAGCAGAAATGCTAACCACTAAGCCACTGTACCGCATAGCTCCCTTCCCAACATTGTATAGAAAAAAACTGCTGTTATTTTTTGCTGCCTTTCATTGAAAATGGATATACACCCTCACAAATACATCACTGGGTCTGAAATAAGATATGAAGGGAAAGGTCTATTTAAAATTTTCAGGAAAGAAGGAACAAGGGAAGGCAAAATATAGGTGGATTAAACTTCAGTTTTAAAGTGCTAGTAAACTCCACTTTTTTATTTATATCTATAAGTAAAGCTGTAATAAGGCTTACCTGTAGGTACAGTAAATAGCCCCTAAATGTGCACTGTTTAATAATTACTGTATTTATTGGCGTATAACACTCACTTTTTCACCATGAAAACCGGGTGCAAATAGCGTGTGCGTGTTATACTTCAATTTTAGCTGCCTCAGAGGGGACAGGGAAGGGGGGCGGGATGAGTGCTGTCAGATTACATACAGTGAGAATCTCCTGTTTACTTGGCAGCCTCTGTAATAATAAGTCCCGTCTCCTGGGCCGCCATTGGATCATTGTTCTGTTTATCATAGGAGATTCTCACTGTATGTAATCTGTCGCTGCTCATTCCGTCCCCCTCCCTGTCCCCTCTAGGCTGCAGATGGGCATTGATCAGGCTGCACTGATGGCAATGATGAGGCTGCTGCATTGATGGTAATGGTGAGGCTGCTGCATTGATGGCAATGGTGAGGCTGCATTGATGTGGACTGATGAGACTGCATTGATGGCAATGGTGAGGCTGCATTGATGTGGACTGATGAGACTGCATTGATGGCACTTGTGAGACTGCAGATGGGCATTGATCAGGCTGCACTGATGGCAATGATGAGGCTGCTGCATTGATGGTAATGGTGAGGCTGCTGCATTGATGGCAATAGTGAGGCTGCATTGATGTGGACTAATGAGACTGCATTGATGGCAATGGTGAGGCTGCATTGATGTGGACTGATGAGACTGCATTGATGGCAATGGTGAGGCTGCATTGATGTGGACTGATGAGACTGCATTTATGGCACTTGTGAGGCTGCAGATGGGCATTGATCAGGCTGCACTGATGGCAATGATGAGGCTGCTGCATTGATGGTAATGGTGAGGCTGCTGCATTGATGGCAATGGTGAGGCTGCATTGATGTGGACTGATGAGACTGCATTGATGGCAATGGTGAGGCTGCATTGATGTGGACTGATGAGACTGCATTGATGGCACTTGTGAGGCTGCAGATGGGCATTGATCAGGCTGCATTGATGGCAATGGTGAGGCTGCAGATGGGCACTGACCCTTATTTTGCTTCAAAGTTCCTTATTTAAAATTTAAGTTTTTTTTCCTGAAACTTCCCTCTTAAAATAATTGTGCGTGTTATATGCCTGTGCGTGTTATATGCCGATAAATACGGCACTTTAGTAGCAGCCGGTGACATCACTGGCACCACAACCGTGACCCCGTTCCCCTATGCGTGGGAGTGACATCAATGCGGCTCAGTCAATTAAAATGGAGCCCGCAAATCCTAATGAAAGACCAGGTGAAGATGGAAGCCATGTCAGTGGTGACAGTGCGCTGCTGGAGGACTTCATTTTAAGGTAAGTCTTTCATAATGTGCTAGCTTGCGATGCATACTAGCATATTATGCCATTACCTTGCAGGTAGAAGGTAATGGTAATGGTAAGGTAAGGCAACCTACAAAAGAAGAGTAATAATACTTACCAGCCCCGCCACCATTGACTCAAATCTTAGCTCTTTTGCAGAGCTCCCCCAGCCCATTCACTTGGATGGCCTGCCATAGGAGTGACACATGTGCCAAAGTTGCTCCTGCACCTTTTTTAGGCAGTGAGCCTCACGCAATTCGGTAATGTGTATTCTGGTGAAAACTAGCCACGGCGTGCATCGCACTTGCAGCGCCATTATTTCTCAATGACACTCCAAACACGGCTAGCAGACAAGTGTTTTGTCACGTGATAAAATGCTCGCGTGCTAGCCACGTTTGGGGTGCCATTCGAAAATGGCACCGCAAGCATGATGCGCATTTTTGGGAACATGTGCAGAAAAGCATGTTTCTGCGCACATTCCTGAAACACAAAGGTGTAAATGGGGCCTTAGTGTTTGTGACTTTTTATAAATATTTTATTTGTGTATATTTTTATAAATTTTAATAATAATTTTATTTCAAATGTATATAGTATACTGTATGTAGAAAGCAGTCTACAATAGTAATTCTGCAGCACCTCAAACGATTTATCGAATTGTTTGCAAGATCCAAAAACTTCCCGTGATAAATCTGTGCAGTATATACAATAATTTTGAACTGCTCATGAACTGTTTTCTACACTGAGCAAAATTATAAACGCAACACTTTTGTGTTTGCCCCCATTTATCATGAGCTGAACGCAAAGATCTACGACTTTTTCTATGTACACAAAAGGCCTATTTTTCTCAAATATTGTTTACAAATCCGTCGAAATCTGTGTTAGTGAGCACTACTTTGCCGAGATAATCCATCCACCTCACAGGTGTGGCATATCAAGATGCTGATTAGACAGCATGATTATTGCACAGGTGTGCCTTAGGCTGGCTACAATAAAAGGCCACTCTAAAATGTGCAGTTTTACTGTATTTGAGGGGGGGTCGGGGGGGTCCAAAAACCAGTCAATATCTGGTGTGACTACCATTTGTCTCACGCAGTGCAGCACATCTCATTTGCATAGAGTTGATCAGGTACTATACCATAACCCCATCGCCACCATGGGCCACTCGATCCACACCTTTGACATCAGCAAACTGCTCACCCACACAACACCATACATGCTGTCTGCCATCTGCCTAGGGTTGCCACCTTTAGTTCAAGCCAAACCCGAACACTTTAGCGGCGGCATTTTTTTAAAGTATGCGCTATAAGATTGTAAAAGCCTTGGGACACTTTTGGTGGCCTAAAAGAGTAGTAATGCGGCACACATAGCGCACCATAATGAACAGTGCATGTGGCCGAATTGTAAGTTTTCTGCACGGAATGCTGGGGTGAGAAATATTTAATATACAAAATGCAGGGGTCAGATGGGTGCTGGGGAGAGGGCTAGTGCTAGCAGCGTGTGGGGGGAGTTAGATAAGTACTGGGGGGGACTCTTTGGGAGGGGAGAGGGCTAGTGTTGGGGCGAAGTCGGATATGTGCTGGGAGGGGAGAGGGCTAGTGCTTGCAGGGGGGTTGGATGGGTTGGATTTATACAGTGATCGGTGCCTTTTTATAGCACTGATCACTGTATTGGTTTCACTGGTCACCAAAAATGTCATTTAGGGTCGGTTTTGTCCGCTGCAATGTCGCAGTCCCGCTAAAAATCACTGATCCTTGCCATTACTGGTAAAAACAATAACAAAAATTTTAAAAAAGGTCCTAAAATCCCCTATTTTGTAAACGCTATACCTTTTGCGCAAACCAATCAATATACACTTATTGTGATTTTTTTTACCAAAAATATTTAGCAGACTACATATTGGCCTAAACTGATGAATACATGTGATATATATATATATATATATATATATATATATATATATATATATATATATATATATATATATATATATATATATATATTTATTTTATTTTTTTCAAAAGTGTCAGTCTTTTTTTGTTTATAGATTTTCTAATAAAGTATTCAAACAATTCCCTCACTTTGACTTACTTTTTCTTAGACTTCACTTGGACTGCACTAGCTGTTGTTAATCAAATGTCAGAACATTCATGCTTGTACCATTTTGTACTAGTTTGCGCCATATTTATTATAGAGATTTGTGCCAATTTCATACATTTGGAGCACTTTCATAAATTTTTGCGCCAAAACATTTAATTTGCACTGTGACATTGCACCAGTGTCATCAATGAAAAATTCCCCCTTATAGTTTGGAATGTTAAATGTCAAAATGGGAAGTTCCCCAACCCCTTTGCAGATTTAGGTATTTAGGGTATAGCTATGGGGATTGGGTAATGTATGGTGGAGGGGGGGGGAGTGGCTTCCCTCTCTGGTCATCTGTAATAGCAGCTCTTTTACCTGCTATAATGTCTTATTAAAGGTTTAGAGATTTTGAAAGGCTTCTACATACTGAGACAAATTGTTATATAAACAAATCTATTCGAATACAGACATTAAGAGCCAAATTTATCAACAGTCAGTCTAACATTTAACTGTATTTTCTCTTTTAATTTGTTATAAAGCTCATTAGCTGAATTTTACCAATCACCCCATTCCACTCTGATTGGATTTGGTTATATAGTATACATAACATCACTGGAATTTCCCAAAGGCCACTTTCAGTCCTGCCCCCAGTGTTATAGGATGACCCATCGATATCCCATGCTGTGCCACCAGGGTGTGCAGTCAGAGCAGGCAGTAATGGTTGTTGATGAAAATGGGCAGACTGTTCTGTCCAATATTTATGTAAAAAAATATATATATATATATATATATATATATATATATATATATATATATATATATATATATATATATATATCTATATCTATATATATATATATCTCTATATCTATATATATATCTCTATAGATATTAAAGGTGAAAAAAGGGCAATACAAGGTTGATGAGCTGCCATACTGTATATAAAGCAGCATATGCCCTATACATTTGCATATCACATCACATATCATTATAAATGTTGCAGTCAGCTTGACGCTGAAAGGCAAAAAAGGCATGCACTGCCAATTACATGAATATAGAGGACTTACAGGTGTGTTTGTATAAATAAATAAAATATTTCAGACTCAGAATGCCGTGCTCCTTCAATGTATACAGAGTCAGATTTTTAAGTACACTGGCTAGTTGGAAATATATTAACCACATGCTTACTGGACACTTATACCCCCTTCCTGCCCAGGTCACTTTTCAGCTTTCATCGCTGTCACACTTTGAACGACAATTGCGCGGCCCTGCAACACTGTACCCATATGACATTTTTATCATTTTATTTCACACAAATAAAGCTTTCTATTCATGTTATTTAATCTCTGCTGGGTTTTTTATTTTTTGCTAAACAAAAAAAAAAACTGTTTTCATAGTTTGTTATTAAATTTTCCAAAGAGGTATTTTTTCTCCTTCATTGATTTGCTCTGATTAGGCTGCACTGATGAGCACTGATAGACTTTACTGATGGGCACTAATAGACTGCACTGATGGGCACTGATAAGGCGGCACTGATGGGCACTGATGAGGTGGTACTGGTGGGCACCGATCAGGAGGCACTGATGAGGCTGCACTAATAGGTGGCACTGATGGGCACTGATAGTTGGCACTGATGGACACTTATAGGCGGCACTGAAGGGCACTGATAGTTGCCACTGATAGGCGGCACTGATAGATGGCACTCATGGGCACTGATAGGCGGCACTGAAGGGCACTGATAGGCGGAACTGAGAGGTGGCACTGAAAGGTGGCACTGATAGGCTGCACTGATAGGTGGCACTGATGGGCACTAATAAGTGGCACTGATAGACACAGGTAGGTGGCACTGATAGCCAGCACTGATAGGTGGCATTGATGATGAGTCACTGATGGGTAGCAATGATGGGCACTGATAGGTGGCACTGGTGGGCACTGATTAGCAGTTTTTATGGGCACTGGTAGGTGACACTGGTGGGCACTGGTTAGCAGCACTGGTGGGCACTAATTAGCAGCACTGGTGGTCACTGTGTGGGACTGATGTCTCTCTTACAGAAGCCGGTAATCAGCTTCTATTTACATTATGTGATCACCTGCCATTGGCTGACAGCTGATTACGTGGTAAAGGGGCTTGATTGGCCCTTTACTCCAATATGTGATCAGCTAAGTCCCAAGGATGCGGTGATCACAGAGCGCGCCGCGGGGGGCGTGCTGCACGTGGGCAGCATGAGCAAGAGACGATGTCAATGTACGCCCTCCCAGCATTTTAAACCCGTGCTGTAGCCATCTTTTGGCTATAGTGCAGGCGCCAAGTAGTTACAGCTTATTAATCCCTAAATGTGGTGGCTGCATTAGTTTTCTTTTTTAGAAATGTGTCCTTTATTTTCACCTGGTAATCCAGCCAGTTAGTATATTATATTATTTTAAACCTACTTTAACCTCCCTGGCGGTATGATTATTTCGGATTTTAGGTGCTGAAAGCGGTACAAATATTTTGCATGGAAATTTGGCGTTTTATATTGTAGGTCTGTAATTCTTAACAATAACACACTTAAATCTGTCCAAACAAGAGTCTAGTAGATATCCCGGGTATGATAAAGTTTGAAACACAAAAACATAAATTATAATATAATAAATAAAAAAAAAAATGAAAAAAAATAAAAATAAATAATAATAAAATAAATTTCCCCACGATTCACTATCGTCCAATTCTGCAAGTGTTCTAATTTACTATCGCTGTTTTCTAGCTGGTCTAAAGCCACTTTTGACGTAAAGGGACACTTTTTGGTTGCTATGGACAATCTCCAGTTTCCAGGCAGAAAGAATAGTATATATAACATAAAACTGCATGCAGGGCACAGGACAAAGCACTGGGGACAAAAGGGATGTGAAATCATTTCATACAGTACTGTAATCTGTAAGATTACAGTACTGTATGTGTTATGATTTTTACAATTTTTTGAATTTGCCGCCAGGCTCCGCCCCCGTGTGTCGCGACGCTCGCAGGGAACGGAGCCTGGCAAGGAGACAGAGCGGGGGACATCGCAGGATCCCGGGGACAAGGTAAGTAAAGCCACACCAGGATCCTGCGATGTAATCCCGAGTGTGGCTCGGGGTTACCGCTAATGGTCCTGAATTTTAACCCCGAGCCACACTCGGGAAAACCGCCAGAGAGGCTACCAGAGCAAGCTGTCCTGCAAAGGTGCATTTTGTTGCACTGTCTCTTCTGCAACAAAATGCCCCTACCTGCCTGCTGGCTGTCTCCTCCAGCACTGTAAGCTGAGCTGCAAATGCGTGCTGGAATCACAGCCTCCTGCGCATGAGCAGGAGTGACTTCATCCCCCATCGGCCAATGAAGAGGCCTGAAGACCACCACTCAGAAGAAGATGCAGGTGCTGGAGCAGGACAGTTGGACAGGTAAGCATAGTTCCGCTTTAATGCTGACAGGGGTGCTAACAATGATCATCTTTTATTCATCTATATAAAACCTTTATCCCCCCAAAAAAAACTTTCTGTAACTGCTTAAACAGTGTTAGCTGGACTTCAATTTTCATTTGTTATTTACTTATGTTAAAGTGGTTGTAAATCTCAGTCATGGAATCTGAGCAAAGCACATATACCTGTAGTGTGTACTCTCTCCAAAGCTCTAAGTGTCATTTCTCTCTGGTGCTTTGTTCCTCTGTTATCAGCAAAAAGTTTGCCGGACACATGAGATAAATTTGTGTTTTTTTTTTGGGGGGGGGGGGACTCAGCAGACAGCTTATCTATTTAGAACACAGTTCTTCTGCTGTGTGGAAGGGGAGGGGGGGTTGTACCTTACCTCCAATAACCTCTCACCCAGTGTTACTGCAGTCTCTCCGCCCCCTCCTCTGTGCTGCTAACAGATGAAGAAGGATTTTAACACAATCTGTAGATAAACAAGTAAAACCTATGCAGGAGGATTATTTTCATCTGGACCTCAGAAGAGGAGGCAGCAGTGCTGGCGGTGGACCTCAGAAGAGGAGGAGGCAGCAGTGCTGGCAGTGGACCTTGGGAGAGAAGGAGGCAGCAGTGTTGGTGGTGGACCTCAGAAGAGGAGGAGGCAGCAGTGTTGGTGGTGGACCTCAGAAGAGAAGGAGGCAGCGGTGCTGGTGGTGGACCTCAGAAGGGGAGGAGGCAGCAGTGCTGAGGTGGACCTCAGAAGAGGTGGAGGCAGCAGTGCTGATGGTGGACCTCAGAAGAGGAGGAGGTAGTGGTGCTGGCAGTGGATCTCAGAAGAAGAGGAGGCAACAGTGCTGACGGTGGACATCAGAAGAGGAGGATCAGGGCTGCTCTGTGCAAAACCAATGCACAGTGCAGGTAAGTATAACATGCTTTTTTTAAATCAACGTTTTACAAATACTTTAACTATTCTAATCTCAAATTAGAATGCAGATTGAGAACTTCTTAAATATAAGGAATCATAAAGTTAGCTGTTCAAAACACTGCATTGTTAAAGTATCTAAAACACATTGGTTGTAATTCTAAAATAAAATGTCACGTTCAAATTGAAAAATGTCTGTTCTCTTGGTAGGAAAATACAATTTACCCTAACTGATTTGGAACTGGTATTGAGACAAGGCAAACTGAATTTTTTGCTTATATATTAACAACTTAATTAAATAACAGTAAGGTTGTGTATTTATTGCGCCATGCTGTTCATTATTGTGTCTATACTGTAGCAAACCCTAGTAAACTCTTAATGAAAACATCCTTTTTCCTTTCTTAGAACACCTACATAGAGTTGTTTGAAAATTAGAAGAACGGTTCTATTTGTGCATATCTCATTATTATATTATTCAGAGATATTTTTCTATGGGTTGTAAAAGAATGGCAGAAAATGTGAAATGGCTGTGTGTTCAGTATGGATGCTCAGTAACAGAGTCCTCTTAGTATCAGGATCAGCTCACAATAAGGCATTCATTAATGGTGCAATGCCCTTAAAGAGCAAAGCTTAGAAAGTTAAAGGTGAAGGCCTTAAGCCCTTTAGCAGCTACATTTTGCAAACCAATGAGTTACTGTGCCAGAACCTTAGACTGTGAATGGATAAAGCAGACTGAACGAACTCATATATCATCTATTAAGCAGGAAAGAAAATGTTCACAGAGGGGAAAGTCAAGTTATCCATCACATTTATACACAGATGCCAAATATTAATACACCAAAACGTTTCTGTTTATTAGGCATTCTGTACATTTCTCTATTTCTGAACAGATGTACCCTGTCCCTCAACTGTGAAACATGGCGACAAAACATATTAGCACAGATATGAAGGACCTCTGTCAAGATATGTCTTTGTTGAACATAGAAACTGAAGAGCATCACCCTGACATAGTTCAAACATGCACTCACAATAACATGTATTTTTCTATTTTTAATGCATTAGGCCCTATGCCATTATGCTTCAATACATGAATGGAAAAGATGGGACAAAAGATATGCTTATTTATTCAAGTTTATTTCAAGGTAGTGCAGCAGTTAATGTAAAAGTTCAGCACTAGGAGTCACAGGGTTCATCAACAATATTGTAGCTAGCAAACAATATGTATTGTATGTTGTGTGGGACACACAACACTAATGTTCAACACTACAAAGCTAGTACACCGTGACATAACACCCATACATGGCAATATATTTGTGCTGTTTCTCAGAGTGAACTATCAGAGTCACTATAGTGACAGTGTACTACTTTCCTAGGGGGGTGATCATGGATTTTCTTTAACACTATTATTGCTTATAACGGTGATGATCACTGTTATAAGCAATAGTTTTAGCTGTCTTAAATGGCATTTATTCATGACAGCTTGATTAGTACTGTTGATCTGTGGCTGCAGCTAATCACATTGTACAGGGTCCTGTGATTGGCTCAGGTACCATGTGGTAGTTGTGGGTCAATCACAGGATCACAATAGTAAGCAAAACAGTCAGGAATGGAAGCCATTCCTGACTGTTTTGTTGACATTGTAATCATGTGATGGCTATGACCAATCATAGCCATCACATGATACCCCGGCCACTCACAGCAGCTGGGTACCAATCACTGTGAGCCGATCACTGAGAGCGGCTGTGTCCATGAGATCTCTGGAAAAGCATTGAATTGATCAAAAGAACTTGAAGTAGTAGAGGTAACAAAATTTCACTTAAAGGAAAATAAAAGCAAAACCTTTTTTTTTTTCATTTTAGATAGACCAAAAGAGGGTTATAACCCCTTTCAAGCTTTTTTTTTGCTATCCGAAACTATTGTGGAGATTTCCCTTCACTTTCTGTTCCATATCAGGAAGTAAAAGGAGATCATCCAAAGTGAGGAAATTGCTGGTTGTCACCAGGGTCACCAGAACGAGTGTAAGATATCCTTTTTATTCCTGTTATGTGGACACATTTTGATGATAATGGTAAATGGGACAAATAGAAAGGGAGAATCTCCCTAAAAGAGGACACAGACAGCAAAAAAAACTGGCAGTTCTAATCCTTTTCTAGGGTTTCCAAAACTATAAGTTTGGCTTTAGTTATACTGTTTCTACAGGAGAAGGATCTGTGTATGATGGCAATCCATGCTTGCTATCAAGACCACTGCACAGGGGTGCAATTACAAATCATGGGGCCCCATAGCAAAATTTTGATGCCCCCCCCCCCACCCGCTAACTCTCTGTGTAGCAGTTTGCAGTGTCAACTCTACAATATACGTCATTTATCTTTATATAATGTAACCTTACATCAAGTTCAGGCAGCAGGAGAGCTGTTGGCATAGCCAGTACACTGCAATTGACCAGTGCTGTGGATAGAAGTTATATAGTGGTTATAGTAGTAATACTAATACTACTACTACTACTAATAACAATCATAATAATATTAGCTGTCCTATATGGTTTTAGTCTAGGATTTCTTATTGTGTTAGGCATACAGGGTTAATTTAAATCAGTAGCAGACGTTCAAAGGGTAATAAATCAACACTGGTAGGACAGACCACTGCCATTGAAGGTGATGTGAATGCTCAATGGTAAGCTTTACTTGCCTTGAAGAGCTAATGTTGCAAGCTTGAATCCCATCAGGATATGTTGTCTTCTTGTAAATATTTTATAATCTTCCTGTATTTTTTTACTGCTTCTCCAAATTACTCCCATAATTTTCAAACATACAGGTTGGTTAATTGGCTTCTGCCCAAGTGAATTTCTGCATACATGTTGTAGGCATATTTGATAGCAAGCTCCATAAGGGCAATGGATGATGTGAACAATGCACCATGTAAACACAGTGGATTATGTCAGGGTTTTATAAATAAATAGTAATAAAAATAATCAGAGTCGCTTCAAGTTATTACTCTTGAAAATGTTGAAATGAAAAGGGATCCATGGACTCCTTTGGCACAAGCTGTATTTACCTTCAGTCATCTTTTCATCTTTCCATCTATTAAATCTTCTGCCCTTATTGTTTTAACTTTGAATAGTAAACGTTTTTTTCTGCCAGTAAATACCTTATACAGTCCAATTCCTGTTTATTGTCTGGTCATTAGCCTAGGCTTATGACATCATGCATAGCTCTCTCTCTCACTCTCGTGAGAGTTTACCAGGAAGGGAGAGGGGATGAGTCATAAGAGGGCCAATGAGCGCTGCAGGGCTGCAGAGCTGGATGCGTGCCTCTGTGTGTCTGTGTGAATCCAGGAAGTGAACAGGCAGCAGCTTCAGCTGCCCACAGTTAAAATGGATGCAGCCAGACTTAGTGGAGGGAGATTGCTGCAGCATATTTGGCAAGTACAGAATCACAGTATATATAAAATATTATGAAAAGTGGTTGGAGGGAAGCTTCAGAATGACAAAGATGTTTTTATTACAAATTATGTGAGCAGACTGCAGTTCCTCTTTAATTTTTTGACAGTAAAACAAAGAACAAAGATGAACTTTTCCAAGAATACACAAAAGAAAACAGTGGGAGAAATTCAGTAAAGCTGTTGCGCCACTTTTTCTGGCATTAATCCCTTTTGTTATTGTATTGCATCCAATTCATGAAGCATTTGCGATACTTTTGGTTCTCATGCGACTCATGCACCAAATTCAGGTAGTTCTAAAATGCGCCACTTATACATTGTGTTGCATTGAATGCGCCAAATGTAAAAGTGAAGCTAAATAAGACTTTTGGCGTACAGAGAGGAAAACTGGCTCAACATCAGCCAAAACCAAGTACAAGTTCTAGACAGGTACATAAATTTGGCGCATTCTTCACCACTTTTGGAATGCATGAGAGACACTTTAGCAAAATGTGTCTGTGCCAGTCCTTATGAATTCCAGGGAGTGTGTACTTGCATTGAGTTGAACTGCAGTGGCCACAGCTACCTATTTGGCCATATTGGTACAGAAACGCTATAAATAGATGCCCCATATGTGCCACCTTTGAACAGAGAAGAGATCAGGTAATGCTTTGAGCCCTCGTTCACACCAAACACGACTTTGAAATTGTGCGCGTTCATCTAATCGGTGCAGTGCTGCAAAGTAGGCTCCGATTTGACATGTGATTTGACCTGTCAAATTGCATGTCAGATCGTGACGATGTGAACGGGGGCTGAAAGGTGGTCCATTTTTTATTTTGTAGATCACATGAGCTGGTATAAACGAAACATAGGGTATGCACACTCGGTTCAGATTTCTATCACTGGCCCCCCTAGACTTATACAACCCTTGGCACCCAAACCAACACCCCTCTGCTAGGATCACCAATGTTACAATGATCGATTTCCTGATACCAATCTGGCTTAGAATGGTGTAAAATATATAAACAAGCTTATGGGAAATGACTGTTGTTCTACTGATGATGGCAAAAAATGTGAGGCTGATTACTACAATATAGAAAAGCCAACTCTTAGTCTGTGCACCCTATAGGGATGTGCCTACTTTTCCTATTGGAAAACATGACCCTGCTTGTACTTTTCGTGACATCAATCAACTCCAGTGACTTAAAGTGGATGTAAACCCTCACATATACCCAGTGAAGTGAACAGCCTCAGATGATACACAGAGATGAAATCAAATTTCCCTACATAAGTTTTACATGTATATCTGCTGTATTCATCTGTATATATCCTTTAGAAAGTGCTCTTTGTGTTAGGAGATTTTCTCTTACTGTTCAACACTGCAATGAAGCCTGTGCATACAGCCAAGACAGCTGATTGGAGGAAAGGCACACACCCCCTCTCCTCATTGGCAAAGGAAGGGGGGAATGGGCAGAAGTCTGCTCTGAGACAGCCATCTGACTGCTAATCTATTTATAGCAACTTCCCACAACACACACTTCAGGCTCCTATCTCGGAGAACATGTGAGAAGTTATCAGGTTGATAACAGAGCTACGGACTAAGAGACAGCTATGGGACACAGTGCTTTGGAGAGAGATAAAAAAAAACACTGTAGATGTATGTGCCCAGCTCAAATTTCATGAATCGGGTTTACATCCACTTTACAGCGAAGTTCCACCCAAAAGGGGAAGCTCTGCTTGTTTGCCTCCTCCTCCTCCCCCCCCCCCCCTCTGCTGTGACATTTAGCACCTTTCAGGGGGGGAGGGGGAGCGGGTACCTAGTTTTGACAGGTACCCGCTCCCACTTCCAGCTGACTTTGCTGCAGCAAACTCATTTGAGAAGTTTGGCCCCCTCCTCCTTCCCCCTTCCAGCCAATCAACTGCAGCCAGTGATCAGTGTATTCTTTAAAAGTTTGCCTGTTGTCCCTGCTCCATCTTACATTTTTTGCAAAGTGAAGCATAGTATGATTCCGATGCTATATGAATTCTAGATGTTGATAACAATAATAATAAAATGTATACATCCAGAGTACAGTATTTTTCCCAAGCCATGACGAACTTATATTCCTCTCCTCAGTTATAGGTTTCATTTCCCAAATTACGGCAGGAAAAACAGCATCAGTTGTTTGAGAACTGTAATTTATTATGTGATAAAATAGCTATTATAACTTGTGTGCTATAATCTTTGTAAAAAAAAAAATGGGGCTGATTTACTAAAGACAAATAGACTGTTCACTTTGCAAACGAACTTGTACTTGCAAAACCATTATCACTCATTATTACTATATTATGTGCAAAGTAAATAAACAAAATACAAAAAAAATGCCTTTTTGCTCACACATGATTGAATGGTGGAAGTCAGTGGAGCTTCACCTCATTCAGTAACCTCTGGGGAAAATTCTCTTGTAAAGTGCAACTTCCCTTGCCCTGACTATTTGCCTTTAGTAAATCAACTCCAATGTTTTCTTCCTGTGTTTAAAAATGTACCTGTATATAAACCGTTCATTATTGTTAAACAGTTCATTATTGCTGCTTTTGTTATTACCCTCTGCACTCAGTACTGTATCATATAGCATAATATATAACAGACAAACCTTTCTACTTTGCATGGTAATGCTAGCTCCCTCCACAATTGTTTTTTTTTTATTTGTTATCATGTCAGTGGTTTTAAATGATTCATAATATTGTTTTTTAAAGAAGGTTTCCATTGTTCTGTGGAAGTATTTATGCATAAATACTGGCTGATGGGTTTTTTTCTTTTCCTTTTTTTTCTCTTGAATTACCAAGGCGCTGATCTGTTCACAAAGTGCATTGTGAATGATATTGCTTTCAAAATGAAGAATAATTCAATCTTAAGAACACATGCTTCCCATGATATTGCAGTATTTGTTTTCCATATATACATATTATAAATAACAATAACAATCACTATATACTTCAGCAGTTTTCACAAGTGTTCTTCTTTCATTGCTCAGTGGAATTCAGGGATAATATAGCATGCTCTCTTTGGCATCTCCATGTAAATTATAGTTCAAAGAGCTCATGTTCTCAGCGGCCCCCTTTGAATGGACATCCATGTCATAATAATTTAATCAGCTTCTTGAATCAAACATTTCCCATTGTAGCCGTAAGCTTTTAAGCAACCGTTTTAAAAAAATGATCATAGAAATAAAAAGTACCATTTTAAGTAAATAAGTATGAGTCACGCTGGCACTTGACAGTGATGCAACATTTACCTTGTTTTATTTTTGTTTTCATTATTTTAGCAATTGCGTTGCATATTTCAAAATGCAGGATAATGCCGTAGATCGCCAGTAAACACAACACTTGCATTATACTAACACAAACAAACTGTCAGATGAAATCATAGCTTAAAATTGTGTCTTAGATCAGTGGCCCCCAACCTTTTTGGCACCAGGGACTGGCTGCAGGGAAGAAAACTGTGCCAATCCTCGGGGTGGGCGCGCGGGGGGGTATGCAATTTTTTGCAGGCAAATTGTCAGGGCAATGGCTGGTGTTGACGCTTCAGTTATCCCGGCACCATGGTTGATATGGTGTCTGGATGATTGAAGCGCATTGTTTCTATTATTACATTGTAATATAAAATGAAATAGTTCAACTCACCATAATGCAGAATCAGTGTTAGCCCTGACCGTGTCACTTGCCACGTTGCCTGCCACCAGATGAGGAATGTCGCCTGCCACCAAATGAGGAATGTCACCTGCCACATTGTCTGCCACCAAATGAGGAATGTCACCTGCCACCAAATGCAGATTGTTACTTGCCATGCTGCCTGTCACAAGATGCAGATTGTCACTTTCCACGTCGCCTGCCACTAGATGCAGATTGTCATTTGCCACGCTGCCTTCAAGCCAGATGCGGAATGTCACTTGCCACATTGCCTGCCACCAGATGAGGAATGTCACTTGCCACGCTGCCTGCAAGCCAGATGCAGAATGTCACCTGCCACCAGATGAGGAATGTCACCTGCCACGCTGCCTGCCACCAGATGAGGAATGTCACCTGTCACACTGCCTGCCACCAGATGAGAATTGTCATCTGCCACATTGCCTGCCACCAGATGAGGAATGTCACCTGCCACCAGATGAGGAATGTCATCTGCCACGTTGCCTGCCACCAGATGAGGAATGTCACCTACCACACTGCCTGCCACCAGATGGGCAATATCTCCTGCCACACTGCCTGCCACCAGATGAGGAATGTCACCTGCCACCAGATGAGGAATGTCACCTGCCACCAGATGAGGAATGTCACCTGCCTGCCACCGGATGAGGAATGTTACCTGCTTGCCACCAGATGAGGAATGCTGCCTGCCACCAGAGGAGGAATATCACCTGCCTGCCACCAGAGGGCTGTTTTCACCGAGAGAGTAAGATGTGGGGCGGGCGGTGAGAAATTATGTCATCTCTCTGCTCCCCGCCGCATCTCTGACACTGAAGAGGCCTGCGCTGTGAGGGCAGAAGTGCGGTGATGTGGCGCAGGTGGAGAAAGATGATGTCAACTCTGCTCGCCAGCCCGCTTCTCTGATCCACCCATCTCTCTCATCCGCCTGCCCGCCTACCTTGCTCTCTCATGCCACCCGCCCCCCATCGCACCCATGACCCGGCTGATGAGAGGCCACAGCCCGGTAGTGGGCAGTGGCCCGGTGGTTGGGGACCCCTGTCTTAGATCACTTAAGCTAATTTTTACTCCATTTCGGAACTCATAAGATGGCTGGTCTGCACAACTGTAAAATGACTCAAGAAATTAGTTTAAGACCTAACTATCTGAGCAATATACAATGCCTTGCAAAAGTATTCACCCCCTTGGCATTTTTTGTGTTTTGTTGCCTCACAACCTGGAATTAACATGGATTGTTTGAGGATTTGAATCATTTAACTTACAGAATATGCCCTCAACTTTGAAGATGTTTTTTTTTTATTGTGAAGCAAACAACAAATAGGACAAAAAAACAGAAAAAGTCCATGTGCATAACTATTCACCCCCCTAAAGTCAATACTTTGTAGAGCCACTTTTTGCGCCTATCACAGCTCCAAGTCACTTTGGATAAATCTCTATGAGCTTGCCACATCTTACCACTGGGATTTTTCCCCATTCCTCCTTGCAAAACTGCTCTAGCTCCTTCAAGTTGGATGGTTTGCGCTTGTGAAAAGCAATCTTTAAGTCTTACCACAGATTTTCTATTGTATTGAGGTCTGGGCTTTGACTAAGCCATTCACATGTTTCCCCTTAAACCACTCTAATGTTGCTTTAGCAGCGTATTTGGGGTCATTGTCCTGCTGGAAGGTGAATATCTAGCCTAGGCTCAAATCACACACAGAGTGGTACAGGTTTTGCTCAAGAATATCCCTGTATTTAGCACCATCCATCTTTCCCTCAACTCTGACCAGTTTCCCAGTCCCCACTGCTGAAAAACATTCCCACAGCATGATGCTGCCACCACCATGTTTCACTGTGGTGTTCTTTGGGTGATTGTGGGGATGGTGTTCTTTGGGTGATGTGATGTGTTGGGTTTGTGCCAGACATAGCATTTTCTTTGATGGCCAAAAAGTTAAATTTTAGTCTCATCAGACCAGAGCACCTTCCTCCATACATTTCGGGAGTCTCCCACATGCCTTTTTGTAAACTCAAAACATGCCATATTGTTTTTTTGCTGAAAGTAATGGCTTTCTTCTGGCCACCCTGCCATAAAGCCCAACTCTTTATGGCAGAGCTTAACTCTATGGAGCATACAGCTTATTGTCATCCTATGTACAGATATTCCAGTCTCTGCTGTAGAACTCTACAGCTCCTCCATGGTTACCTTAGGGCTCTGTGCTGCCTCTCTGATTAATGCCCTCCTTGCCCGGTCCGTGAGTTTTGGTGTGCGGCCGTCTCTTGGCAGGTTTGCTGTTGTGCCATGTACTTTCCATTTGGTTATGATAGATTTGATGGTGCTCCTAGGGATCATCAAATATTTGGATATTTTTTTTAAACCTAACCCTGACTTGTACTTCTTAACAACATTGTCCCTTACTTGTTTGGAGAGTTCCTTGGTCTTCATGACAGTGTTTAGTTAGTGGTGCCTCTTACTTAGGTTTTGCAGCCTCTGGGGCCTTTCAAAAAGGTGTGTATATATAATGACAGATCATGTGACACTTAGATTGCACACAGGTGGACATCATTTCACTAATTATGTGACTTCTGAAGGTAATTGGTTGCACCAGAGCTTTTTATGGGCTTCATAACAAAGGAGGTGAATACATACGCACATGCCAATTATTAGCTTTTTATTTCTGAAAAATAGTTTTATGTATATAATTTTCTAATTTTACTTCATCAACTTAGACTATTGTGTTCTGATTCATCACATATAATTCAGATTAAAAAAACATTGAACTAAAGGCTGTAATGTAACAAAATAGGTAAAAAGCCAAGGGGGTGAATACTTTTGCAAGGCACTGTAGATAGGATAAAATGTTTTCGTATACTGTGTTAAAGCGGACCTTCAGTCATTTTTTCAACTTTCCATCTATTAAATCTTCTGCCCTTGTTGTTTTAACTTTGGATCGTAAAATTTTTTTTTTCTGCCAGTAAATACCTTATACGGCCCATTTCTTGTCTGGTAAAAAGCCTAGGCTTATGACATCATGCACAGCTCTCTCTCTCACTCTCGTGAGAGTTTGCCAGGAAGGGAGAGGGGATGAGTCATAAGAGGGCCAATGAGAGCTGCAGGACTGCAGAGCTGGAGGTGTGCCTCTGTGTGCCTGTGTAAATCCAGGAAGTGAACAGGCAGCAGCTTCAGCTGCCCACAGTTAAAATTATTGCAGCCAGACTTAGTAGAGGGAGATTTCTGCAGCATATTTGGTAAGTACAGAATAACAGTATATAAAATAATATGCAAAGTGGTTGGAGGGAAACTTCAGAATGGCAAAGATGTTTTTATTACAAATTACATGAGCAGACTGCAGTTCCTCTTTAAGTGTTAAAAGCTAAACCTATGCACTGAATGCTCAAGCCTCCCTTTATCAGAGATCATGTGTTTGATTTTTTGGCAATGGTTATATGGCCCCTTTTTGTTAGCTTTGGATAAAGTAGGGAACCTTTAGAAACTCTCTCAAGTTTTAATTACTGCCTGCATCCTCACAAGGGGGAATAACCTTGTCCATTTATACTGCCGATTACAAAGTGATGAGATATCTTCCAATGGGGACATCTGGTCCAGTGATAACTGTTAAAGGGTTTCCACAAACTTCCTGTTGTGTCTTTGGGAAAAGTAAAAAGTAAAAGGAAACTTTTCAAAGGGACAAAGACAGGGAAAACCTGTCAGGGTTCTAACTATTCCCTACTTCATCCATTAAAACAGTATTTCTCAAACTTTTTTCAGTCAAGGCAGCCTTTAAAATGATAGACTGTCTCGTGGCACCCCGTTCTAAAAAGTAAAAAATGATTCTAATAGCTTTACACAATGCAACAACCTCCACACATAGGACACCCAAAGTTAGAGGTGACTTATTCTTCCAAAGCACATACACTTTTGCACACTGGTAGTGACTAGTATTCCAATGTTTCTATTACCCTTCAATTTCTCTCCATCATTCAGCTAATATCACCCCAGTGCTGAGGGAGAGAGGCAGAGGAGGGTCAAACAAGGATGCTGTGGAGGCAACAGACATCCTCCTTATTAAGAGCCCTTGCACACTGGGGCGGTTTGCAGGCGCTATTGCGCTAATAATAGCGCCTGCAATCCGCCCCGAAAGTGCTGCTGCTTTAATTCCAGTGTGAAAGCCCCGAGGGCTTGCACACTGGAGCGATGCACTGGCAGGACGGTAAAAAAAGTCCTGCCAGCAGCATCTTCGGAGCGGTGAAGGAGCGGTGTGTATACCGCTCCTTTACCGCTCCTGCCCATTGAAATCAATGGGACGGCGCGGCTATACCGCCGGCAAAGCGCCTCTGCAGAGGCGCTTTGCGGTGGTTTTTAACCCTTTCTCGGCCGCTAGCGGGGGGTAAAACCGCCCCGCTAGCGGCCGCATACCGACGGTAAAACACCGCTAATAATAGCGGCGTTTTACCGCCGACGCCGCCCCCCGCCCCAGTGTGCAAGGGCTCTAACTGATGATGTTGGTTGTTAGGATGCCAGTGTCCAGAAAGTCATAATGGTGCATAATGAAAACCTGTGGCTTTGCGTAACTAAAAGGCAGGCTTGAGCCACCTGCTTGCTTGTATACAATTTTTGATACATTTTTAGGCATTTTGACAAGGCACCCCTGAAGAAACATCAAGGCACCCCAGGGTGCCTGGGCACCCTGGTTACATATAGTTACATAGTTGGTGAGGTTGAAAAAAGACACAAGTCCATCAAGTCCAACCTATGTGTGTGCTTTTATGTCAGTATTACATTGTATATCCATGTATGTTAAGGTCGTTTAGGTGCCTATCTAATAGTTTTTTGAAATTATCTATGCTCCTTGCTGAAACCACTGCTTGTGGAAGAGAATTCCACATCCCTACCGCTCTGACAGTAAAGAACCCTCTACGCAGTTTAAGGTAAACTGCTTCTCTTCTAATTTTAGTGAATGGCTGTGTGTCTTTTTAGTTTTATCCCTATTGTAGGGTCACCGGTACTGTATTTGTACATTGAAATCTTATCCCCTCTCATTTCCAAGTTCAATGCTCGTAATGCAAGTTCATTGAACAAGTTCAATGCTCGTAATCTTTTCTCATAACTAAGGTCCTTCAGTCCCTTTATTAGCTTTGTTGCCCTTCTCTGGACTCTCTCCAGTTCCAGCACATCCTCCCCGAGGACTGGTGCCCAGAACTGGACGGCATACCCCAGGTGCGTCTTATCGTTTTATCTCTGGAGTTAATCCCTTTTCTGAAAAAGGCTGCATTAAAAGATTACTTTGACTATTGATAAACATTATCAAAACATTTTTCTATTTGAAAACTGTATTTATTCAAGAATTTTACGGTAACAAAAAGGCATAACAATACAGTAACATCTACAATACAGTTGACAATACAACCAAAAAAATTTGCACCATTTGACTAGTACAGCATACTCCTCATCCCCCAATCAGAAATACAGCAATTAGCCCAATGTTATGGTAAAACAGAAGCAGAGTAGAGCCAAAATACACATTTCATTTCCAGGAGGAAAAGTATAATGAAGGATGGCACAGACACTCAATCAAAACTCATGAATGATGGTTAAGAGCAGATCAAGCACAGTACAGTACACAATGTCATCCAAAAGAATCAGTGCCCCACATACAGAAATCAGTACGAAACAGTAATGCCCCGTACACACGGTCAGATTTTCCGACGGAAAATGTGTGATAGGACCTTGTTGTCGGAAATTCCGACTGTGTGTGGGCTCCATCACACATTTTCCATCGGATTTTTCCGACACACAAAGTTTGAGAGCAGGCTATAAAATTTTCCGACAACAAAATCGGAATTTCCGACCGTGTGTACACAAATCCGACGCACAAAGTGCCACGCATGCTCAGAATAAATAAAGAGATGAAATCTATTGGCTACTGCCCCGTTTATAGTCCTGACGTACGTGTTTTACGTCACCGCGTTCAGAATGATCGGATTTTCCGACAACTTTGTTTGACCGTGTGTATGCAAGACAAGTTTGAGCCAACATCCGTCAGAAAAAATCCTAGGATTTTGTTGTCGGAATGTCCGATCAATGTCTGACCGTGTGTACGGGGCATAAGAAGTAGAGTTACCCCAACTCCCCCGTCCAGACTTTGCCAAACTTGCATGGTACATCTCTATTTAAGATAAAAGGGGGGGGGGGGATTAACTGCGCTTATGTAAAATTGTGTAATCAAAAAAAAAAAAAAACAATTATGAATGAAAAATTAATGAAATATTATACAAGCTGCGAATTCCTATATGTGACACAAACACAAAAAGTGAATATTATAAAAATGTTGAATTGCGCTATTGAAAACAAAATAAGCGTACAAGTGATAATCAAACCACCTTTAAGACAAATCCAAAAAAAGTGTGTGAACAAAAAAGTCATAAATCATATAAATTGACATATATAGATAATCAGTACATCTCTCATCAAAAAAAAATTATGCATTCTTCATATGCAACAAAAAATATGAAAAAATTAAGAAAAAATTAATAAAATTAATAAAAAAGTGAGTCCAGATGTGAAAAGTAGAACACCCAAGTGTTAAATTATATTGAAGTGAAGGTCCTGCTGAATTGGGACAAGGTGCTTGAATCTACCACCACATATATAGTGACTGGCCGCTTACCAGAGACCCATGACCCCCCCGTTACAGAGCGTCTGGGTAAGCTGATAGATCTATACACTCCGGACCATCGAGAAACCGAGGTTGGACACTGGGATGGAACATCAGGGACCTTGGTATGGATGGATGGATCCACGGGGAGTCAGGCTCTCAGCAAAGTAATGTGACCATGTATAGAAAAAAAGGGGGGGGGCTCCAATAGTGTAAAATCTTAAGGCTTTATTGAAGACATGAATAAAATATACACTCACATGTAAATCGAATAAAAGCGCCTGTGAAAAGGTGTCTGGAGCACCGGCCGGATGCTCTCAGACAGCCCGTCCTGCTGGTATCACAACATCGGTGGGAAGTGACGCGAACACGTCGCTCAGCCCTACGCTGCGTTTCCTAAACAGATTACGTCTTCCAGGGGCACCGGAATTAATTTTCTTAATTTTTGTTGCATATGAAGAATGCATAATTTTTTTTGATGAGAGATGTACTGATTATCTATATATGTCAATTTATATGATTTATGACTTTTTTTTTCACTTTTTCTGGATTTGTCTTAAAGGTGGTTTGATTATCACTTGTACGCTTATTTTGTTTTCAATAGCGCGATTCAACACCTCTATTTAAGTAGGTCTCTTTATATAGTGGAAGGGCCTTATTCATCAGTGATTTTTAAGTCCCTAGAGTTGGTGCCGAGGCTTTTTTCCAGGATAGAATAATATATTTCTTTGCATAATAAAGTAACAGTGTAAGCAGAGTACAGATAGCCTTGTAGAAGCTATATTGTCAACTAGGTTCAAAAGGCATAGCCCAATTGACGGGTTGAGAAGTATAGTAGTTATAGACTGGGCACAGGTTAGAACTTCAACCCCAGCCTATGACTGGGAAGAGGGACAATCCCAGAAAACATGTATAAAATCTGCACCACTATGGAAACAACGCCAACAGAAGGACGATTGAGCCCTCTAAATTCTTGATAATTTGGCAGGGGTCAAATAGATCCTATTTCAGATTGTGAACCTGGGAAGGTTCCAAAACCAAAATCCTTGTATAATTTCTTGCCTGACTACATCCTTCTTTAAAATAAACCAATGACAATGGTACGTAAGAGTTCACATATGTAAATAACTTCAGCTATATCTCAATATATACTAATCCTTTTGACATTAAATGTTTGTGTTGACATAATAATTTTTTCTGGATGTAAACCCTGTTTATGCTTCATACCATATGGTAAGATTGAATTGCGCAGGTTTGTGGGAGGTTTACTTTAAAGGAAACAGAGAGCACACGGTGGTGAAAGATGTTCCAAAAATCTTTAGTTGGTTAAAATATATTGTATACCCCTCCCCCATTCCCTCTCTAAGATGTATGCCTTACTCATCTCCCCTCCAGGTGATCTTATTGTGCCGAGCCTTAGCAAATGGGAAAGGGACCTTTATAAGACTTTCACAGCTGCTCAACATCAAAATATCATACACCTTTGCATGACATCATCCATCTGTACACGCTCGCAAGAATCCAATTACAAATTGTTGACAAGCTGGTATCTTACCCCATCGACTCTATGTAAATTCTTCTCAGAAACATTGGATCACTGCTGGAGATGTGGATGAGATAGGGGAACTTTCCTTCACATCTTCTGGTCGTGTCCAAGACTTCAACAGTATTGGTCAGAGGTACAGAGAATCTCTCAACTATTTACAGATTTTCCAGTTCCGAGAGATCCTGCCTTCTTCCTGCTCCTCTGCTCACAAATACCGTTTCGGACATATAAGAACTGAGTTCTCAGTCACCTGATCAATGCTGCCAAAGCTTGTGTTACTCTGTGTTAGAAAGACTCCAATTCTCCCCCTATTGCTATGTGGCTTAATAGGGTCAGGAGCATCAATACCTTGGAAGACCTGGTACTTACCGCCCAAAGTAGACGGGAACGGTATACGAAAACACAGATAAATAATGAAGAAACTCCTGCGCTGTCAGAAATACCTATGCTAAGGGGCACTGCTGCAACACCTAAATGGCTGATCCAAACAGACAAAAGTGGTGTGAATAAAGTAAGTGGTGATTGTGCTGTGATAAAAGGGGAAGGAAGGAAGAAGAAGGGGAAGGGGCTAGCTCAAATGTATAGAGAGGTGAATGAAACATGAAAAAATTATACAAAATATAAAGGTATAATGAGCATAAGGGCTAGTATCATACTAGCACATAAAAATATTGTAAATACTGAAACAGAAGAAAAGAAAAATCTCAGTGCAAAAGGGCTAGTATCATACTAGCACATATGTGCTAACTCAGCAAATACTTATTTTACAAATTCTTAAATACAGTGTGGGTACAAAAAAAAAATAATAATTGAACCAAATGAAAATATATAAATCAAGCAAAGTCCATGTGCATGAGGGTTAGTATCATACTAGCACATAAAAAATATTGTAAATACTGAAACAAAAGAAAAGAAAAAATCTCAGGGCAAAAGGGCTAGTATCATACTAGCACATATGTGGTAACTCAGCAAAGTCTTATTAGTGACTCCAAGAAAATAAATAAATGGTGAACAGTCCCACCACCTTGTAGTACAAAGTGCTCGAACAATGAGTCATCAGTTCCAAAAAGGCAAGTCTACAAGCCACAGGGAAGGGAAAAAGGTCTTCAGTGGGGACACCTCTGTGCTCGCAAGCAGCTCACCTTACTGCTGCAAGACAACAGCTTGTAATCCAGTAACAAGTCACCAGCAGGCAAGGGTCCCATCCAGTAGTTCAGGCGATTCGGGTGATGGGTGTGCAGGATGGTATATAAAAAACATAAGCAGACAGTATATAATATAACTCCGTGGCGACCACAGTGGAAAAAGGGGACAGGACACCGAAGGGGGATGCACTCACTTTTGTAAAATGAGTGTGGTCGTCAATCCAACGAACGCCGAGTTCGTATACCTCAAAAGGGTGTCTTCAAACCGTCCCCGTTTCCTCAATGCTCGTCACAATGGGATGAATATATGTGGAGTGTTGGAAAAGAGTGCACATAGCGTGATCCCGTATATAAATCAGTTTATTAGGTTAAAAACAACATGGTACACTTACATTTACCAGAAGGCTATAGTAAAAAACATCCACGAGCGCCGAGCTCGTATCCTATCGTCAGTCTGTGACAGTTCCCGTTCTTCAATCCTGACGCGTATCGTCATGTCACGTGACTTCATCAGAGGATAACACGGGGTGAAGAGTCTATGCTTTTATATGGTCTCTATGTAATGGGCGTTTGGCGGCCATTATCTTGAAGCCCGCCACTACAAAAATGAACGCCCTGCGGCCATTTTCCCGAAGCCCGCCACTGCACTGGGCGAACCCAGCACTGGACAAATCCGTCGGCCATTTTGTTGAGGTCTCACTCTTATATTAAAAGAGGTATTAGTATTCATAGTCATGCTTAATAAAAGGCAGCCAAGAGGCGCAGCAAGCCGCACACACTGCAAGGTGCATAGAAGCCAACTAATATATGTAGTCCTGGGAGAAAAAATTAATAAACTGGGAAAAGTATAGCAAACTAAAATAGTGTATAAAAAGG
This sequence comes from Lithobates clamitans, assembly GCA_037952925.1. NCBI lineage: Eukaryota > Metazoa > Chordata > Amphibia > Anura > Ranidae > Lithobates > Lithobates clamitans. The sequence goes on from JBBGZY010000239.1 coordinate 3,232,977, forward strand.
GGCAAATATACAGTAAAAATGAAAATGCAAAAATCTGCAAAATTATTAAAAAAAAAAAAAAGCTAGTGGTTAGTCCAGCGGGAGAGGGGGCATCCAATAAATGTCAAAAGTGATGGATAATATAAAAAATTGTTTAAAAAATAAATGGAATAAACAGAGATATCAAAAAGATACTGGGGCTCGGGGAATATCACAGGCTCACTGAAAGGGAATGCATAAGGTAAATACACTAAAATTAAAATATGTATATATGACAGTGAGAACAATATAGCAAAACCAAAAAGATAAAAAATATATAAGTAAGACTAATCAGGAGAGTATATAAGAAAATCAGTAAAGGATTAAAAAAGGAGAGGATATGGGACCCGGTGTACATAATCGCATGGGGTGCAGAAGATTAATAGTCGCTAAGAAAGCAATTCAGGTCAAACTCGATGTTAAGCCCTTTGGGTACAAGAGTGTCCATAGAAAAGATCCATTGGGACCTCACTTTGTGTCCCCCACGCCATGGTTTGGTATAGGGCACAATACCCCAAAATCTCAGATGGCTAGGGTCTCTATTGTGACATTTATCAAAATGCCTAGAGACATTGTGTTTGTCATACACCTTTTGAATGTTTTGAACATGTTCCTTGATACGAATTCTCAATAGCCTTTTGGTACGGCCAATATATTGGAGGCCACAGCTGCACTCCAATACATAGACCGCTCCCTCAGAATTACACCTAATAAACTCGTTGAACTTCGCAGAGGTAAGTAACTATTACGGTCGACGTTTTTAAAGAAGGTCTTAGTAATGAATTGATTGTTGATACGTGAAATTTCAAGATCGAGAAACGGAATAGAGTGTTCCTCTATTTGCCACGTTAATACAATATTTTTGGTATTATTGTTTAATTTGGAAAAAAATGAGATTAAGAGGTCACGATCACCTTCCCAAATAATAAAGATATCGTCGATATACCTTTTGAATAGGCGTAATTCCTTGGGTGGGCCCGTAAAAACAACTTCCTCTTCCCATTGGGACATAAAGAGTCCTGCGACGCAGGGGGCGAATTTAGCCCCCATAGCTACTACTGTCTTCTGTTGGTAAAATTTTTTGCAGTACCAGAAATGGCTGTGTTTCAGGCAAAAGTCAAGACATTTAACGAGGAATTTCCTCTGAAAGCAAGGGAGTTTGGTGTATTTTCTGAGGCCCCATTTCATTGCCTCACATGCTGCAAAGTGGGGTATGATCGTATAAAGTGATGACACGTCTGCTGTTGCCATCCACACGATACCAGTATCTACTCTGTTTTCGAGTATTTGAAGCATTTGGTTCGTGTCACGCAGATAGGCCTTAGTGCTTTGTACAGCCGGTTGAAGATATTTGTCGATGTATTCGCCCAATCTTGCTGTGATTGATTCTATACCGTTAACAATCGGTCTTAAAGGGGGATCGGTTTTGTCCTTATGGATTTTCGGTAAAGCGTAGATAATCGGGGTTCTGCAGGCTTCTGGAACCAGATATTTCGCTTCTTTTTTGTTAAGTATACCTTTATTGAGGCCCAGTAGTACTACTTGTTCAAGCTCTTTTTTCCATTTAAAAATAGGGTTCTTGGATAATAAGCAGTATGTGTTGTGATCTTCTAATAACTTCATCATGCCTTTGTGGTATTGTTCGGTGGTTTGAATCACAATACCACCTCCCTTATCTGAAGGCCTTATCACGAGGTCCTTTCTTTTGATAAGTTTCTGGATGCCGGCCTTAATAATCCTCGGTTCTTCTCTTTTATTTACGGTTAAATGCTTAATTTCTTCCGTCACTAGGTGCTTAAAAATTTCTATATGGGTATTGTCCTTCGGTTAGGGTTATACGTTGATCTGTTCCTCAAATTACTATGTACCACTGAATTGTTTTGTGTGGTGCTGGCATTAATGGGTTTTTCGATCAAATATTTCTTGATGTTTAATCTTCTTATATACTTTTGTATACTGATATACGTCTCAAATTTATCAAGATTTTTCACTGGTGCATACTTTAACCCTTTGTCTAGCACTACTAGTTCTTCCCGAGTGAGTGGTACATCTGTAAGGTTAAAAATTCCATCTCCTATGTCTCCCTTTTTCGTTTGTTTTCCCTTTCCTGCTCTGCAGCCTCTTTTCTTATAGGGCTTTTTTTCCTTGTTTCCTCTGTTCTCCTCGGTGGAAGGTATTCCGTTCCTCTCTCTAAAAAAGATCTATTGTGACCCTGTTCATGATGGTAATCATGTTGATGTCTCCCGTCCCTATCTGTGTCCCGGAGATCCCTCAAGGGGGCATAATAGTTTTGCGTATAGATGGGACTACGTTCTCTAGGTCTGTACGGTACATTAGGTGGACCTCTTCCTTCTCTGGGTGGATTGTGATAGTAGGGGCCAGGGCTTCTATCACGTGATCTATAATAATCATATTGCCCATGTTGGTAGTCTCTCGTCTCGTGGTTAGTGTCCTGTCCCCTTTTTCCACTGTGGCCGCCACAGAGTTATACTATATACTGTCTGCTTATGTTTTTTATATACCATCCTGCACACCCACCACCCGAATCGCCTGAACTACTGGATGGGACCCTTGCCTGCTGGTGATTTGTTACTGGATTACAAGCTGTTGTCTTGCAGCAGTAAGGTGAGCTGCTTGCAAGCACAGAGGTGTCCCCACTGAAGACCTTTTTCCCTTCCCTGTGGCTTGTGGACTTGCCTTTTTGGAACTGATGACTCATTATTCGAGCACTTTGTACTACAAGGTGGTGGGACTGTTCACCATTTATTTATTTTCTTTCACTAATAAGAATTTGCTGATTTACCACATATGTGCTAGTATGATACTAGCCCTTTTGCACTGGGATTTTTTATTTTCTTTTGTTTCAGTATTTACAATATTTTTTATGTGCTAGTATGATACTAGCTCTCATGCACATGGACTTTGTTTGATTTATATATTTTTTTATGTGCTAGTATGATACTAGCCCTCATGCACATGGACTTTTTTGATTTATATATTTTTATTTGGTTCAATTTTTTTTTTTTTTTTGTACCCACACTGTATTTAAGAATTTGTAAAATAAGTATTAGCTGAGTTACCACATATGTGCTAGTATGATACTAGCCCTTTTGCACTGAGATTTTTCTTTTCTTCTGTTTCAGTATTTACAATATTTTTATGTGCTAGTATGATACTAGCCCTTATGCTCATTATACCTTTATATTTTGTATACTTTTTTCATTTTTCATTCACCTCTCTATACATTTGAGCTAGCCCCTTCCCCTTCTTCTTTCTTCCTTCCCCTTTTATCACAGCGCAATCACCACTTACTTTATTCATACGAAAACATGGGCATGCTGGAATATGTTGGTTTACTCGGACGAAGGCCTGAGACCTTCCTACTGTTTGCTCAGTTTCACCCAAGCCACCACTCCATCCTTTTATCTTTTTTTTTTTCCTTTCTCCCTTCCCTTTTTTCCTCTTCCTTTCTTAGCTTCTGTTCTGGTACCCCCCCCCCCCCCCAGGGTGTCCGCTCGTGTACATTAGAACATAATGTACATGGCCACCATCTTATCCTTGGTAATGTGCTGTGCAATTCTTTAGAATATCAGTGAAGTTGAACTACTTAGCATTTCTGCAATCTCACATGTCACTGTAATATTATGCTAACTTGGATTGTCTTTATATTTGGTGCGACATGACATCTCCCTTTCTTTTGGTGTATAATGTTCTGATGGATACTTTATTCTTTCATATAAATAAAGATTAATAATAGCAGCCTCACCGTGCCCAAAATGCTGTCTCACCGTGCACATAATGTTGTCTCACCGTGCCCATAATGCAGTCTCACCGTGCCCATAATCGCAGCCTCAATTTAGTCAGTGCCTGTGCCTGGATTACACAGTCTACGGGCATCTCCCGCTGTGTGTCCCAAAGCTGAGTGTGAAAACTTTAGCCGGGCTGTGAGAAAAGTCCCGTCCTCCTCCTGGATCAGCTCGTGTGATAGACAGAACACTGCGTCTATCACACAAGCTGATCTAGGAGGAGGACGGGACTTTTCTCACAGCCCGGCCAAAGTTTTCACTCTCAGCTTAGAAACACACAGCGGGAGATGCCCACAGACTGTGTATGACATATAGTGGAGGGGGAGGGAGGGAGCGGAGCGCTGCGCTGCAGCTACAGCTTGGCCCAAAGCGGCCCCAGGGCAGGCAGCCTACCGATCAAAAATATTTTGATTGATCAAAAAAATTAACGATTAACCGAGGAATTATATATATATTGTATAGGTGAGACATGCTTCTCACATAATTTGCAAAAGAAACATTTAATCGACCAATGAATGCACTCATCCGTCCATTAGTGCTTAATTCAAAGACCAACCTCTGATTTTTTGTTGAAAAAAAATATACTTTATTTCATATAAAATATGTTGTGGTACATTCCACCTTGTACTGCGTCGCAGTGCATAAATACACTACATTACAATGCAGTTTCAACCACACAGTAAATACATTCAGTCTGTGGTATGATGCCTTATGTCTTGTACTGAGCATAGTTCCTCCATGTCATGCATGACAGCGCTTTACCCTTAAGGCATTATGTGGCCCCTACGGAACCAATAAAATACCTATGACGTATCCAGTCTCTACTCCTTCATCCAACACACTCTAGGTTTACAAGCAGTCTCCTTTTTCCTTAAGAGGTTGGGCCAATTCTCTCTTGTCCTCCAGGAATTAATTCTTATGAGTTTGGAGTTCCTTCTAACTTACAATTTTTCATGTTAGACGGGGACTTCTATCTCCAGATGTGCGGGGGCCTCTATGGGAGCTAAGTTCTCACCATCCTTTGCCAATTTGTACATGGGATGGTGGGAAAGGTCCCGCATATTTAGGGTGGAGCAGATACTGTGCTATACTGTCGCTATATAGATGACTTGTTGTTTATTGCCTCTGGGCAACATTTTATTTTGGAGACTTGGCTGGACTTCATGAATGATAACCAGGTTAATCTCCGGTTCACGGGTCACAGCGATTCTTCATCCATTGAATTTTTGGATGTCCCGCTTATGGCCGATGGAGATCGTATAGCGTCCAGTCTATACAGGAAGCCCTGTGCGGGGACCACTCTCCTAAGAGCCGACTCTGATCATCCGGGTCATACTATTAGGAGTATACCAGTCGAACAGTTCTGTAGACTAAAATGTTTATGTAGTAAAGAATTGGATTTTAAAAGGAAGGCTATTCTTATGAACTCCAGATTCAAAGAAAGAGGCCATCCCAGTTCCAATATCAATAGGGCCCTAGATACCGCTGAGAACACCCCACGGGACACTTTAATGAACCACAAATTTCTGTGCAATTAACGTCATAGGCATAAAACTTCACAGTTCTCCAGTACTCCTGTTTTTTCAACCCCCTACAGTATAGAGTTTGAGAAAATAAAAAAAGTTATCAAGAAGTATCTTCCAATCCCGACCAATGACCCCATATACACACAGATCTTATCTAATGGGATACAGGTTGTCTCTACTTTAGGTAGATATCTGTCACCTAGTCTGTATACTAGTGAACGACCACCCGCGCACTGGCTACTGTTCAAGGGCACTTTTAAGTGTGGCGTAAGCAGTTGTTCTTATTGTTCCTTTATCAAAGGAGGTGACAGTGTCACTTCCTTCTCCACAGATAAATCTTTTGGAATCGGATCCTTTATTAACTGTAATACATGCTATGTGGTGTATGTTATTACATGCACCACATGTCAGATCCATTATGTAGGAAGGACCATCCGACGTTTGAGGGACCGTCTATATGATCACCTACATGATATAGAAAAAAGAACATTCTACCAACGTAGCCAGACATTGGGTCCAACACCATAATAAGAACACTTCCGGCCTTGTCATTCAGGGCATGGAAAAAATAGGTATGTCCATCAGAGGTGGTGACAAGTTTGGCATTTTGTGTAGAAAGGAAGTTTACTGGATAATCACTTTACACACAAGAAAACCAGCAGGCTTAAACTTTGATTGGGATGTTTCTTATTTCTATGAATAGCTTTAATGAAGTGGATTGGATTGACATTGATGCCCTTTTCAAATTCATATATATATATTTTTTTTTTCATTTCATGCGTTGCAATATCGCATTGACGCGCATGGATTGCTGTGGTTTTCCATATCGCTGTTACATGTGCGCGTCATATGTGTGGATTTAGGGCAAGTGTATCTGTGTATATCTTGTGTATACCGCACATACACTAGCACTTATATTGCTATAGTTTCAAACACCGTCCGTATATCTATTTAGATGCTTATATCTATTTCATGTTATCTATATCTCATTGACATGCACAGATGGCTGTGTTTTTCCACACTGCTGTTATTCATGTATGTCATATGTGTGTATTTGGGGCGAGATATCTATATGTATCATGTGTGTATGTTGTATTGGCTGTATTCTGTATATATATATATATATTTTGACACATGTGTCTGCATGGTATTTCAAGCAGCACCTGTATGTCTTTTTAGTCTATGTGCTTGATATTGACTGAAATCGCCTCTTATGCCACGTACACACGGTCGGAATTTTGGCCCGCAAAAGACCGATGAGATTTTTTCCTCAGAAAATGTGACAGTGTGTATGCTCCATTGGTCTTTTGCCGGCGGAATTCCAGCCAGCAAAAGATTGAGAGCATGCTCTCAATTTTTCAGTCGGGCAAAGTTCCTATCCGAAAATGCGATCGTCTTTGGCAATTCCGACACGCAAAATCCCTACGCATGCTCGGAGACAATTTGACGCATGCTCGGAAGCATTGAACGTCATTTTCTCGGCTCGTCGTAGTGTTGTACGTCACCGCGTTCTTGACGGTTTTCAGGTTTCAGCGAACTTTTGCGTGACCGTGTGTATGCAAGGCAAACTTGAGCGGAATCCCGTCGGAAAAGCCGTCATATCTTTTTCCGACGAGAAAACCGATCGTGTGTATGCAGCATTACCCTTTTGTCTTTTGTCTTCTGTATGTTAGCATTCCTCTCCTTCTCTTTCGTAACTATTTCTTCATTATAGGGTCCTTTTCTTTACCACAGACATGGCAGACGGGAGAACAATTGCATAGTTTTGTGACATTACATTTTGTTCAATTGCTAATGGAATGTGTTACGTAAATTTTCATGAACTTGCAAATCACAACAATGAATGTCTGGTTTTCTGTAGTGATCGTCTCTCTCTGGTATTGTCTGTGGTATTTTGATTGCGCTTAGCCTTGCAGGTACATTTAAATGCATTGTTCAGTGCTTGGTTATGTTTTTATGTTACAGTATATATTGAGTCTATACTAGAACATTTTACAGTCATGTCATCTTCTGAGTGACAGCACGCTAGCACAGTAAATCAGTTATATTGACCTGGTTAAACAAATTTATTATTATCATCACTAATATATTATATCATATATTTTTAGAGTTTGTTACTCTGTATTTCTCTGTTTTAACGTGCTGCCCTTCTCTCTGCATACTAGGTTTCCATTTCATTCTGATTAGATATGGGAGAAGTTCTAGGGGGTGTTTGTTTGCCCAATTGGTTTTATCTGACTATATATATATCTCCAGTCTGATTATGTTTACTAGCTATGATTAAGCATGTACCATGATGTGAAACGCATTAGCCTTTTCTTCTATACAAACTACAACCATGATGTGACAGTTTTGGATTTTTTAACATTGTTTTGCCACGAATAAAAGGGTGTGTATTCGGAGTCCGACCGTTCAGCTACTCTTTGATTGTCCATACAACTAAAATACCTAGTCAGACATGCAGCGTCTGATTTATGCCTAGTACACGCAATGAGATTATCGGATGATAATCGGATTATCGGAAATGACGAACATTCTCGTATGACAGAATAAAAATTTGGAAATGATGTAATGTGTTGTAGTGTAGTATTTGTATTGTATTTTTTGAATGACAACTGTACTGATTAAACGAAAGTCATACTATCTGGTATCATACGAGAAAAATTTTCGAGCTTGTCCCATCTGATAATATCGGATAACCTGTCATGATCGGCTCTCGAAAGCTGTGTATTAACGATCAGATTATCATACGATCACTTTGAAAGCGGTATTTGTCGTATGATTTTCTGATCGAGGCCTTTAGACCCCTGCTCCACACGTCCTACATGGCACTGCAACAAAAACTAACTGTTCAAAACATTTAAAAAAGCAACAGGTGTAATCTGGGATAGAAAAGGGGGGAAAGAGTTCACAGGCCCAAAGCTTTATTGAAAGAGAGAATAGGGGAAGGGAAAATCTTCAGATTTCCTCTTCCTCCTTAAAGTCCTTAGCATTTAGAAGTAGCACCTTTTCATCTGAACTAACTCACTAAAACTAGGAGATTCTATACATACCCTCTTCATCTACCTCCATCCATACTTATAGAGACCACTCACCTTCAATTAGCATTTAACCACTTGCCGACCGCATAACGCAGATATACTGCGGCAGAATGGCACTGGCAGGCAAAATCACGTACCTGGTGCGTTATCTGCCTCCCGCGGGCGGGGGGCGCATCGCCCCACCCTGGTGCCCGAGGCGGTCGGCATCGTTAGGCGAGCGATCCATGCTGAGGGAGAGGCCACTCATTTGTGGCCGTCCCCTCGCGATCGCTCCCAACAAATGACAATCTTCCTCTGCCTCTGTAATGTAAACAGTGGCAGAGGACGTGATGTCATCTCTCCTCGTGTCGGTCTTTTTCGTTCCGGTGCCGAGGAGAGAAGGCATCCAAGTAAGTGCACCAACACTACACTTACAGTAGAACACTCTAGGCACACTTTTCACCCCCCATCACCCCCCGATCACCCCCCTGTACCCCCTGTCACAGTGACACCAATAGCATTTTTTTTTTTTTTACTGATTATTGCATTGGTGTCAGTTTGTGACAGTTATAAGTGGTAGGGCAGTTAGTGTTAGCCCCCTTTAGGTCTAGGATACCTCCCTAACCCCCCTAATAAAGTTTTAACCCCTTGATCACCCCCATCGCCAGTGTCACTAAGCGATCGTTTTTCTGATCACTGTATTAGTGTCACAGGTGACACTAGTTAGGGAGGTATGTATTTAGGTTCGCCGTCAGCGTTTTATAGCGTCAGTGACCCCCGTATAGTACCTAATAAAGGTTTTAACCCCCTGATTGCCCCCTAGTTAACCCTTTCACCAGTGATCACCGTATAACTGTTACGGGTGACGCTGGTTAGTTAGTTTGTTTTTTATAATTTCAGGGCACCCGCCGTTTATTACTTAATAAAGGTTTAACCCCCTGATCGCCCGGCGGTGATATAAGTTAGGTTTTAGGGTCAGATAGGGTCTGTGTCACCCCAGGCAGCGTCAGGTTAGCTCCAGTACCGCTAACACCCACACACGCAGTATACACCTTCCTTAGTGGTATAGTATCTGAACGGATCAATATCTGATCTGATCAGATCTATACTAGCGTCCCCAGCAGTTTAGGGTTTAATGCTGGCAAGATTGTGTGGGACTTGGTGTCACCCTTATTTGGAAAAGGGTACCACTTATATGTGGACAATTATTACACGAGCGTGCCAATTTTTAGTCACTTGTTTGATCAGCAGATTGGAGCATGTGGCACCGTGCGACCTAATCGCTGGGGCTTTCCCCAGCGGCTTGTAGATTACCGTCTTAGGCTGGGGGAGAGAGCCTGCTTGCAGTGTAATAATTTGCTCGCTATGAAGTGGAGGGATAATAAGAATGTTTTCGTTCTTACCTCCCTTCATGCAGACATGATGGTCCAAATTACTACGGCGACTGGTGTTGTGGAGAAACCCCTCTGTGTCCACGAATATAACCAAAATATGGGAGGGGTGGACCTCAACGACCAGTTGTTGGCGCCGTACCTAGTTGCCCGTAAGGCCAGACGCTGGTACAAAAAAGTGTCTGTTTATTTATTTCAATTGGCTTTGCTGAACGCTTATGTGCTATACAGAGCTTCAGGACGGACTGGATCCTCCCTAAATTCCAGGAAGAGATTGTCAGAGCACTTTTGTTTCCAGACGGTGCTCCACCTCACCTTCCCCAAGCAAATGCAGTAAGCCGGCTGCATGAGAGGCATTTTCTTTATGGCCTCCCGAGTACCCCTACCCAACGAGCCCCCCAAAAAAGATGTTGTGTCTGCAGCAAGCACGGATATAAGCGTTATACCCGCTATTATTGTCCCTCCTGTCCTGACAATCCTGGTCTTTGCATTGGTGAATGTTTTGAACGCTACCATACACTAGTTGAGTATTAGCGTAGGGTACAGCACTGCACAGACTAGGCACACTTTCACAGGGTCTCCAAAAATGGCATCGCATTTTGAGAGACCCGAACCTGGAAACGGTTACAGTTACAAAAGTTACAGTTACAAAAAAAAGTGTAAAAAAAATAAAAAAATAAAATAAACACAAAAAAATATATAAAATAAAAAAAACAAAAATGTTTTTTTTTGGTATTTGCTTTGCAGGTATGGTAAGTCTTACTGTTATACTGTAATGTTACTTTGTTTTATTGTTAACAATCATTTGCTTAGCAGGTACGCCATTCAGTTGCAGTGCGGATTTACTTATCTTGACAGCAACAGCGTTTGCTCCCACGATACATAAAGCCGTGACTCCAGCGCTGTAGGAGGTGATTTCACCACCACAGTTAAAAAAAAGAGCATATATGCCGAAGCATGGGGGCAGCAGGGGCGGAGGAGCGATTTGCTCTTACCTTTTGGGGTGATTGCCCCCATGCTTCAGCATATATAAACGGTGCATGTATGCCCATCATTAGAAGTGGGTGGATGAAGGGAGGTATTCTAATGGTGGGCATACCCACCGATCAATCTCTTTTTTTCATGCAGCCCACAGGCTGCATGAAAAAAAGTTTACAATATATGCCCAACAAGGACCAGCAACGTACTGGTATGTTGCTGGACTTTGAGTGGCTATACCAGAGTGATATCTGCAGGTTTAGGTATCATCTTTAGTTGTGAACGTCTTCAGGGAATCGCTTCCCTGAAGATGTTCACAACGAAACGTACGTCGGAGCGGTACGTGGTCACGTGTCCATTTCCTTCCTGGTTTACCTACATCCGGTTCTTCTGGCTGACTATGCGTACTGGGTGGAACGCACGCCGCACATGATGTGACGCGATGGGTCTCTGACACCATTTACCCTGACATACAAGCAGTCCCAGTGCCGGGTAGGCACTGATCAATGTAAGCGGCCATTTGGCTATTTTATTGTCTATTTTACACATTTATTAAACGGTTTTACGCTATGGAGACTCCTCTTTGTTTCCTATATTTCCTATCCTGAATGAATGGGATGGGAGGGATCTATGCCTAAAGCATCATCCAGCCATCCAGCCCTTCATGTGAACAGGCACAATCCTGTACAAGCGCTAATGACTCTCTTTTTAGTTAAAGGAGTCATTGGTATCTGGTAAGCAGATATCTATTATTCCAAGGTGATCTCTTCCTCTTTGGTGACGGAACCCTTTTATCATCATTAAGATTTTGTTGCACCTATGAAGATTGTTGCTGTTTTTTGTTTTTGTCTTTTCACAAAATTTTTTTGCTCTAATCTTTTCACTGGATTGGGACAATCAATTATCACAAATGTATTTTAATTACTTTTTACACAAGGACTTTATATTGTGAATGTCAATCATTACACATTGTATTATTTGAGTAATTTTGGCTTAGCACAAACACATTGTGGTTTACACATCTCTGATGCTGATTGTGTATGTATGTTCTCAACTGTCTAGCAATCTATTATCACTCAATTTTTATAGCGCCCCCTATTTTATACCATTTCTGGATTTGATCCTCCTATTCAAATCAAGGGGAGCAGCTTGTTACCTGTGTTTTTTGGGAGTCTTTTGAAACAATTGATCCTTCAATGGTGATCTATTTTTGGTTTAGTGATTGCACGGATTTTTTTATTGGTTTAAATTTCTATTTTGACACCACTGGCGCGGAAGTACTGTTTATTACGTCATAAACTAAAAGCTGTGTAAATTCCAGAAAATGTACCCTAGTTTGTAGACGCTATAACTTTTGCGCAAACCAATAAATATACACTTATTGACATTTTTTTATCAAAGATATGTGGCCGAATACATTTTGGCCTAAATGTATGACTAAAATTGAGTTTATTGGATTTTTTTTATAACAAAAAGTAGAAAATCATTTTTTTTCAAAATTTTCGGTCTTTTTACATTTATAGCGCAAAAAATAAAAACCACAGAGGTGATCAAATACCATCAAAAGAAAGCTCTATTTGTGAGAAGAAAAGGACGCAAATTTCTTTTGGGTACAGCATTGCATTACTGAGCAATTAGCAGTTAATGCGACGCAGTGCCAAATTGTAAAAAGTGCTCTGGTCAGGAAGGGTTAATTATACAATGATAAAAGAGAGAACTTACAGCATCATAATGGTATAAAGACTACAAAAGCATAATGTATCTCCTTGCTTTATTTTATATCTCAACACTTTATTATATCAACCGCTTATCAGTGAATATCCGAGAGCAACAATAAAATGAACACCCTATTACATTCTTTACATAAATAAATCCAAAACATGCCATATGCAATAGAGATTATAGAACTCCCCTATGTTAGACATAAATACTGCACACCCTATTAACTATAAAATATACCTTATGTGAACACAAATTGTGTAATATAAAATCATATAATATAATATCTCATCTTTCTTCAAAACTGTATTACCTTGTGAAGCGCCAGATCAATGTGTTTCCAGTGTCTCTACAAGCAAGAAAAAGACACTGGGGTTGATTTACTAAAACTGGAGAGTGCAAAATCTGGTGCAGCTCTGCATAGAAACCAATCAGCTTTCAGGTTTTTTTGTCAAAGCTTAATTGAACAAGCTGATTGGCTACCATGCACAGCTGCACAACATTTTGCGCTCTCCAGTTTCAGTAAATCAACCCCACCTAATTTACTGAGCTTGGAAATGACTTCCGCCCATCTGGGGTTGATGCCACACACTGCCCCTACTGGTCATCAGCCTCCTGCAGTGTATAGGTACCAGTAATAGCAGTGCCCCCAGACTGTACACAGTGTGCAGAACACCCATAGTTGCAGTGCCTCCAGGCTGGAAGATGCCTTGCAGGAGGAGATGAAAAGGTTATGTATACAGTCACCTAGGATTTGTGAGTTGGCTCTGATGAAGAAGCGCTGCCTTGAAATGCGTTAGCCAGTAAGATTGAGGTTAGTCTTCGAATAAAGCGCTAATTAATGGATGATTGCAGTCATTGGAGATGTTCTTATAGAAATTTTGTGAGAATGATGTCTTTTTATCACCTTTGTGAGTACAGTATTTTTATTTTCAAAGACTTTATATAGATTTTTGAGGATCTTACACTATACCAGTGCACTCTCTATTTCATTTACAGTTTTTCTGAGATCTGGATTTTTTCTGTTGGTCTGGAGAAAGCTGCAAGGAAGTGGATGTTTTTTTCTACTATATAATGTTGAAGAAAGAGACTCTGTGCCAATAATTAGATCTTTGGCAGGTTCCATCACTGTTGTGCGCTGACACTAGTTTATTTTTTTTGGTTGTAGTAGGTTTACTTTAAAAAGTAAGAAAACTTTTTAAACAAAGTTTACTTACCTTTTTGCCCCCCCCCTCCCTCTCCACAGCTCTATACTAACTGAGTTCTTGCCATCACGGCAAGAAATGTAAAAAGGAAACTGACATAGAAAAGGGACATATATACTTCTTTTCTTTTTTACTTGCTGGAGATATTCTTAGCCTGAAAATGCCAAAATAGAGCATTTGCCGCATCTTAAGTCAGATAAGCTGCAATATAATACATTTTTTGCATAGATATGCCTAAAAAATATAATCAATTATTTTTAGTGAATACAACAGCTTTAAGTAGTAAAGTCTTATTTATAACTTGTACCTACAGGTAAGCCTATAATAAGGCAGTGAAAATCTCCTGTCCTGCACAGTTTAGGAGATATTCATACTGAACATCACCGGCACATGCGATCTGAAGGGACGGCATACCCGTGCCATCTCTACTGAGCTCCGTGCCGTGGCTGCGACTCCCGCGTGCATGCACAAGAGTGATATCATCGCGGCTCAGCCAATCAGAAGGCCGGAGCACTCGAACCCAGAAGTAAGACTGGGTGAAGATGGAAGCCCTGTCAGTGGTGACAGCACACCTTGGGCTTCGGTCTAAGGTAAGTATTACACAATGTGTTAGTATGCGATGAATACTAGCACATTATGCAATTGTCTTGCAGGGTTTTTTTTTTGTAAAGGTGAGGTTTATTACCACTTTAAACTGATTTTTTTATAAGTAGATTTTACTACCAAAATGCCTGCCATGGTTACAGTAGTATAGTGGTTGATTTACTAAAGGAAAATAGGCTGTTTACTTTGCAAGGGAATTTGCCCCTGTGCTTAGTGAATAATTTGAAGCTCTGGTGACTTGCACCATCCAATAATGTGCAAGCATACATGCTAGTTTTTTTCTTTTATGTTATTGGATATTCTTTGCTAAGTCAAACTTCCCCACATTTACTAAGGTGATTTCCCTTGCAAAGTAAATAGCTATGTAGCAGGGATCTTCAAACTATAGTTTGAAGACCCCTGCTATGGAGTCTTACTCTACTTTTGTCTTCTCCATAATATAAAATAGATTAAATATCCCGTGGGTGTGGGAGTCCTCCTTGAATTGTTAACAACATGAGGGCATAGCTTTCAGATGAAGCACTTTCCCTCAGAAGCTGGGGAATAAATCAGCTTGCCAGGCACAACCCAAACATAAAGGATTGTGAGAATAAAGCCTTGTACACACGGTACGACTGTTGGACAACCGAGCGTCTGATTTTTGTCAAAAGGGCGTGTGCCAGGATCTTGTCTTGCAAACTAACGTTGCACAAATTGTCATGCCACAAACACGAACGTAGTGACGTACTATGAGGAATTTCAGCTCTTGAGCACCACCCTTTGGGCCCCTTCTGCTAATTTGGTGAGCATTGATTCCGAGCATGCGTATTTGTACTTTCGACTTTTGTGTGACGGATTTGTGTACTGACCATCCAAAAATCTGACGTGGAGCTGTCGTTTGACAAAAATTTACTAGCCTGTCATCCAACATTTGTTGGAAAAGAATTGTTGAAAGGAGCGTACTAACGGTAAGAACTTCGGACAACAGCCTGTCAAACGACAATCCCCTTCTGATTTTCGTACCTTGTGTACAAGGCTTAACCTCCCTGGCGGTATGATTATTTCTGATTTTAGGTGCTGAAAGCGGTACAATTATTTTGCACAGAAATTTGGCGTTTTATATTGTAGGACTGTAATTCTTAGGAATAGTTCACTTAAATCTGTCCAAACAAGAGTCTAGTAGACATCCCGGGTATGATAAAGTTTGAAAAACTAAATAAAAAATTATAATATAACAAATAACTATAAATAATTATAACAAATAATAATATAATAATAATAAAAATTATATAATAATGTAATCAAATCAAAAACACTGAAATTTGCTCAGTTGCAGAATTTTGGCTTTTATTACTTTTAGTGTTTGATGACGGATCTCCCCACAAATCACTATCGCTCAATTCTGCGAGTGATTCTAATTTATTATCGCTTTTTTCTAGCTGCTCTAAAACCACTTTTGATGTAAAGAGACAGTTTTGGTTGCTATGGGCAATCTCCAGTTTCCTGGCAGAAAGAACAGTTTTATATATATAAAACTGCATGCAGGACACTGGGCAAACCACTAGGGACAAAGGGGATGTGTAGTTATTTGATACAGTACTGTAATCTGTAAGATTACAGTATGCTGTATCTATACTGTGTGTTTCACTATTTGAATTTACCGCCGAACTCCGTCCCCGTGCGTCGCACCGCTCGCAGGGAACGGAGCTCGGCACTGTGAATCGAGCGAGACACAGCGGCTCGCCGATCACAGCGGGGAGACATCGCAGGATCCAGGGGACAAGGTAAGTAAGCTCTTCCTGGATCCTGCGATGCAAGCCCGAGTCTGGCTCGGGGATACCGCTTTTGGTAGAAAAAATCCAACCCGAGCCAGACTCGGGAATACCGCCAGGGCGGTTAACACTGCAATTCTACTACAGATTCACAACTATAGTTTGGTAGGGGCATCCTCAGCAATATAAGATTGACACAGATGATACAGTGCTGGTTTCCCAAACAAATTATTCATGCACTTATGACTGTGCACTGTCAATATTAAATAAAGTGTATCTATATTTATAATGGAACCAACCTCCCAGGTTGTCAGAAACCATGAATCAGACTGAGACAGAAGTACAGTTAAATCTCACTTGTTTAATAGTAATATAAAAGGTAAACAGAGTAAACGTAGTCTAAACATAGCCAGAGTTTAGGAACCGAAATGGATAGTCAGACAAGCCAAAACGTCAGGGAGCGTAGTAGAACAGCAAGCAGGATCTGGAGCCAGAGGGAATGTCAGCCAAGCAAGTCTTCAACAGGAACACAGGAGAGCGTCTTTAGAGCGACAAAGGGTAAACCCAGCCACGAGGGGGTATGGCACCAGGTTAAAAGTCAATTGCACAATCATACGACTGGTGTGGAGGCAAACTACCAGCTTGACCTTTGTCAAAGACCTCGCTAAAGTCGCGGTACTCCTCCAGCAGGGAGGAGAGAGAAGAAGTGCACAGGACCTTGGCTACCTTCTGGAAGCATGTCTTACTGCATTGTGGCCACCAGGAGAGAACCTTAGCATGGAGTCAATAAAAAGAGGGGTTGTGCCTCTGTAAGCAAGGATAACCAATAGCCAGCAGAAACTTAGGTGAGGAAATAACTTGGAATTGGATTATCTTGTTGTGAAGAGCCCCTATGGCCATGGACAATAGAACAGTCTCATGAGTCACATGGGCAGGCTGTAGAGGTCTCCCGTCAAGAGCCTCAATGGCAAGTGGAGTGTCACGTAGCTGCAGTGGAATCGAGTGCTTTGATACAAAGGCAGCATCAATGAACAGGCCTGCAGCCCCAGAGTCAATTAGAGCCTGTATCTCAACGGCTCAGCCCAAGAAAGGGTAACCAAAACCAGGGGCTTATCCTTCTGGATAACTGGGGATGAAACAATGCCACCTAAGGTCTGTCCATGACAGGACCTTAAGGTTCGGGCGTTCCCTGGACGGGTAGGACAAGACTTTAAAAAGTGACCTGCCTGGCCACAATAAAGGCACAATCTCTTCCTCCTCCTAAGGGTTCTCTCATCCGCAGAGAGACGCGTAAAGCCCAAGTGCATGGGTTCATCTTCACTGATCGACTCGGTACCAGGAGGCATGAGAGGTGAGGGAGACAAGGGTGGGACTGCAAAGCTCGGAGACAAAAATACAGGAGGCTTCCGCAAGCGCTCCTTAAAAGAGAGTCTTTCTCTGAGTCTGGAGTCAATGAGAATGGCACACGTGATCAACTTCTCCAGCTCAGTGGGTATATCTCTGGCTGCTATCTCATCCTTGATGGTATCCGAGAGACCATGAGAAAAAGCAGCCATGAGGGCCTCATTGTTTCAAGCAACCTCTGCTGCCAGAGTACGGAATTCAATGGCGTAATCTGCAACAGTTCTCGTACTCTGTTTGATGGACATGAGGCACTTGGCAGCAGAAGTGGAGCATGCAGGAATGTAAAATACCCTTTTAAAGGAAGCCACAAACTCAGGGTAACTCAAGACAACAGGTTTTTGCGTCTCCCATAGAGGGTTTGCCCAGGCCAAGGCTCCTTCGGAAAGCAAAGATATCATAAAAACCTACTTTGCTTCTGTCCGTGGGAAACGCCTGGGGCAGCATCTCAAAATATATCTCAACCTGGTTGAGAAACCCTCTGCATTGGACTGGATTGCCCCCAAATCGCTGGGGAAGCGGAGCGGAACCAGACATACCTCTTATCGAGGTAATACTCGAGGCGGGTGCCTGCACAGAGACTGGAGCAGCAGCAGGTACGGCCTGCAACACAGGTTGTACTGGAGCAGCCACAGTGGGAGATTCCAGGTGAGCCATGCGACTCAGGAGCGTTTGGTATGCCATGGCAAACTGATCCATGCGGTGATCCTGCTCATCCAATCTGGAAAAAATATTACCAACAAGTGGATTGACTGCATCTTCTGAATTCATGGCCTTCGCCTACTGACAGAAACCATGAATCAGACTGAGACAGAAGCTAAATCACACTTGTTTAATAATAATAAAAAAATGTAAACAGAGTAAACGTAGTCAAAACACAGCCAGAGTTCAGGAACCAGAACAGATAGCCAGACAAGCCAAAACGTTAGGGAGCATAGTAGAACAGCAAACAGGATTTGGAGCCAGAAGGAATGTCAGCCAAGCAAGTCTTTAACAGGAACACAGGAAACCATCTGTAGAGATGTGACCAGGGCGAAGATAGAGATCATCTGGGCTGGACGGCTTAAGTAGGCAGGACTGACGAGCAGGATATTATCAACAGGTGAGTCACTGTGGAGAGACAGGAGCTAGCAATTAGCGGACAGCTGAGCGGCCAGCTCAGAAAAGGAAGGGCTGAGCCCACCCTGACACATGTATAGCAATACAAATAAGAAAAAGATTAAGGCCCGGTTCACACTACTGCGATGCAGGAACCCTGCAAATCCACTGTGGGTTCCCGGATTGCATGTCTCCCGGCGGCAGTTCACACTGCCCTATGCGAACTGCTGGGAGAGTCAGGTAAAAGTTAATGACGCCCCCAAATCAGTTTGTATATCGCAGTGCGATTTGCAAACTCAGACAGGAATCGGATCGTATGGGTGTGAACACCCATGCGATCCGATTTTGCTGTGTAAAAAAAAAGGGTCCTGTGTGAATTTGATGTAAATTCAGCCATACAATATTTATGGCTGAAATCGCATCACACAGAGATCGCATGTGATTTTCACTGCAGTGCGGTGCGAATCACATCCGATCTCTGACATTGCACCAGTGTGAACTGGCCATAAGGGACTTTTAAGGTTGCAAATAAAGTACATAAAGTAGTAACTTCTACTATGTACATCCTCACTTTGTGGGATTTTCAAAGCAACCCAAACACAATTTTTATATTTAAAAACGACTTTATTGTTATTTCCTAAATATATTTTAAAAATGAATTACGTTTGTAAAAGTCTTTTTGTACAGCTATGGTTTTACATATAATATAAATAGTATACATCATAATAGCACATCAAGAATATTTTTAAGAAATAACAATAAAGTATTTTTTGATATAAAAAAATTGTGTTTGGGTTGCCTTGAAAATCACACGAAGTGAGAATGTGCATTGTACTAATTAATAAGGGATGATGTTTTAAAAGCCCCACCACCATGCTTACCTTCTCCTCGTTGCCTGTCTAATATTCTAATTGATGAGAACACAATCTTCTAAAGGTACATTGTTTACAGTATAATCACAACATTATTGAAGGAATAGATGAGTAACCGACTCAATGCATTTTGTTGAATATTTCTAACTTCTTTAGGAGTTAGGCCTGGTTGACATCTGTGCGGGTAGTTCCTGCTGCGTGTCTGCACCTGTTCCCGTAGCCACAATCACTCGCATAGAAAACACGCTGGATGTGGGCGGGCACCATTAATCGAAATGGCATGCTGCGTGCACTGGAAATCACACCCGCACTGGGAAACGCATTACACTTGCAGTTCCCGTGCAGACTACGATTCCAGAAATGGTACAGGGATCTTTTCTCTCCATTTCAGGAGGCACGGCTGTCCATTTAAAATGTGAACCTAGCCTTAATGGTGGGTAAAAAAATCAAAAGTCGCTGTGGTATTTTTAGGGGGAACCCCACACCATTTTACTATGTTTTTTAAAAAAATTTTTGGGGTCCTTGTCTATGATAAAGAACTGGTATGGATAAAGGAAATTCCTAGCTGCTTTGTATACAAACAGAATGAAGTGGTCAAGAAGTATAATTTGGCTGCCGCAATTTACATTGTATTTTTTTAATTTTTATTTGTCAGTTACTTAAAGAAATTGTGTATTTTTACTGTTGCCCTTGAGGCCTTATTTAAAGACCTGAATCGTATTAATTTATTTATTTTTTTTCAGTTGTACATGTCTCACTGGTACGTATCCAGCTCTTCAATCATGTTTTTTAGCGATTTAGATCTATATCAATTACATTGCAAATGTCACATTGGCATAGCTGCCAACTGTCCCGGATTTCCCGGGACATTCCCGGGACTTGGACTTCATTCCCGGATTTGTGGTGTCCCGGGAAATGTCCCGAAAAATCCGGTTCCCGTTTTGAATCCGCCGCCGCCGCCACTAGAGGTCGGCGGCCGGCGGAGACATTGTCTCCGCCGGCCGCCATTTTGTTGAAGTTCAGGAAGACGGCTGGGGGGGGCTAGTCGAAGCTTCTGCGTCGCCGCCCACCCCCTGCCCCGCTCCGCCTCGGCCCGCCTCGCCCCGCCTCGGCCCGCCTCGCCCCGCTCCGCCTCGGCCCGCCCCACTCTGCCTCGCCCCGCCTCGGCCCGCCTACCCCCCGCCCCGCTGCCAGTCTGATATGGAAAGGGGCGGGGGTTCTAGGTGGGGGGGAGCGGGCGCACCGCTGTGGGACACCTGAGGTGAGTGGGGGGGGCGCTGTGGGACACCTGAGGTGAGTGGGGGGGGCACTGGGGACACCTGATGTGAGGGGGGGCACTGGGGACACCTGATGTGAGGGGGGGGCACTGGGGACACCTGATGTGAGTGGGGGGGGCACTGGGGACACCTGATGTGAGTGGGGGGGCACTGGGGACACCTGATGTGAGTGGGGGGGGCACTGGGGACACCTGATGTGAGGGGGGGCACTGGGGACTCCTGATGTGAGTGGGGGGCACTGGGGACACCTGATGTGAGTGGGGGGGGGCACTGAGGACACCTGATGTGAGTGGGGGGGGCACTGGGGACACCTGATGTGAGTGGGGGGGCACTGGGCACTCCTGATGTGAGTGGGGGGCACTGGGGACACCTGATGTGAGTGGGGGGGGCACTGGGGACACCTGATGTGAGTGGGGGGGCACTGGGGACACCTGATGTGAGTGGGGGGGGGCACTGGGGACTCCTGATGTGAGTGGGGGGGGCACTGGGGACACCTGATGTGAGGGGGGGCACTGGGGACTCCTGATGTGAGTGGGGGGGCACTGGGGACACCTGATGTGAGGGGGGCACTGGGGACTCCTGATGTGAGTGGGGGGGGGCACTGGGGACACCTGATGTGAGTGGGGGGCACTGGGGACACCTGATGTGAGGGGGGGGCACTGGGGACTCCTGATGTGAGTGGGGGGGGCACTGGGGACACCTGATGTGAGGGGGGGCACTGGGGACTCCTGATGTGAGTGGGGGGGCACTGGGGACACCTGATGTGATTGGGGGGGCACTGGGGACACCTGATGTGAGGGGGGGCACTGGGGACACCTGATGTGAGTGGGGGGGCACTGGGGACACCTGATGTGAGGGGGGGCACTGGGGACTCCTGATGTGAGTGGGGGGCACTGGGGACACCTGATGTGAGTGGGGGGGGCACTGGGGACACCTGATGTGAGTGGGGGGGGGCACTGGGGACACCTGATGTGAGTGGGGGGGGCACTGGGCACTCCTGATGTGAGTGGGGGGCACTGGGGACACCTGATGTGAGTGGGGGGGGCACTGGGGACACCTGATGTGAGTGGGGGGGGCACTGATGACACCTGATGTGAGTGGGGGGGGCACTGGGGACTCCTGATGTGAGAGGGGTGGCTGCACTGGGGACACCTGATGTGAGGGGGGTCCTGGGGACTCCTGATGTGAGTGGGGGGGGCACTGGGGACACCTGATGTGAGGGGGGCACTGGGGACTCCTGATGTGAGTGGGGGGGGGGCACTGGGGACACCTGATGTGAGTGGGGGGCACTGGGGACACCTGATGTGAGGGGGGGGCACTGGGGACTCCTGATGTGAGTGGGGGGGGGCACTGGGGACACCTGATGTGAGGGGGGGCACTGGGGACTCCTGATGTGAGTGGGGGGGCACTGGGGACACCTGATGTGATTGGGGGGGCACTGGGGACACCTGATGTGAGGGGGGGGCACTGGGGACACCTGATGTGAGTGGGGGGGCACTGGGGACACTTGATGTGAGGGGGGGGCACTGGGGACTCCTGATGTGAGTGGGGGGGGCACTGGGGACACCAGATGTGAGGGGGGGGCACTGGGGACTCCTGATGTGAGTGGGGGGGGCACTGGGGACACCTGATGTGAGGGGGGGGCAATGGGGACACCTGATGTGAGTGGGGGGGCACTGGGGACACCTGATGTGAGGGGGGGGCACTGGGGACTCCTGATGTGAGTGGGGGGGGCACTGGGGACACCTGATGTGAGGGGGGGGCACTGGGGACTCCTAATGTGAGGGGGGGCTCCGCCGGGGACTCCTGGTATGAGGGGGGGCTCCGCTGGGGACTCCTGGTGTGAGGGGGGGCTCCGCCGGGGACTCCTGGTATGAGGGGGGGCTCCGCCGGGGACTCGTGGTGTGAGGGGGGGCTCCGCCGGGGACTCCTGATGTGAGGGGGGGCTCCGCCGGGGACTCCTGATGTGAGGGGGGGCTCCGCCGGGGACTCCTGATGTGAGGGGGGGCTCCGCCGGGGACTCCTGATGTGAGGGGGGCTCCGCCGGGGACACCTGATGTGAGGGGGAGCTCCGCCGGGGACTCCTGATGTGAGGGGGGGCTCCGCCGGGGACTCCTGATGTGAGGGGGGGCTCCGCCGGGGACTCCTGGTATGAGGGGGAGCTCCGCCGGGGACTCCTGATGTGAGGGGGGGCTCCGTCGGGGACTCCTGATGTGAGGGGGGCTCCGCCGGGGACTCCTGATATGAGGGGGGGCTCCGCCGGGGACATCTGATGCAAGGACGGACGGCTGGTGGCAGGCGACGTGGCTGGTGACACGCTCAGGGATCCCACTGATTCTGCATTATAGAGAGTTGAATGATTTCATTTTATATTACAATATAATAATAGAAATAATGCGCTTCAATCATCCTGACACCATAACAACCATGGTGCCGGATTGATTGAAGTGCTAACACCAGGTGTTTGGAGTATCTTTATCTGCTGATTGTTAAACTTTCTAGAATACACATATTTCTATTGTGTAGGATCTAGGGCTGCTGTCCCTTCATTTCCCTCTCTCTCCCCCTCTCTATCCCTCATTCATTTCAGACTCTAACCACACCCTCTAGAGCCACGCCCATTTAAGCCACGCCCACAATTTCGCATAAACCACGCCCATTTTTCGCCGCGGCGCGCTTAGCGCGCCGCACTTGTCTATTTTTGCTAGGCCACGCCTGCTGACGAATGCCCCGCCCCCTAATTATTGGACAACTCCGCCTACAACCACAAAAGTGTCCCACATTTTTTTTTTACAATGTTGGCAACTATGCATTGGCTATATAAATGTACCCTGGGTGAGACCCTTTAAGCTCCTTGAGCGTAGGGACTGATGTGAATGAACATGTAAAGTGCTGCGTAAATTGACAGCACTATATAAGTACTTGAAATAATAATAATACTGTGCAGTGGGCTCCAAATATTGCTGCCCTCTATCTTTTGTGCCTCCTGTAGTGTTCTGCTGGCAGCCTATAGTGATCTCACTCAAAGATCTGCTTTCTGCACAGCCTATGTGCAGAAAGAAATGATTAAGTCACCCCTACTTTTACAAAAGTATTTGGTACAAAGTGGATTTATATTGTTTTTGGTTATAGAGGAATATATTTAAATGAAATGCTCAGAAGTCAGTGACTCTTTATGTGGTGTCCCTTTACTCCCTAACTCCTGGTGACCTTTTACTTTAACCTCTGGAAGCTGATGACTGTACTGGATCCAATCAATTACTGAGTAATGTAATGCATAAACCAGGACTCTTTTTCTGTCAGTTACAACAGACACATTGCTGGTTCTAAAGTCCTTGGAAAAATAGGATGACACTTAAACTTACACCATACTAGCAGAGCAGTTGGATAGCTGACACCTGGAATCTGATTTTATCCGAAATGTTGCTCTCACTTTCTTCATGTTTAAGACAGATCATCCTAGACGATTTGTGACAAGTAAGTACTGGGCAACAAGGCAACTTCTTCTGTTGGATCGAGGGCACTGTGCTTGATTCATCTGGAAATAGGATAAACTTACGTGGCGATTATTTAGGGAAACATTTCTAATTATTTGCAACAGGCTTTAAGCTCCCAGTGTACAGTGCATCTGGAAAGTATTCACAGCGCTTCACTTTTCCACATTTTGTTATGTTACAGCCTTATTCCAAAATGGATTAAACTCATTATTTTCCTCAAAATTCTATAGTCAATATCCCATAATGACAACATGAAAGAAGTTTGTTTGAAATCTTTGCAAATTTAAAAAAAAATTAAAAACGGAAAAAAATCACATGTACATAAGTATTCACAGTCTTGGCTCAATACTACCAATTAAAGCCTTAAGTTTTTTGAGTATGATGCTACAAGCTTGACACATCTATTTGTGGGCAGTCTCTCCCATTCTTCTTTGCAGGATCTCTCAAGCTCCATCAGGTTGGATGGGGAGCATCGGTGCACAGTCATTTTCAGATCTCTCTAAAGATGTTCAATCGGGTTCAAGTCTGGGCTCTGGCTCGGCCACTCAAGGACATTCACAGAGTTGTCCCGTAGTCACTCCTTTGTTATCTTGGCTGTGTGCTTAGGGTAGTTGTGCTGTTGGAAGAGGAACCTTCACCCCAGTCTGAGGTCCAGAGCAGGTTTCCATCAAGAATGTATACAGGTGAAAAGTTAGGGTATAATGGCGCTACCTATAAGCATAATATACTGGGATAGCCTGACAGTATATCCCCCCTTGCTTTTAGTGCTGATTCTGTAATGTTGTAGATTATCTAAATTCCCCTTATAGTATAAATAATATAAATAATACCCCAGCAACCAATTATATGCCTCCTAGTCAGAAATTATGGTAGATATGTAACCCACATCAAGTGTCGCACATCATAAAGGGTCCTACAACCTTGTGGAGGAAGGTGAAGTTGGAGCAGTGGCTGCTAGGGAGCAACGCCTCTATGGATTGAAAAATATAGGAGTCACCCAGCACAATATACAACAGCTAGACGGCCCATTTTCCAACATAGGAGCATTCCCCCGGTGTGGGGTCTGGGAAGCTGTTCACAGCAATATCTACCAGATGAAGCAGCAAGTGAAGTGACCCAGCATACTACACCACAGGCGTCACACCCCCGGTGGGGTTCCGGAAGCTGGTGAGTAGGTAACCAACAGGGGGAGCACGAGAGTCACCTGACAAATTGATTCATCACCAAAGTCACCATCGGGAATCTGAATATTGTCATAGTAAGAGCAGTATATGGACTGTTAGAATATGTATTGGAGATCTGGCTGCTGGATGCTCTGTGGTTTTACTAGCTGTTTTGTTTTCATGCGATTTTAAGATACGTCCAAAACGCATATGGTATGAATATAGTATATGCAACCTATATGCATACCACAGCACTGATATATGGTTTTTAGTAAATGCACACAATGGAATATAGCCTCTGGTCTTTGCTCTAGACGTTGTAGGACCCTTTATGATGTGCGACACTTGATGTGGGTTACATATCTACCATAATTTCTGACTAGGAGGCATATAATTGGTTGCTGGGGTATTATTTATATTATTTATACTATAAGGGGAATTTAGATAATCTACAACATTACAGAATCAGCACTAAAAGCAAGGGGGGATATACTGTCAGGCTATCCCAGTATATTATGCTTATAGGTAGCGCCATTATACCCTAACTTTTCACCTGTATAGATTGTGCAAAGAACCTTATAGGGACTTTGTGGAAAGGGAGGCAGCAACCTGTGTTTTCTGACCTTATAGCTAAGCCCTAAGCGCAGTTCTGTCACTATTTAATTTCCATCAAGAATGTCTCTATACATTGCTGCATTCATCTTTTCCTCAATTCTGACTAGTCCCCTGCCACTAAAAAACTTCCCCACAGCATGAGGCTGCCACCACCATGCTTCACTGTAGGGATGGTATTGGCCAGGTGATGAGCGGTGGCCAGTTTCCTCCAGACATGACGCTTGCCATTCAGGCCAAGAAGTTCAATCTATGTTTCATCAGACCAGAGAATTTTGTTTCTCATGGTCTGAGAGTCCTTCAGGTGCCTTTTGGCAAACTCCAGGTGGGTTGTGGTGTCCCTTTTACTGAGGAGTGACTTCTGCCTGGGCACTCTACCATACAGGTCTAATTGGTGGAGTTCTGCAGAGATGGTTGTTCTTCTGGAAGGTTCTCCTCTCTCCACACAGAAACACCGGAGCTCTTGGTCAGCTCCCTGACTAAGGCCCTTCTCCTCTGATCGCTCAGTTTGGTGGCCCGCTCTAGGAAGAGTCCAGGTGGATCCAAACTTCTTCCATTTACAGATGATGGCAGCCACTGTGCTCATTGGGAGCTTCAATGCTGCAGAAATTTTTTTGTACCCTTTCCCAGATCTGTGCTCTGATACAATCCTGTCTCAGAGGTCTACAGACAATTCCTTGGACTTCATGGCTTGTTTTGTGCTCTGACATGCACTGTTAACTGTGGGACCTTATATAGACAGGCGTGTGCCTTTCCAAATCATGTCCAATCAACTGAATTTACCACAGGTGGACTCCAATCAAGTTGTAGAAACAACTTAAAGATGATCAGTGGAAAGAGGATGCACCTGAGATCAATTTTGAGTGTCATAGTAAAGGCTGTGAATACTTATGTACATGTGATTTTTTCATTTTTTATTTTTAATAAATTTGCAAAGAGTTCAAACAAATTTCTTTCACCTTCTCATTATGGGGTTTAGTTTGTAGAATTTTGAGGAAAAAAAATAATTTTATTAATTTTGGAATAAGGCTGTAACATAACAAAATGTGGAAAAAGTGAAGCCCTGTGAATACTTTCCAGATGCACTGTATAATATTATTATTACTCCAATGAAACTGGTAATGTTTTTGAACTTCATTTTAGATTATACAATTTGACTTAAGCTGGCCGTACATGGATCAAAATTCCTTGCTGAAGCGGTCGAGATTCGATCCATGTATCGGCAGGTTGATTGTACCCAATGTTGATCCATCGATCAACTTGGGTATAACCAGCCTGTCAGATTTTTTTTACATGTGATTACTGCTGACGGCTTTAGCCACTAGCAGTAACCATTGTGTTCTGCCAGCCAGGAAGTCTCCCTGCGCCCACCTCGTGCAGAACACAATAGCGCTGCTGGAAGCATTCATCTATCAACACTGACTGTGTTTATGGGGAAATCAAGCCCATTCACACCAAGTGTGTTGGGACTGCAATGGGCAGCTATTCCACCACAGTCCCAGGGCAAGACAAGGTGAAATGCTTTGTTTCCCGTGTGGCTGGTTCACACCACTGCATTGCGGTGGTGTGAGGGCAGCGTGTGCTGAAAAAAAGTACTGCATGCATTACTTTTTTTCCAGCATAGCGCAGATCACCACACACTGACAGATAGAACTCTATGAAATGTCATTGAGGTACATTTCAATAAAGTTCATTATAAAAAAAAGTGAACAGTGTAATGCGCAGGTATTGGCGCATTAACACTGTGCTGGTCCGGCCAGACGGCACCGCTCACCCGCTGCTGCATTGAAGTGCAGACAAGCCTTTAATGTCAAGATATTTGTTTTATTCTTTTTCTTTAAAGTGTTAAAGTGTCACAATGAATCACTCTTGGCACTTTCAAAGATATAATAACAAAGACTCAGAGATATATCAATGAAGGCCATGTCATATCTGTTCAGCATAGGGAATATATATCTATCCATTTATAAGATAGGTGATCTAGTTGACATGCCAAGGTTTGCAAAAAATATACCAGCTAAATTGTTCCTGAACTAATTTTAAAACTGTAGGGTTGAAAACAAACATTCCCTGTAGATAAGCCTGAGGGCTGACTTACACCTATGTGGTTCAGTAATGCTTCTGTTAACGCATGCTTTACTGCAACACCTATAAATCACCATATAGGCATTAGTGAGTTGCAGTGGCATCCCAACACACTACGGTATTGCACATAACTTACAGTATGCTGTAGCACACAATTACACACTATTGTGCATTGCAGTGCATTACCAAAAATAATGCAGGTTCAATTTTCAATCTGTTATGGTGCATTGGCAGCCCATTCAAATAAATGGGCTGCCCTAATGCAGTCTATATCAACTTGCAACTGAACATGCAGTAAACACACTCCATTGAGACCTTAATGTTTCTAAGCTTTTGAAAGAAGAATACATTTTAAGGAGGTGGAAATGCAAACCATTTGCACAGGCAGAAAACAGCAGAAAAAAAATAATTCCAGAGAGAGGCTGGAATTGCTTTTACAAAATTCCTTTCCACCATATTAAGCCATGCTTTCAAAGCTATACATGTTCAGCACACTGCCCTCCTCCCTTCTCTTGCTATCACTCTCAGTGCTTACCTGATGCTTTGGCTGCTGAGACTATATCTGTGCTTTGCTGAGTGAGACTCCCTACCTACTGAGTCTATGTCTCTACTGGGTCTCTTCTCCCTGGATCCTGCGATGGCAGGACCTCAGCTCTAATCAAAATGTGCCAGCAAGGGTTGGGCATAATATCATTGGCTAGGGCAATGGGAGGCTTAGTGTATGATCACTAATATTCCTCCCTTCTCATGCTGGTCGGGGGACACTGAATAATAAATTTGCTCTCGATCTGACAGCTGTCGGGCTGGCCAAGTCTGTTGTAGAGTGATAGTGCCTCCTTGCTGGGCTGAAGACGCTCTGGGAGAAAGGGGATTGGCCATTTTATCCTCCACCTTATCTATGCGTGAGTGAATGAATGTTTGTCTGTGACTATACACCTTTTTGGGGTCTGTAGCAAGGTTCAGGACCTCCAGAGGCCAAATGGTGACCTCCAGAGTCAGGGACAGCTGACATCCTTCTCGGTAGAGTGGGTTACAAGCAATGGTGGATGTACTGCAAGATGAAAAGGTGGGCGCCAGACACTTTTTGAATACAAACAGATTTATTGTCTCTGGAACAGAACTGTGGGAGAGGGGGTTAGGGCCAGGACACCCTTAAGTAGATACAATTATAATTGGCAGACTCCAAGACTTCTATAGAAAGACAGCTATGCAGGTGAAGGCTTCCAGCCGGACACCACTTGTGTATAGGTAGGATCGCTGTCTCCTATGGCAACAATCTTGTAGATGTTACTAACAGTGGTTGTATTCAACTATTGGCAACACAAACAGTTCTCCGTTTACTCCACAGTCACTCACTGTGGGCCTTTACTCTACGAAACTCCCAGTCTTTCACTAGACTTCAGATCCAACAACAGCCACTGGATCCCCTGCGCTCTTCCACTTTAGTGCTCAGTATCTTCCTCAAGTGTCACCCCCACTTCCCTGCTGGGTCTTGGCACTCACAGATACTCTTCAAGCTCCATCCCTGCTGATCCGCTAGGTCCCTGGCTTGGCACCCACTGATGCTCTGCAAGCGTCACCTCTGCTGTCCCGCTGGGTCCCTGGCTTGGCACTCACTGAAGTTTTCCCACTTCTTCACCGTCCCCGACTGGTGAGAAGACTGCTCCGGTACTGACTTCAGCTTACTCACAGTGGTCTCCGGTAAAAAGGTGGATGGTCCCTTAGTGGCAACAGCTTCCCCTTACACCTCTGACCACAGCTGGTTCCCCGTCTGGCGGGACCACAAATCCTGGTTGGACTACTAGCCAGCAGTCCCAACCCTGTGCTGTTCTCCCGCTCCTGAAAAGGCCCTCAGACAGCCTAGCATCTAAACGTCCCCGGGATAGGCCTCAGGCTTCCAACCTAGCAGCATATCACACGTCCACCCAGACAGCAATCCGGGTGGCACAGAACCCCGATCACCTGACTCCACCCAAATAAATAAGCTCTCCCAGCATGCCAAGGGACCATAGAACATCCCTGCCCATTGGCTAAGACACCTCATCCATTCATGTCTGAGCTTGCAAAGCCCCGTCTTATTCAATGTCACTAGCACAGTGCCACCCAATGACAAAAGAGAAAGGGTGCAACATGTCCAGATTAGAGAGGAATCAATTGATCTCCTAACAATTGGCCAAGGCAACTATCACCTGGCAACTAGATTTAATAGCAACCCTGCCTAAACATCAGGGTGCTACATCCTCCCCCTGCCTAGGAAAACTACGTCTCAGAGTTTGCAGAAAAATAATTTGAACTCTCAAACCTGAGAGCGAATGTCCTGGCAAAAACTGGGATAGGTGGGGAAACAGGGAAAGAAGAAAAATATAACAAGACATGTGGCGTACCACATGAAATAAACAACAGTGTATACACACTGTATATACAGAGCATATAAATAGCAGATAATATATACAATTGTTCATGTGGTGTACCACCCAAACAATATAAAGAAGAAATACAAACAGTTGCCTTATATCCTAACTATGAATGAATGACTTGTATAGTGCTACCTATGCGAACTGAATCGCCTCAGGGCGCTTTTTTGCCGCCGGTGTCCATCTGCGGTATAGCGCGGTCCTTTTGCCCCATGGGGTCTGACACACTTTCAAACACATACACATATTTGGGCAATTTTTTCAACAGGATCTAATTAACCTACCAGCATGTCTTTGGAGTGTGGGAGGAAACCGGAGTACCCGGAGGAAACCCACACAGGAACAGGGAGAACATACAAACTCCAGGCAGATGGTGTCATGGTCGGGATTTGAACCAGCAACCCTATTGCTGCTAGGTGAAAGTGCTAACCACTACACCACTGTGCTGCCCAACTAACTATCTATCTAATGTATACAGTAGTCTGGAACATAAAAGGTTAGCATTGCTATCCACGTTGAATCACTGTCTCTCCTTGTTCAAGGAAAATGTAACAGGTGCAGGTTCACCTGAAAGAGAAAACTAGACAGCAAAAAAAAAAAAAAAAATGCATCCTATCCCTATGAAAACACAGTGCAATATATACATAAGTGAATCTTGAGTAAATGTTAATTACCCTCAGCCGAGAGCAGCAAAGCAGTGAAAATACACCCTATAATATACTTAAGCTACAATGATCTCTATATCTAACACATATACAAGTGAAAATTGG
Organism: Lithobates clamitans; assembly: GCA_037952925.1. Lineage (NCBI taxonomy): Eukaryota > Metazoa > Chordata > Amphibia > Anura > Ranidae > Lithobates > Lithobates clamitans. Next base: position 3,264,183 of record JBBGZY010000239.1, read on the forward strand.
CCGCATCCTCATCCAAGGATGCCACCTCTTTCCATGGCTATCTTACAGAAAACTTTCTTAGCATTTCCTATCAAATAAGTGCATAATGTGAACAAGGGCTCACTCAGGGTGGCACGGCTCACGCCACCTGGTGGCCAGCATTTGAAAACCAATCCTGGTACACTTGACAGTCTATCATTGAATTTGTAAGGTGAGAACTTGCCCCTTTGCCACAGCCTATTCTACCTAACTAGTTAAACACCCCAGTGTCTTTGAACCCTCAAAGTCCATCTGTCAGAGAGGTTACCTGGTTGGGCGCCGGTGCGCGCCGGGGCGCGTTGGCGTTCGTGTCCCTGTGCGTGCTGGGGCGCGTGTCCCTGTGGGCACCGGCGTGCCTGGGCTCACCGGCCGTGGCGTGCGGGGTGGCGTCCAGGCGTTTGTGCGTACGCGCGTTCGCGCTAGCGCGCGTCCGCGTTAGCGCGCGTCCGCCTGTGGGCGCTGCCTTTGACATGTCTGGTGGTGTGGGCGTGCGTGCTGGTTCCGGGGGCGCGCTCGGGCGCGCGCGGGTGCGCGGCGCGCTTTGGCGAATCGGCGCGTGCACGTGCGCGGCGTTTTGGCGCCAATCTGCCTATTTGAATCCTGCCTCTGCACTGACCCAGTGCTGCCTGATCAAACAGCTCCGTGTCTTGTCCCGTGATCATCCCGTGTTCCTGTACCTCCGTAGTGTTTTCCTGTTGTGACCCGGCTACCTTTGGACCTCCCTTGATTGCTGCCTGTACCCGACCCCGGCTTGTCTGACCTCGCTTCTGCCTGCTCCCTTGTACCGTTGCTGCCAGCCCGTTGCCGACCTTTGCCTGTGTATGACCAAGTCTGACCAACTCCTGCTCTGCATCTGCTCCACCAAGTCTCAAGCTCTACCGGTTGCTTGCCAGACCACTGTGCTCCAGGACTTTACCTCAGGCTCTCATACCACTCCGCACTCGCGGGCCTCCTGTCTGCTCTACCAGGGGCCCCGAATCGGACACGTAAGGGAGCCTACCCTCTGCCCACGTGGACTCACCTGTCTGGTAAGTGTGGAACCTGACAGTATCAGGCAGCCATGACTGAGTCCGGGCAGGGGGCCTCCCCCATGGATGAACTATGTAGGCACCTAGCGGGCCTTACTCAAGCCGTTAAAAGCCTACAGGAAGGCTATACCAGATTGGAAGGACAAGTCCAGGCCCTTTCAGCTTCTCCACCAGGGGCAGTCTCCGCCAACCCTGCCTCAGCACCCTCTGTAGTAATGCTACCACCAGAGCCCAGGGTGCCCACACCCGAAAAATTCTCCGGAGCACGCAGTAAGTTCCGAGCGTTTCGCAGCGCATGCGAGCTCTACTTCGCTTTGCAGCCTCGAACATTCTCCCTGGAAGCTACGAAAGTGGGGTTCGTCATATCCCTTTTGATCGGAGAGCCTCAAACCTGGGCCCACCGCCTATTGCAGCAGAAGGCCCAATCTCTTGATTCCCTAGATGCCTTCTTCCTAGCTATGTCTCAGCTGTATGAGGACCCCCAGCTAACAACCACGGCAGAAGCCGCTTTACATGCCCTTCAACAGGGTCGCAGAGCTGCTGAAGATTACGCCGTGGAGTTTAGGCGTTGGAGCTCGGATACAAACTGGAACGACGCAGCCTTGCGTCACCAATACCGGCTGGGGTTGTCAGATCCGCTAAAAGACGAACTGGCACGAGTGGGGATACCGCAGACACTGGAAGAGTTAATTAACCTGTCCATCCAGATAGACCGTCGCCTCAGGGAGAGACGCTCTGAGAGGTCTGTTAGTCACCCACGCCTTACCTGGATGCTGCCTAGGGCTCCTTGTGCCCCAAACCAAGCCCCGCTGGTCCCTTCTACCCCGGGCCCGGAGGCCCCAGAGCCCATGCAGTTGGGACTGCTCCGTCCCTCTCTGACTTCTGAGGAGAAGACACGCAGGCGCACACTCAATCTGTGCCTGTACTGTGGGGAGTCTGGTCACTTTGCAAGAGTATGCCCAAACAAGAGACGTAAGTGTCTGCCATCTTCTTCTCTGTGTGCACCTGTTCTACCTAGTGCCGGTAACCATCTAACTTTCTCCATTGTATTGCAGTTACCTGGAAGGAGCATCCCAGTACCGGTCATCATTGACTCTGGAGCTTGTAGTGGTTTCATTGACCGGACCTTTGTCGAAACCCATCATATCCCCACTCAGACTAAAGCTCAAGGACTGGCAGTTTTCTTAGCGGATGGCTCCACCCTCCGCTCCGGACCCGTCACCCAAGAAACGGTTCCTCTGTTGGCCACCATTGGCCCGGAACATCAGGAACTTTTACGCCTAGATGTCATTTCCTCGCCTCTCTTCCCAGTCATCCTAGGAATACCTTGGCTACAGGCCCATAATCCCAGTATCAACTGGTCTACAGGCAAGATTCAGTTTTCCTCGGAATATTGCAGACAACATTGTTTACGGGGGACCCCATTAACTCCCTCCCAATGCCTGCGCATAGACTCTGAAGCTAAGCCCTGCCAAGATCTTCCCGAACCCTACCGGGATTTCCAGGACGTCTTCAGTAAAAAAGGAGCAGAAACCCTTCCAGTTCATAGGCCTTATGACTGCCCAATTGAACTCTTACCAGGTACCGAAGTCCCCTTTGGGAGGATCTTCCCTCTAACGGAGCAGGAGTTAGGCACCCTGAAGACTTATATAGACGAGAACCTGAAGAAAGGGTTCATCCGTCCTTCCACGTCTCCAGCTGGGGCAGGTATCTTCTTCGTGGAAAAGAAGGATCACTCCTTACGTCCTTGCATTGACTATCGGGAGCTCAATAAAATTACCATTAAAAACAGATACCCGCTACCCTTGGTTCCTGAACTATTCCAGAGACTGGGATCGGCTACCGTTTTTACCAAGCTTGACCTCCGTGGAGCTTACAATTTGATCCGCATAAGAGAAGAAGACGAGTGGAAGACGGCTTTTTGTACTCGATTCGGACATTACGAGTACCTCGTCATGCCTTTTGGTCTGTGCAATGCACCGGCGACATTCCAGCATTTCATCAACGATGTCTTTCACGACTTATTGGATCTTTATGTCATCGTCTACCTGGATGATATCCTGGTTTTCTCGGCCTCCCTGATGGAACACCGTAAACATGTGCGAAATGTACTTTCCCGGCTCAGACAGCACGGACTATACGCCAAACTTGAGAAGTGTGAATTCGAGCTCCAATCTATCCAGTTCCTGGGCCTGATTATTTCCCCCGATGGCATCAAAATAGATCCACAAAAAGTATCCGCTATTCTGGATTGGCCTGCACCGACCGACAAAAAAGGAGTACAACGCTTTATTGGCTTCGCCAATTTCTATAGGAAATTTATTAAAGGATTTTCTGCAATCATAACTCCCATCACAGAGCTTACTAAACAAGGATGCCGATTCCGCTGGACACCTGAGGCACAAAGGGCCTTTGAAAAACTCAAGGCACTATTCACCTCAGCCACTATCCTTAAGCATCCCAACCCTGCCTTGCCCTTCGTCCTGGAGGTAGATGCGTCTGAGGTTGCAGTCGGAGCTGTGCTTTCACAGAGACAGGGTGCCAAATCACTGCTGTACCCTGTGGGATTCTTCTCACGCAAACTTTCTCTCTCCGAGAAAAACTACGACGTGGGTGATCGGGAGCTTTTGGCCATTAAAGCGGCTCTGGAGGAATGGCGTTACCTTCTGGAAGGCGCAGCACACCCCATATTGATCTACACAGATCATAAGAACTTGGAATATCTAAGGACAGCCAAAAGATTGAGACCCCGGCAGGCCAGATGGGCACTTTTTTTTTCCAGATTTATTTTCCACATTACGTTCAGGCCCGGATCCAAGAATGTTAAACCTGATGCTCTCTCCCGGATGTTTCTCGATTCCCAAAGAACCATGTCCCCGGATACTATCCTTCCCTCTGGAAATTTCCTAATCCTTCAGGAGGATTTAATTTCCCGAATCAGACGCGCCTCCATGGGAATGTCTCCACCTGCCGAGTCTTGTACCAAGGATGGACTGTTCTGGTTCAAGAATAAGATTGTGGTCCCTGAGGAGTTAAAGGTACAGGTGTTAAGTTTATGTCATGATCATAAACTGGCTGGCCACTTCGGTACTCGAAAAACAACTGACCTCGTCCAACGCACCTTTTGGTGGCCATGTCTTACTAAGGATTGCAAGGACTATGTGGAGTCCTGTAACACGTGTGCCAGAAACAAGACTAGCCGGACAAGAGCATGGGGCCTGTTGAGGCCATTGCCAGTCCCAGAGAGGCCATGGACCATGATATCAATGGACTTCATTGTTGAGCTTCCACCATCAGAAGGTTTTTCGTCCATTTTTGTAGTGGTTGACAGGCTGTCTAAAATGGCCCACTTCCTCCCCATGAAGGGTACCCCTTCAGCCATGGAGACCGCTTCCATCTTCATAAAGGAGATCGTCAGGCTGCATGGAGTCCCGACCAACATAGTCTCGGACAGGGGCGTTCAGTTCACCTCCAGATTTTGGAAGGCCCTCTGTGGCGCGCTCGAGATCGAGCTGTCATTCTCTTCGGCTTACCACCCTCAGTCAAATGGGCAAACCGAGAGGACGAACCAGACTTTGGAGCAATACATCCGCTGTTTTTCTGCCTTTTCCCAGGACGATTGGGCCTCCCTGCTTCCCATCGCGGAGTTCTCCTACAATAACTCCCTACATTCAGCTACGAACCAGTCTCCGTTTTTTGCCAACTACGGTTTCCATCCATCCTTCTTGCCCGGATCAGTCCCTGAATGCCCTGTTCCTGCAGTATCCCAAACTTTGGACTTTTTCTCTAGCAACAATAAATTGCTGCAGGAGACCATGACCAAGGCTCAGGAAGATTATAAGAAAATCTTTGATAGGAAGAGACGGGGGGAACTTGTTCTTGAACCTGGCAATTCTGTCTGGCTGTCTACCGCTAATCTCAAGTTGGCCTGCCCATCCAAGAAACTGGGCCCCAAATACCTGGGCCCCTTCCGGATAAAAAGGAAGATCAACAACGTGGCCTACGAACTTGACCTTCCTAATTCTCTGAGGATACATCCAGTGTTCCACGTATCTCTCCTGAAGCCAGTCACTCCTAATTTCTTTTCTGGTCGCAACATTGGTCCACCCAAACCTATTGTGGTAATTGGCGAAGAGGAGTTCGAAGTGGAAGCAATTCTAGATTGTAGAAGAAGGCACAATCAGGTGCAATATCTAGTAAAATGGAAAGGCTATGGACCCGAAGATAATTCGTGGGAGCCGGAAAGCAATTTACACGCCAGAGAACTCCTGCAGTCCTTCAAAACCTCTCATGCCTCGAAGATGGCCCAGCTGGGCATCCGGAGTCTGCCCTTGAGGAGGGGGCACTGTCAGAGAGGTTACCTGGTTGGGCGCCGGTGCGCACCGGGGCGCGTTGGCGTTCGTGTCCCTGTGCGTGCTGGGGCGCGTGTCCCTGTGGGCACCGGCGTGCCTGGGCTCACCGGCCGTGGCGTGCGGGGTGGCGTCCGGGCGTTTGTGCGTACGCACGTTCGCGCTAACGCGCGTCTGCGTTAGCGCGCGTCCGCCTGTGGGCGCTGCCTTTGACATGTCTGGTGGTGTGGGCGTGCGTGCTGGTTCCGGGGGCGCGCTCGGGCGCGCGCGGGTGCGCGGCGCGCTTTGGCGAATCGGCGCGTGCACGTGCGCGGCGTTTTGGCGCCAATCTGCCTATTTGAATCCTGCCTCTGCACTGACCCAGTGCTGCCTGATCAAACAGCTCTGTGTCTTGTCCCGTGATCATCCCGTGTTCCTGTACCTCCGTAGTGTTTTCCTGTTGTGACCCGGCTACCTTTGGACCTCCCTTGATTGCTGCCTGTACCCGACCCCGGCTTGTCTGACCTCGCTTCTGCCTGCTCCCTTGTACCGTTGCTGCCAGCCCGTTGCCGACCTTTGCCTGTGTATGACCAAGTCTGACCAACTCCTGCTCTGCATCTGCTCCACCAAGTCTCAAGCTCTACCGGTTGCTTGCCAGACCACTGTGCTCCAGGACTTTACCTCAGGCTCTCATACCACTCCGCACTCGCGGGCCTCCTGTCTGCTCTACCAGGGGCCCCGAATCGGACACGTAAGGGAGCCTACCCTCTGCCCACGTGGACTCACCTGTCTGGTAAGTGTGGAACCTGACACCATCAGTTTTCACTCGGGGTAGAACAACATTTCCCAGCAGTTTCCCTTCTTCTCAGGGACAACTCCGGGGACAAGAGGCATGGCTGCAATCAAGCAACAAGCAGACAGGCCACGGTGCAAGGGACCGCACTTCTTGACATAGGTCCCCTTGCAGTGGTAATCTCAGTCTGTCCACACAACAGCCGGGGACTGAGAACGAATTTCCTCAGTGGTTGAAGAAACAAGCATGCTGAAGGTCAAATCAACATGTTACTTTTCAAGGGAGACATACTGGCAATTCCAGAGCACTAGCCAGCATGACTCAAGTGGGCACTCCCTGTATCAGCCAGGAGCACACAATTCAACACAGTCCCAGCAATACAGCCAACAGGAATGTTCCCCACTAGCAACACTTTCTGTACCAAAGGTGGAGTGGTTTTCAGCATAGCGTCTTAACTCCACGAAGCACACATCTGTAATCCGTATGGTGTTGATTTAATAACATTAACCTGTAGTATCTGGGATCTGGTAACTTCAGGGTTTCTCCATTAGCATTTACCATAGTAATGTAATGTTAAATGTCTTTCTTGTTTGGCCTGCGGATAATCACACCGTCTGGGTTTGGTCTGATATTTATGTTCATGAACAAATAACAGTGGGGTTCTCGGCCCCTCAGTCTCAGTCCATATATAGCAATAACAATTTCCCAAAGAACATGTTGGGTGAGGCTTTACCTTTCAATTTTGCCGGCAGCAACAGTAGTCTTCTTCCTATCAGAATTGGAGTGGTAAACTGGGCAATATGAACATCCTGCTATCCAGAATCTCTCAACAAACTTCAAATAACAGTCATTTTACTCACCCCGGCTATCTTCCATCCCCATCCGGCTTACCAGCTTCAGGCACCGCCGGGGCTGAGTATGGGAACAACCACCCCTCTTCATACAGGATGCACGGGCATATTTAGCCCGACGAGTGATAATCATAAAGTTACAATCCTCGGTAGCAGCTGTATCCAGAGTAGTGATGGCAGTAGTCAAGCCGGTTTCTTTGGGGGTTAGAAGAGGTGCTGGTACTACTTGATCCAAATCATCAGCAGCTGTAGGAAACTCAGACTGAATGGCAGAGGTGGGAACTGACACTTCCACCCTGGTCACCATAAAGTCATCAAGTACAGGGGGCTCCATCGGAGAAGAATCAGCCCAGGCAAAGGTGGTCCTACTGGCGTCCCCGGCCACCGTGCTAGCCATGGTTTCCTCCACCGTAGCTTACCCACTGGCTCAATCTGCCTTCATCACCTGCGAGGGTAGTGGCGGGCGAGCAGCCACCAGCAGCAATTCTCCACAGTGATAGCAAAGACTCCAAGGGCGCAAAAACACTGCAAATCCAGAACATTGTCGGCTAGCAATCCCCATGGCTGCGGAACTTTGAGAGATATACAGTGCTATCTCCCCTCTTTTCACCATCCGAATACCCATACCTGTAATTGTCACCCCAGAGGCGAAGAAACTGGCAATTTCCTGTGGGTCATATTCGGCTGACCCAGGGTAGGGAGTCTCAAACTTAGTGGCTCCCAGATGTGCCATGTTCCCCTTTAGACAATGAGGTTTCAGTGTGTGGACCCAAAATGGAGATACATGCAGCAATGCTTCCTCCTCTGCAGAGCGGGAGCTCCTCCCCCTGCCTAAGGATTGGCCCAGATACTTTCTGTGAACTTCAGCACTTGCCTCCTTCCTTTCGTGGCGCGCCAAAACTGGTTGGTCCCTTAGTGGTGACAGCTTCCCCTTACACCTCCGACCACAGCTGGTTCCCCATCTGGCGGAACCACTACTCCTGGTTGGACTACAAGCCAGCAGTTCCAACCCTGCATTTCTCTCCTGCTCCTGGAAAGGCCCTCAGGCAGCCTAGCAGCTAAACGTCCCCCGGGATAGGCCTCAGGCTTCCGGCCTAGCAGCCCGGGGGAGCACATCACAAGTCCACCCAGACAGCCATCCAAGTGGCACAGAACCCCAATCACCTGACTCCATCCAAATAAATAGGCTCTCCCAGCAGGCCAAGGGACCAAAGAACATCCCTGCCCATTGGCTGAGATGCCCCATCCATTCATGTCTGAGCTTGCAAAGCCCTGTCTTATCCAATGTCACTAGTGCAGTGCCATCCAGTGACAAAAGAGAAAGGGTGCAACAAGTCCAGATTAGGGAGGAATCAATTGATCTCCTAACAATTGGTCAAGGCAACTATCCCTGGCAACTGAATTTGAATATTGATACTGCCCCAGCCTATCCCAGAGAGGCAGGCTCTGAAGGCATGCTGGGAGAATGTATTTATTCAGAGAGTACACAGAGCTCTGGGTCTTGTCCTAGAATGGAGGAGTCCAGCCTGAGGGGAGGCACGCTGCCCTCTCAGGCACAGGCTGCCATGAGGAGGCCTCAGGTGGGCGACTTGAGAAAGGAATGCTGAGACCCAGGTGCTTGGAAGAAGCTGACTGAGGGGAACTGTCTGCCATAGATCTGTCTGTTGTCACTGGAGCTTGGAAGATTGGAAGGTAGCATCCATCTGTCCTAGGGCCTTGTAAGTACAGACATTAAAAGATCTTGGGCCCTTGTGCTCTAGCTACTCCTCTGGTGAATAGTTATAGTCAGCTGTGGGTCTATAAAAAGGGATCTGAAGAGTTCTGTCCAGACACTTTCCTATTCAAAGTGACTTTGCTCTAATGGCTCTACTACTACTACTTGAGCTAAAGTCTACTGTTTGTTACAAGCCTGGACTTCACTAAAGCCTGCTCAGTAAGGAAAACCAAGTCCTTGAGTACATAATTCTTCTTCTTGGAGTATCCCACCACTTCCCTCAACTATATCCAAGTTTTCCAAAAATAAAAACAACAAAAACCACATCCCCTAGTCTGGTCTTTGGGGAAAGAGTGAATAAGACTGTTGTGTGCCTGGCTGCAGGGCAGAAGTTAGGAAGATCTGGACAAGAAATTTATGCAGCTCCTACGGGAGTAGTGCTACATAAATAATATATAAGGACCTGTGTTGATGGGCTTTTTCACTTCAAAAGGGTTTTGCATTCTCATACAAGCCAATGGGAAAGCAAAACCTGCTCGAAGTTGGGCAAATGGAGGGTAGAAAAAGGTCAGCTGATGGTCAAATGCACCTATCAATAAATTCTGAATGATTTAGAAGCATCCCAAATGTACTAAGTCCATAATTAGACACACAAACTGAAAATCATAATGAGTAGCAACAGACAAGGTTCCTAGATACACATATACAAATACTGGTAACAACTAAGTATACATAGGACATACCAGGGAGGCATAACAACAAGGCATACCTAGGAAAACACAAAATCAACCAACAGAAACATAAACCATAAACAGGATCCTAACAAGGAGCAACAGACAAGATACATATATACACATATACAGACATAAAAATAATAATAATTCAAAGTTTTTTGTAACGCTTATTGGTGGCATAACTTTCCTTAACCAGTGTAAGGTTAGATAGGTAGGTTATGGTCTTGACTTACCCACATGCCTTCACTTACTTCAATGCATCATTTGGCCTGCACTCCGCTTACCGATATTGTGTGGGAACTCTTAAGGGCACCTAATTGGGGCATTGGTCAACTGTAGGTTGGAACCCACATTTGGAAAGATAGTTACCTGTTTATATTGTTTATTTTTTTCTCTTTATTATGTTGCACAAACAAGATGTATTGTGTAATCTGGTTGTATTACCAAAATACTTGAAGAGAAATTTGTCATTATTACCTCGTTCCGCCTTGACCTCTCCGTGTTCACACTTTTTTGATTTTTGTATTTACTATGTTCTTTCTGGACCATTGTATTTGCTTTTTACTCAATAAAATGTTATGGAAAAAAAAATACTAATAACGACTAAGGATACATAGGACATGAAGATAAGCTGAATTAGAAGATTACCATGAAAGCACACCATCAATAGACATGAGCATATACCATGAACAGGTTAGGTTAGGGCAATATGAAAACAAGTGGAATTCATACAAAAGGCAGAAGGTTGTAGCTTGTAGCAAGTAGGTCAAGGTACAGTTCAGAAATCCAGAGACTTTATCGTGGCTAGCACTGAGTTAGGAGGGAGGATTTGACACAACAGGATGCTCAGGTCAAAAAGGGTAAATTAATTAAACACAGAAACTCAAATACAGCACAGAGATTACAGATGAAGAAATACAGGAAGTTAGAAAACTACCTGCATTTTCTATAGAAAGGAGGCTTTCTTATATAGCAGCTGTGCATGGTAGCCAATCAACTTCTAACTTTAGCTTGTTCAATTAAGCTTTGACAATTAAACCTGGAAGCTGATTGGTTACTATGCAGGGCTGCACCAGATACTTTTCACTGACCACCATTGTGCTAAAGTGGTATTTTTCATTGACCAGCAAAGTAATAGGAGGGTGTTTCTCTGATTATAAATGTAAATAGGGGCATAAATGGCTGGCCACCAATACTCAGTGCAGGGTACTATAGGTGCAGGGAAGCCACTGTGGGGAATGATATGCCAGGAAGGGAACCACCATCTACATTTCGTTATGAAGACCTATGGTTTGCAGCCAACTGCTACCATTATAGTCAATCCCTTAGTTTCAAAACAGAACTCTGCTATGGGTATATGTTGTAACTGATGGTATGGATAGACAGCCCAATCTTGATACCATCATGCCAGAATCACTGGTATTGGATTGTGTTAAGTGAAAAGATACCTATCTGTGGCTGTTCTGGAGTCTTTGTTCTGGATGCACTATTCCTAACAAAAACTGATGTTCCAAAATGGTTACCAGGAAATTAAGCCTGTCATTGACACGCTACTTCTGAGTAGTCATGACAACATCAAGCCCTTTTAGATAAAAGAGATCGATTCACCTGTGAACTTTTGCCCTATACTCTCATCCACAAACTGCTGTAAGTAGAATCGAACACTCAATTTAGAAGAACAGTCACTGTAGATAGTGCTGAAGCTCATTTTATACAAAATGAAAGAGCAAAGTGGATAACATTTGACATTCCTGACATCATATAAACCAACTGGTTGGAAAATTTTTATTCACACTGTAGGTTTCCTTTAAAGAGACCCTGTCATCAACTTAAAAATTTGCAGGTAAAAGCACAGAAAATTTGGTATTTTAACAGCTTACTTGGAGCACCTTTCTTTTCAATAAATAATTTTTTAATTAACTTACATTGTGACTTTAAACGTGTTATGGAATTTGACCATTTCAGGAAGAGTTGAATACCTGTTGCAGTCTCCACTCCCTCCTTCAACATCACAGCAGTCTCCTCTTCTAGGCGTGTCCAATTGTTGTCTGTGCTGGCTCAGCTCCTCCACCCCTCCCCTCGCCTACATGTATACTTTTTTTATTTAGCTATAAGGGAGGAGTTAACAGGAAAGCTATAGAGCGTCACTTGAGTCACAGTTCTGAGTCTGCTGGGGCTAATCCAACATGGCACACCCAGAGTCAGTCTGAGGCTGAATGTTTTTGGTTGTTTTGTTTTTTAAGCGTTTCGAACAGACATTTTTATATGTATATGAGGCTGGAGGTTTTTGTAATTAGCTTTACCCAATGGAAATCTGGTTACCAGGGAATAAAAAAGCATAATTAGGTTGATTTCACAATTTTCTTTTTTTTGTGCACGTTCAAACTGTTTTTCAGACATTCCCATTGAAATCTGGTGGGGACAAAAATGCTTGTAGAGCAAAAGAAGCTGATATGATATACTTTTTCGGGCTACAGGCTTCCAGCTTAGGTGTGAACAAGTACAAATGAAACCATGGGATTTTGTATGTTGAGTGTTTTGGAGTTTTAAGATATAAAACACTTGGGTATGAATGAGGCCTCAGGCCTTTTGAATGTCTACGGAAGGGAGAATACCACAGCTAAATGCAGCATGCATAAAAGAAGTGCACATATAATCTTATTGGAAAATTGTTGTTATTGGCCTGGTGACAAAATCTCTTTAAAGAACAAAGAAGATTATAGTGTTCATCTTTGTGGAAGCTAGAATTTCCATCGCCAGGTCATAGAAATCCCCTACAATCCAGTTCAATTTATTAAGCCTAAAATATCTTGGATCGTGGTCAATGAACGTTTTACGGCGATCCTGAAAGCTAAACTTGCTTTCTTTGAGAAAATTTGGGACCCTTGGATCAAATACCTTTTGGATGCCTTATAAGATGTACATACTATAGTATCTCTCAGGCGGACAGGGTGCACTTCTTCCGTCATTCTCTTTTTCCCTACTTTCTATCATTTCTTTTCTTTCTCCTTTTATGCGTTAATTTTTTTTTGTGGCCCTCTGGCCATTTGTTGTGATGTAATGTAAAACATGAGCCAAATTTAGACCTGCACTTGAGGGGTGCAGTGCTGGCTGGAGGTAGCCAGAGGTGCAATTTGTTATAACTAGCCCTTCATTTATTGTTTTAATGTGGATGGGTTGACTAACCCTAACAACTCTGCAGTATCAGTCCAATGTCCTCCCCATCTCATAAACATCACTGGTGGGGTGGGGCATGATTGGGCTTGAGTGCATATTTTTTTCATTGTTTTACATTTCAGTTTCTCACAATTTGGGTGAAGAAAATTGTGTTTATTGAAAAATTTTGTCATTTCACTTTGTGGCAAAGATAGGCACCCTGGTATGCATTTAATATGGACCATTTGTTGTTTGTATACCTGATGCACTTTTGTATCTTTGTTGAAAATTTAAATAAAAATGATTGGAAACGAAAGAACAAAGAAGACAAAATCTGTAGCAAGGATTTGGCTGTATAATTTATACCTTAAAGTTTATCTTAGCATTAGAGAATTGCATATTTTCTTGTCAAGGCACAGCACTGTCCCTTTTTGCCATCCAGTAATATAAAAAGTGGTTATTTAAATAGAGCTCCTTGCATTGACTATTATGGGCCATTATAAAATTCTCAGTTGCACTAATGTAGAACTGTAAGGCTCCTGCTGTGTCAATTAAATTACTCATTAGCACAATGTTGCTTTATTAGAAAATGTGTTCGCTTATGCCGAAATGTCATAGAATTTTTTACAATCTTTTTCTGATTATGGCAGTGTATAAGGTGTTTGTTCTGCTATAACATAAGTAAGCAGTATCACCTTGTGTTCTTGTATTTTATCATGGGTACAAATAACATACTCTGAGAAGTTCCTGTTCACAACTGTGCACATTTATTTTAGCCTTTGAAGTAATCAGAGTTTCATTGTTCTACTTAGTACCTGTATCTGTACCTATGAGGCAATCTAAAGAATGAGTGTTCCTGTTTACACTGTTCTGCTTCAGTGCTCTTCGTAACTGACTCAGGTTAAAGGAAAGCCACTAACGTGCACTCTGTGTAAAACAGATCTGAGAGCACAGAAATGTGATAAAGGAGAAACGGAAGGAAGCAGTAGTAAATAACATGTTAAAGTAAAGGATGTCGCAGAGTAGTGAGGACAGGGAGACGTTTATATCAAGTCAATGGGAACCTTGCAGAACAGCAGGGGATGGCTTCCACTGTGGTTTACCACAAACAGTCTTTTTGCTATAACAGAAACAGAAAAGGATTGCCTTTTTCATATTTGACTTAACTACAGTACTTTGTGTACAGCACACTGGGATGGAAAGACGTAATCCTCGTCATATATGAGAAGATCTTCTTTCGATAAAAGAATGAAAGATCTGATCCAGCTCCCCGCAAACCTCTAACCATTAGCCAAGTACCTTTCTAACTTTGGCTGGTTAGTAGATGCATTGTCATACATGATGCACATATTAGGCCCCCCACCCCCAGATTAAATAATGATAGGTGAAAAAAAAATATTTAGGTTACACTCAAACTTCTAGTCTAGGTGAGGGTGACTTCAATAGGTCTTCTTCCAAGATGCTGGAAAAGCTGCCTGTTTGTTTTGATCTGGGAGCTGGGGAGTGGTTTAGTGTAGGCTAGTGACTCACAGGCAGTGTCCCTTCTTGGTTACCTCCCTGTGGCTTCAAGAAGTTTCTGGAAGCAGAGGAGGGGAAGAGAGGTGGAGCTGTTTGGGGTGTGTTAAGGAGCCCTGACCAATCCCCAACTAGGATTGGCAGGGGGCAGGCCTCCTTAAATACCTTGGGTCAGCCCAGCTAGGGAGGAGTTGTTCGGGTGGAAGAACTGAGAGATGGAGTGTTAGGCTGTCGGGGCCTTGGAGGGAGCACCCCTGTCTGGGGGGGGTGACCTTGGGCTGGGGCTAGGAGCTGTAAGGGAACCCCTCCATACAATCCAAACGAGGGCTGTCTTGAACAGGAGCAGGAGAGGACAGCGGGGAACACAGCCGGGCAAATCTTAAGGAAAGATTCGCCTGTTGTTCGGTGAGTGACAGGCACAGTCTGGAGATCTGGTAGAGGCATGCCAGGATTGGATGTAGAGACAGAGGGAGAGACTGTGATCTTACTGGCATTGAAGTCAGGCTGCTGGGGTCAGGAGGGCTGGCAGAGTCCGCACAGAACTGACTGGGACCAGTAGTCCACCTAGATACAGTTGGCACAAAAAGGACACTTTCTATTGCTATTGGCTGCTACACCAAGGGGGCCCGCAGCCCCCTGCCAACCAATTGCGAATCTACAAAGTTTGGCCTAATTCAGAGTTGTGCTAGCTGCGATAGGAACCCAGTATTGCACAATAGAGGAAATAACAGTTCATCAAGAAGGGTTGTGCTGGAGGAGTCTGGGGCGTTAGAGACTGTAAATAGAGGTTCCAATCTATATTTTCATCAATGAAATACTATTGATCTGGGCATCCCATATTCCCTTTACCCCATCCAAGTTTAATCCCTTTAATAAAACAACAAAAACAAAGCTGGTGGACTGTTCACTGTCTGAACAGTGACTGGAAGTGCATGCCAGGCTGGCCAGGGTGACAGGTGTAACTTCTACACTCAGTGGCCCACGGGGGTACCGCTACACGAGTGTATTGGCTGCTCTATTCTTTGAAATCTTCTGTCCTCTGCCCCCCAGATACCCCCACAGTGGTGCTACAGGGGTTAATACAAGCAGCTTCACCTGGGACAGGCACTTGTCAAATGTGCTGACTATGCCCACCCTCAGGCCCGGATTTACTCCCTTTGCCGCCCCAAGGCCGGGCCCTTCAATGCCGCCCCCCCCCCCCCACCCACACACACACCACCAGAAAGTGCCCCCAGACATAATACGGTCAAAGACTGCAGACATGATACAAGAGATGGTCAGAGACTGCAATCATAGTACAGGAGATGGTCAGAGATTGCAGACATGATACAGGAGATGGTCAGAGACTGCAGTTCCTATGGACATTAGTAGAAAATGGCCGATCGGCCCTCTCACCTGACCCAGCGATACAGCAATGGTTCCTCTGATCAGGAGTCAGCTCACTCTGAATTGCCCGTGGCGAGTCTGTTGGGTAGCACCCAGATCTGTATTCCTGCAATGACTCCATTCCTTTCTCTGCCAGGGATGGCACCAGGCTGTGTGGCTTTCCCTCTGGTGGCACAGGGCACCGGGGTTCTCTCTCTAATGGTTTTCCCTCAGCACTGCCCTCTCCCTCTGGAGTCCTGGGTGTACTTTCCTGGGTGTAGACCCCCCCAGGACAAACCACCCCCCTCCATTAGTACAGACCCCCCCCAGGACAAACCCCCATCCATTAGTACAGACCCCCACCAGGACAAACCCCCCTCCCTTCATTAGTACAGATCCCCCCAGGACAAACCCCCCTCCCTTAGTACAGACCCCCCTAGGACAAACCACCCTCCCTTCATTAGGACAGATCCCCCCAGGACAAACCCCCCTCCCTTCATTAGTACAGACCCCCCCAGGACAAACCCCCCCATTAGTACAAACCCCCCCGGACAACTCCTCCTCCATTAGTACAACCTCCCCCCAGGACAACCCCCTCTCCATTAGTACAAACCCCCCCCCAGGTCAACCCCCTCCATTAGCACAGACCCCCCCAGGACAAACCACCCCTCCCTTTATTAGTACAGCCCCCCCAGGACAAACCCCCCTCCATTAGTACAGACCCTCAGGACAACCCCCCCCTTCATTAGTACAAACCCCCCCGGACACCCCCCCCCTTCATTAGTACAGACATCCCAGGACAAACCCCCCCTTCACTAGTACAGACCCCCAGGACAACCCCCCCTCCATTAGTGCAGACATCCGAGGACAAACCCCCCCTTCACTAGTACAGACCCCCAGGACAACCCCCCCTTCACTAGTACAGACCCCCAGGACAACCCCCCCTCCATTAGTGCGGACATCCCAGGACAAACCCCCCCCCTTCACTAGTACAGACCCCCAGGACAACCCCCCTCCATTAGTGCGGACATCCCAGGACAAACCCCCCCCCCCTTCACTAGTACAGACCCCCAGGACAACCCCCCTCCATTAGTGCGGACATCCCAGGACAAACCCCCCCCCCCTTCACTAGTACAGACCCCCAGGACAACCCCCCTCCATTAGCGCAGACATCCCAGGACAAACCCCCCCTTCACTAGTACAGACCCCCAGGACAACCCCCCCTCCATTAGTGCGGACATCCCAGGACAAACCCCCCCCCCCCTTCACTAGTACAGACCCCCAGGACAACCCCCCTCCATTAGTGCGGACATCCCAGGACAAACCCCCCCCCCTCCATTAGTGCAGACATCCGAGGACAAACCCCCCCTTCACTAGTACAGACCCCCAGGACAACCCCCCCTCCATTAGTGTATAGATGGAGACAGGCTTTGGCAGGAGTGAGAGACACAGGAGAACACGCGCCGCCCCCCCCTCCTCCCCCCCGCACAGAGACCAGCCGCTCCGATCTCCTTCGGCTGCTCTCCTTCTCTGACAGGAGGAGGGAGGGGGGACAGGCTTGAGCATCGGAAAACCAGCAGCGGCGGTGACCAGCGGAGGACGCCGCCTCAGTCTGGACACAGAGAGGAGGAGGGGGAGGGAGAGGAGCACTCTAGTGCTTCAGCGCCCCCACCTCTCTGGCGCCCGGGTGCGCTGCATCACATGCTGCTTTGTTAGTGTGGGGGGCGGCCGAGAATTCATTGCAGGAGCGGCGCCGCCCCTGTACCACTGCCGCCCCGAGGCCTGGCCTCGGTGGCCTTGTGGGAAATCCGGCCCTGCCCACCCTATCCACCCCTGTGCTCAATTCATAGAAGCTGTTATCTTCTCTCAATGAAAAGTGCTCTATAAATGGAGGAGGTGAACCTTCTTTTCATCTAACCATCCTCCTCTCATAAAGTGCTTTTTATGTGGGATGTGATAATATAGATTCTATGAATGGAGCTCGGAGGCATCACAGGTGACTTATTAAAGAGGATATTCAGTCAGTTAACAAAACATGTAAAGTCAGTAGTTACAAATACTGTGGCTGCTGACTTTTAATAAAAGAACCTTTACCTGTCCAGGGATCCAGCAGTCTTCTGGTCCCTGGCCCCACTATCTTGGATGTGGAAAGTAGGCTGTGACTTTTTACAACTTCACAGCCGGCTACCCATTGCCCATGCACAAGTCACGCTGCACTTTATGAATGGGCCTGCAGCCTCCTGGGACCTATGATGTTTTTCAGCAGGTTGCGGGCAGGGATGGGGCCTAGGCAATCCCAGGGTATGTAGGATCGGGTACCTGCCAGAAATAGGTACCTACTCCCCCCCCCAAAAGAAAAACAATTTGGGGGGGGGGGGGAGTATTACAAAGGTCAGCTTTAAGCTAACATGGGTGAAGGCCTACTTAATAATCAGACCTTGCAATTTCACACAGGCTCTACTTTAAAGTGATTGTAAAGTCAGAAGGTTTTTTATCTTAATGAATTCTATGCATTAAGATAGAAAGTCTTCTGTGTGTAGTAGCCCCCACCAACTACCCTAATACTTACCTGAGCCCCCTCTCTATCCAGCGATGTCAACGAGTACCTCAGCCGTCCGGGACTCTCCCTCCTGATTGACTGCGACACAGCAGCGGTGCCATTGGCTACCGCTGCTGTCAATCAAACTCAATTAGCCAATCAGGAGAGAGAGGGGGTGGGGCCAAACCGCAGCTCCGTGTCTGGATGGATACACTGAGCTGCAGCTCAGCTCAGGTGCCCACGTACCAAGCTGTTTGCTGCGGGGGCACTCAACAGAAGCAAGATGGCCAGGAGCACCAGCCAGGGACCTGAGAATAGGAGGATCTGGGCTGCCCTGTGCAAAACCACTACACAGAGCAGGTAAGTATAACATGTTTGTTATTTTAATAGAAAAAAAAACGAGACTTTACAATCACTTTAAGGTGTTCATTGTGTGATGAAATGCAATACACTTCTTTATACCAAATTCTCTCAAAAGATTAGAGTTGTTGAATTGATTGTTGAATAGACTGACAAGCTGACAAATCCACCAACTTTACACCTAAAGTATAGGTAAATCCAGTCACTAAAATCACATCAATGAGTCCTCTGTGGCAGCAGTATTCCGCTGATCATTGGTGCAATGCTTTCCAGGCTCCTACAAAAAATAGTATATGCACATTTTTTTACCTGCAAAAAATGTGTTTTTTTTTTTTAATGTGAACTTATCCTTTCATTTGTTAATGGAATTTCAAAGGTCATTTTCAATACTGTTAAATCTGCAGGTTTCATTATAACACCTGGTGAACCTGCCATGCATTTATTGTCATAGGATGACAATGCTCTGTCCCTGTCTCACAATTGTGCCTTAAGTATAAGTGAACCCTTTTTCATATATAAAAAATTATATTAAATAAAAATATATTTTTTTATTATAAGTGATCACATAATCTCTGGTCTTAGCTGCATAAAGGACTTGGAGAGATGGGGGTGGAGAAACAGCAATACACTGATCCTCCCAGTGAATTGCTGTGCAGGGAGTGGGGGGTGGGGGGGTTTGTCAGCACATTCTTGGCCATTGGAGGACAGGCAGGCTGTACTTTAAACATAGCCAGAAAACTGACCACACTCTCTTGCCAAGAGTGGTCAGTTTGACATAGGACAGGATACTTTTTAACACAAGTACTGTACATATTTATTTCTTAAGGGTGTCGCAAAGGCTTCCAATGGGTGTAAAAGTGGATGTTTCAGCACTCTTAATGCAGGCATATGTAGCACTCTGCCTTAGTAAGGCTAAATTTAGTTTTTGGCTTCACTGTACTCGGTGGAATTATGATCTTTTTTTTTGTTTGGTCAGGGTTTCTTAAGGTTAGTGTTTGATTGTTCCTGTCTGCCTCTGCAAGAAGCTTCCAGAACATAGAATGGGAGGTCCAACAACTTATTTATAAATATTTATCAGATCCCAGCCAATCCTTGCAAGGGGGGGGGAGGTGGCTGGAGATGTGATAAATATTTGGGAGGCCTGTTCAGTGTCCTTATCCTGGAGCTGCTTCCTGTGGGATGCAGCCTGTGTACTGGAGTTTCTATTTGATCCTCGGCGAGTGCTGGACTGAGGGCCTGTAAAAGATATGCTGTAAGATTTTTCCTGGAGAACATCATCTTGTAGTCTGGTCTGGAGAAAGCTCTTTATCTCCCTCACTGAAGAGTGTCACGTGGAAGCTGGGTTACAGACAGCTCTTATAACATTGTGAGTATGCCCTGGCTTTGGGACTCTCAGGTGTGCATGTGCTAGAGGGAATTGAGTGCCAGATGTTACTGAATAGACTGGTTCTGCTTTTACAGAGGCCTAGAATTACTGGCCACTCCCTCTCACCTCCAGTCAAAGCTGTTTCAAGAGAATTTGTGCTAAGAGGTTAGTTCTCCTGTTGATTTCTGATATGGCATTTTGTAGTATCCTGATCCCTCAAGTTCCCTCCTGTTCAAGTTTCTGCAATCAAATCCACAAAAACACAGCCCCTAGACCAGTGGCGCCCAACGCGTGGCCCATGGGCAGCATGTGGCCTAAGACTGCTATAATTGTGGCCCAACACAAAATCATAAACTTACTTAAAAACGTAAATTATTAAAAAAAAAAAATCTAATAAATGCATTTACACTTTAAGAACACACGCAGCTGAAGAAAAAATTGACAGTGTCTTAAAAACGGGACTTTTATAAGTTTTATCTTCCCAAAGAAAAATATCCTACTTTTCGCAATCATACCTTATTCATGTCATCAGTTTTCGGAAGCACCTATATTTGTGAACTATCTTCAAGGATGAAGCACACTAAGAGCAAAACTAGAACCAAAACATCTAATTAGCACCTTAAAACCTAGTACACACCATTAGTTTGTTTAGGTTGAACAAAAAAAACCTGACAGCTCCGGTCAGAGTCGCTGTACTAACAATACGAAGTTCTCCCATGCTGTGCTAATGGCTGAGAGAGCTGATCGGGAGCTGGTTGGCTGCTGGTTTTCCAGCATGCACGTCCAACAAAAACTGAACCAACGGCCGGCTTCTGTTGGACCGGCTGACATACACACAGGCTGAATGTCGGCAGTTTTTTATTGAACCGACCGATTTCGTCCCCTGTGTACTAGACTTAAGAGTTGTTACTACACCCATCTAACCAGATATTGATGCGTTAGTTTATCAAACACAGTGCCAAATATCACACTAGTTTTATGTTGTCCTCTTTTACTTACATAATTAACCACTTCAATACCGGGCACTTTCCCCCCTTCCTGCCCAGGCCAATTTTCAGCTTTCAGCGCTGTCGCATTTTGAATGACAATTACGTGGTCATGCGACGCTGTACCCAAACAAAATTTTTTGTCATTTTTTTCCCCACAAATAGAGCTTTCTTTTGGTGGTATTATAACTTTGTAAATAAGTACGTTTTCTCCTTCATTGATGAGCACTGATGAGGCTGCACTGACAGGCACTAATGAGGCAGTACTGATTGGCACTGATGAGGTAGCACTGATGAGGTGGCACTCATGGGCACTGATGATGAGGCACTTATTAGCAGCACTGATGGGCACTGATAGGTGGCACTGATAAGCAGCACTGATGGGTACTGATAGGTGGCACTGATACCCAGCACTGATGGGCACTCATAGGCAGCACTGATAGGTGGCACTGATGGGCACTGATAGGTGGCACTGATGGGCAATCATAGGTGGCACTGGTGGGCACTGATGGGTAGCACTGATGGGCACTGATAGATGGCACTGATAGGCAGCACTGATCAGGGGGGACTGGCAGGCATCATTGATGGGCACAGAGTGCCATCTTAATGGGCACTGATTGGCACCCCTGGTTGTCTGATGTGGGCATCCCTGGTGGTCTGAAGTGGCCATCCTCGATGGGTCTGCACTGATAATCAATGCGCAGTCGACCGGCTCTCCTCTACTCGCACCTGTCAGTGCAAGTAGAGGAAAAGCCGACAAACGGCTCTTCCTGTTTACACTGTGATCAGCTGTGATTGGACACAGCTGATCACATGGTAAAGAGCCTATATCATAGGCTCTTTACCATGGATCGCCATGCTGCGCGCACCTACGGGCATGCGCTAGTGGCTTATCCTGCTGGACGTCATATGACACCCACTCAAGATAATGAAACCACTTTCTGGCCATCATTTTGCTATATGGCGGGCCGGAAGTAGTTACATTTTTTTTTTTTTTTACGTTTTATTATTCAGATAGGTACATTATATATACATATATCAGTAATTGTTAACTTGTGATCTGCCTGACTTTTTCTTCTCTGCAGCTATCCTTATTGTTAGTGTATTTTATGTGTGGCCCAATACAATTCCTCTTCTTCCAATGTGGCCCAGGAAGTTCAAAAGGTTGGACTACCCTGCTCTAGACTGAGTCTGTGCTATCGGTGTGCACGGAACTGTGTTTGTAGGGAGCAGCCTCTGTACTAGGAAGGAAGACCTGGGCAAATTTCTCAGTGGCCCCTCTGGGGGTAAGCTCTACATATAGTACACTGCTGTCCCCATGAAGGGTGCAATACATGGTTCAAACTTCAGCCCATTCCTGATAAAATTTGGGCTGTTGGTGCTCAAGTCGGCACCACCTGGTTTAACAATTGTTGACTGTTCAATTTATGATGCACAGGGGTTGATTTACTAAAACTGGAGAGTGCAAAATCTGGTGCAACTCTGCATAGAAACCAATCAGCTTCCCTTCCAGGTTTTATTGTCAAAGCTTAATTGAACAAGCTGAAGTTAGAAGCTGATTGGCTATCATGCACAGCTGCACCAGATTTTGCACTCTACGGTTTTGGGAAATTGATCCCACCGTGTTTTAGCAAGTTAAATGTCTTTCAGTCAGGGTTTATATCTACAGTGGGGACGGAAAGTATTCAGACCCCCTTAAATTTTTCACTCTTTGTTATATTGCAGCCATTTGCTAAAATCATTAAAGTTCATTTTTTTCCTCATTAATGTGTACGCAGCACCCCATATTGACATAAAAACACAGAATAGTTGACATTTTTGCAGATTTATTAAAAAAGAAAAACTGAAATATCACATGGTCCTAAGTATTCAGACCCTTTGCTGTGACACTCATATATTTAACTCAGGTGCTGTCCATTTCTTCTGATCATCCTTGAGATGGTTCTACACCTTCATTTGAGTCCAGCTGTTTTTGATTATACTGATTGGACTTGATTGGGAAAGCCACACACCTATCTATATAAGACATTACAGCTCACAGTGCATGTCAGAGCAAATGAGAATCATGAGGTCAAAGGAACTCCCCGAAGAGCTCAGAGACAGAATTGTGGCAAGGCACAGATCTGGCCAAGGTTACAAAAAAATTTCTGCTGCACTTAAGGTTCCTAAGAGCACAGTGGCCTCAATAATCCTTAAATGGAAGACATTTGGGACGACCAGAACCCTTCCTAGAGCTGGCCGTCTGGCCAAACTGAGCTATCGGGGGAGAAGAGCCTTGGTGAGAGAGCTAAAGAAGAACCCAAAGATCACTGTGGCTGAACTCCAGAGATGCAGTCGGGAGATGGGAGAAAGTTGTAGAAAGTCAGCCATCACTGCAGCCCTCCACCAGTTGGGGCTTTATGGCAGAGTGGCCCGACGGAAGCCTCTCCTCAGTGCAAGACACATGAAAGCCGCATGGAGTTTGCTAAAAAACACCCGAAGGACTCCAAGATGGTGAGAAATAAGATTCTCTGGTCTGATGAGACCAAGATAGAACTTTTTGGACTTAATTCTAAGCGGTATGTGTGGAGAAAACCAGGCACTGCTCATCACCTGTCCAATACAGTCCCAACAGCAAAAGCATGGTGGTGGCAGCATCATTCTGTGGGGGTGTTTTTCAGCTGCAAGGACAGGTCGACTGTTGCATCTTTCCCAAAAAGACTCATGGCTGTATTAGATGAAAAGGGCACTTCTACTAAATACTTAGCAAAGGGTGTGAATACTTAGGACCATGTGATATTTCAGTTTTTCTTTTTTAATAAATCTGCAAAAATGTCAACAATTCTGTGTTTTTCTGTCAATATGGGGTGCCCACTGTATGGTAATTTAATAATGTTAAACAGGAGTTCTCAGCATTTAGATAAGTGCGGCACCCTTAGAGACCAAGCTTTTTGGGTATCTTTTTATCAAACACCTTTCTCTTTTCAGCTTATCTCAATTGAAAAAAATGACAAGGAGAAGGGGGGATTTCCTATTAAAAAAAACTGGTAATGCTGATTTACAGTGTAGAGTATGCACTTCAATAAAATATGAAGAATTCCTGCACTGCATGTCATTTTGTCCAATTTGGAAGTTTGCTAGGAAAGCAGATCACAAAAGGAAACAGCGGATATAAAAGCTGACTCAGGACGTGGAAACATCTTTGTTGTTCGGCAATGTTTGTGTTTGTTTATTCATTAACACCTCTCCTCTGGGAGTCACTTATGTCTGGTGAGTTGCCCTTGATTTGTGACAAAACTCTGTGCTTTTAAAAGGATTGGAGGTGTCATGTTTATCTAACAACATACAGTCATTGCAGGATCATAGCTTCCTGACTTATTAATCACCATTTATCTGATAGTGGTGCTCAGGAGCTGTGCACCACATCTACATGACAACTATATCCTTTCAGGAAAATCATTTGTAAAGTGACAGTTGTGTTACAAAGCACTTGTCTGGAATGGCAAGTCATATCGAGTGTGAAAAGCGTAACTTTTACTTTGGCTGACTGTCTCAATGACAGAATCAAGAAAATAGATTCTCTCAATTTCATAGCAGGAACACTTTTAGAGCGGTCCATTAATGCACAAAGTTTGAATTTAAAGCTAAAGTGCAGGTTTCAGTTACTTTAAATAGTTTTTTTTCAGGCCAAGCTGATCCAAACAAACCGTTTCTATAAGTGATTTGACCGCTATGAGCTCGGTATCATACTAGAAGTTGCATTCCCTACATACATTATTCAGCACTGTGTTTTATATCAGTATAGGTGACTTCCAGTCTGCTGTCAGAACAAAATTGACTTGGCCTTAAAATGTTAGTAAACCCAAAACAGTAAAATCAGTCTGTATATGCAGTAAAGCATGCTTGTTATACTCATTGTGGAACCTAGGGGGGTTAATCCTCTGCATTGTGTAAATAGGCTGCTTGATCCTGTCTTCTCTTATCCTCCCCTTCTATTACTGTCCCTAATCCATCTGCTGATAGAACAGGGCCCTAGGAGGCACTCTGCACATGCTCAGTTTGGTGTGTATTGCTAGAGATTTTCAATTTTTTTTGGGAGGGTGCATGTGATCAGCACAGGGCCAATAAGTACTCTCCAGACAGAGGGCCATGCAGCCCCATAGGACAGTCAGAGCAGAATGAAAACTTCTCCTACAAGCTTTCACCAGTGCTCGGTCAGACACCGAGAGAAGTAATAAGACTGCTATATCATAGTTGCCAACATTTCCCCAAAATTTTTAGGGACACTTTTTTTTAAAAAAAATAGCGTAGGCGGGACAGTATGATTGATTAGGGGCGTGGCATCCATTTTGTGGGCATGGCTAATTTAAAATTATGCGCCGCATGGAGCTGAAAAACACGCGTGCTTTAAATCAGTGGTCATCAACCCTGTCCTCGGGCCCACTAACAGGCCAGGTTTGCAAGGTAACTGAAATACATCACAGGTGATATAATTTGCTGCTCAGTGATTGCAATATTCTTGTCTACATCTCCCCAAGGTAATACAAAAACCTGGCCTGTTAGTAGGCCCTGAGGACAGGGTTGATGACCACTGCTTTAAATTACGCTTAATTATTGGGGATGGCTTGAAGAGGTGTGGTTAATTCGAGTCTGAGATGACTGTGTGTAGGATGCAGGTGACACTGCACTGCGTTTTAACCTCCCTGGCGGTATGATTATATCGGATTTTAGGTGCTGAAAGCGGTACAATTATTTTGCATGGAAATTTGGCGTTTTATATTGTAGGCCTGTACTTCTTAACAATAACACACTTAAATCTGTCCACCAAGAGTCTAGTAATATCCCGGGTATGATGAAGTTTGAAACACAAAATCATAAATTATAATATAATAAATAAATATAAATAATTAAAACAAATAATAATATAATAATAATAAAATACATTTCCCCACGATTCACTATCGCTCAATTCTGCAAGTGTTCTAATTTACTATTGCTGTTTTCTATCTGGTCTAAAGCCACTTTTGATGTAAAGGGACACTTTTTGGTTGCTATGGACAATCTCCAGTTTCCAGGCAGAAAGAACAGTATATATAATATAAAACTGCATGCAGGGCACTGGACAAAGCACTGGGGACAAAAGGGATGTGAAATCATTTCATACAGTACTGTAATCTGTAATCTGTATTTGTTATGTTTTTTATATTCAATTGAATTGGCCGCCAGGCTCCGCCCCTGTGCGTCGCAACGCTCGCAGGGAACGGAGCCTGGCACAGAGAGGCTTTGGAGGAGGACAGAGCCCACAGACAGCGCGGGCGGACATTGCAGGATCCTGGGGACAAGGTAAGTACAGCACACCAGGATACTGTAATGTATTCCCGAGCGTGGCTCGGGGTTACCGCTAATGGTGCTGAAATTTAACCCCGAGCCACACTTGGAAATACCGTCAGGGAAGTTAAACTGCACTGCCCAATTTCTCACAGTCAAACAGTGCTACATGAAAAAGGAGATGCTATCTATGTCAGCTAAGCCCACTGTTAAAAAAAAAAAAAATTCTAACTTTTAGTGAGTAATATTATGTCTAAGGGCCTGTTCACATCATGCCTGCATCTGAATTGTGAAGGAATGGGCTGTGCATTCCTGTACAATTCAACCTGCATGCAAAATGCACTGCTTTTGCGATCTGCAGCAGGTGTCAATAAAAAGTTAATGACACCTCAAATGCAGGTCGCAAACGTAGTGTGTTTGCCCTGCACCTGCCAGCACTGGATCACCATGTGATCTGATTGCAGGGCATTTTAAAAAGTAGTTCATACACTACTTTTGGTGCATTGCAATTTTAAGCCCATTCAAAATGAATAAGCTTAAAATTACACTGCACAGACCCGCATGTGAATAACACAAGAACGCACAGTGCATTCCTGCGTGATTCAGCTCCCAGCATGGTGTAAACCGGCACTAAAAATTTAGATAGAAGTAATAAAAAGTGGGGTTAGCTGACATTGATGGCATCTCCTTTTTTTATGTAGCACTGCTTGAGTGTGAGAAAATGGGTAGTGCAGTTTAAAACCCAATTTCTCATAGTCAGTACAGCTGTGCTACAGGAAAAAGCAGACATTACAGACTTTACATTGCAGGTAATGTAACTGGGCAAACCTGCAGTCCCCTTAGAATCCAGATCCACCGCCACCATATTGTTAATGCAGCTCATATGTGCACACCAGAAGAAGCCCGGAACGATCATCCTCGAAGCCACACCCCCTCCCGCCCACTTAAACTACAGGATCTCACAGTCAGGTTCCGCCTCTCAGATGTTTAGCCCAGAGTGAGTGCTCATTGAGAGCAGCTGAACAGTGCTGGGGGGGGAGGGGGAGCGGAGGTAGGGGGGATCTGTCATCTGCCCCCCGCATTTTTCTCTGTGTGTGTAAATGGGCGGACAGAAATCTCACTCTTGTCTCTCAAATGAAACATCGTGATTGTGTGCAACAGTGCGGGTCCATGGCCCAATATGATTGTCTGTGACAAAACGTAATTTCCGTGATGCAGCCCTGGACAAGGTCTGATCAGGACACCTGTCAAAAATCCAGGAATGTCCCGGGTAATTTGTGAGTGTTGGCAACTATGCTATATACTGCTGATGAGAAAAGGTATTTAGCAGTTTATATTTACTAAAATAATTGCATTTCCATGTTCTGTGTACTGTGGGAGACCAGATATAGTGAATGCAGGGTCCTGGGTTTAGTAACACTTTAATGCTTCTCAACTTCTTCTGGAGAAGCCTTGTAATTTTATCAATGAATACAAGGCTTCCTCTGATTGGCTGAAGTGGAGATTGTGATGTAATTCACCCAGCTCCACCTCGGCCAATCAGAGGAAGCATTGTAGTCACTGATTAAAAATACAAGGCTTCTCCTGACTGGCTGAGAAGCATTAAAGTGTATCTATGGTCAACATGTAAAATCATATATTCAGTTCCACATTGTCAGAGACCCAGTCCGAGCCAGTGCACCGACCCAATGCATAAATATGTGAATGAGTGTGGCCTCAGCCAGTGCCACTCCAGCTACGCCCTTTGACATGTTTCGCCTCGCACACTGGGGCTTGGTGTGCCTCTGTGACCATGCCTCAGTGTGCGGGGTGAAACATGTCAGAGGGGTGGCTGGAGCGGCACTAGCTGAGGCCACACTCATTCACATATGAATGAATGAATGAATGAAAGATTTGTATAGCGCTGCAAATGCGAACTGAATCGCCTAAAGGCGCTTGATCCATGCTGTTGGTCCTGTTTCTTAGAAGAGATGGGTCTTGAGCTTCTTTCTGAAGGCCCGATGATTTTCTTCCATGCGAATGTTGGTGGGTAGAGTGTTCCATAACCGTGGTCCTTGGACTGCGAATCTTCGTTCTCCCTTTGATTTGTAGCGGGACTTGGGAATGAGGAGGAGGTTTTGGTTAGTTGATCGAAGACTGCGCTTAGGTGTGTAGTGTTTTATTTTTTTGCATAGGTATTGTGGAGCGTTTCCTTGAGTGCATTTATGGGTGAGACAGAGGGTCTTGAACGTGATCCGGTCTTTTATGGTTAGCCATATTCATGCATTGGGTCGATGAGCGGTGTTCCTTCCTTTCTCTGATGATGCTTCTACACACTGCATGTTGCATAGATGCCTGCTCTCTTCACTGCAACCGGTCTTTGTCTCAGCTTAAAGTGGCACTGCAAGTTATACCATTTCCACATTGTATTTTAATTTTTTCTAGCCTACTCCTATTAATCTGAATGATCCTGTAATTTGTTAACTTTCTTTGTGAAGCTTACTTCTTTGAATTCTGTGACTCATATTCACTATGCCCTGTTCATAGGTACTGCTGCATCACAGAGTTCACAGAGTCTGCCATGAACCACAGAGGTACTGAGAGGAGACGTCTCAGGAGGTGGAGTCAATACAGGAATCACTGCTTAGGTACCATGGGATATGTGGTTCTTAGGAATGGAAAGTAAACAGCAGAGGAGAAGTTGCAAAGCATGCTGGGAGTTCAGGAAGTTGTGAAAAAAGATGGCCAGCAGACAGGCAGCACTCAAAACACAAAGGAGTTTTTTTCAAGTAAGCTTCTATTGGATTGTCAACAATAACTATTGTTTGTATTGTTATTATAATGCTGATGCTATAAAATAGTGTATGCTGTGACCATAGATTTCCTTTATGCTTATGAATAAGACTAAAGTTTGTATGAAACATGTCAACTAGCAACAGCTTCTCTGTGTCCTTGTGTCACCTGTGTTTGTAAGATGTTACAATAAATGATGTAAGGATTTGCTGTGGTGTGCAGCCGTTTCTTCTTAAATTACAAATTTGTTCCAGAAGTAATCAAAAGGTCTCCCAAACTTCTGCAAAACACAGCTCTGCTATACTCTTTCTAGTTGATGGTACTACAATAAGATACTGTGCACACAGAATCATCTGATTATGCAAATAGAGTGTTTGGCCCAAAGAAACTATTTAAAGCAGCAGGAAACCTGGACTCCAGCTTTAAGTGGAGCTTAAAGCGGAACTCCACCCGAAAGGGAACTTTCTGCTTTAAGGCCTCCTGCCCTACTCCTCTTTAACATTTGGCTTTTTTTTTTTGGGGGGGGGGGTGCAGATACCTGGTTTTGACAGGTATTTAAATGTGTGAAAAATGCACCCTTTTCAAAAATGGCGCCTCTCCAAAAGACATAGGAGTTGATTTACTAAAACTGGAGAGTGCAAAATCTGGTGTGCATAGAAACCAATCGGTTTCTAACTTCAGATTGTTCAATCAGACTTTGGCAATAAAACCTGGAAGCTGATTGGTTTCTATGCAGAGCTGCACGAGATTTTGCACTCTCCAGTTTTAGTAAATCAACTCTATAGTACTTTTTTTGGCATGTGCAAAAAAAATTCTGAATGAACCCTCTGCACACTGGTATACACCTTTTCTAGCATACTTTGCACGAAACAGGGATTTTTAGTATTTCACATACATTGCAATACATGCTTAGGCTGGCCAGCTACATCAAAGTAATTTCTCTCTGGTGAGTTCCTACTCTGCTCTGCAAATTGAAAATGATTTAGTGGATATAGTGCCAATATGGGACAGATAGACCCAAGTTGTAGAAGAGCTACAGGTGCAGGTCTGGTCACTGACCTGGACTATTCAATAGAAATACGACATACCTGTGCTCAAATTCCAGTAGTTTATATAGCTTATATATACAGGTATATATATATATATATATATATATATAGTGTATATAAATCAAATCCATCAGGTACTAAAGGGGTGTGTTAACACTAAAATTCTGAACACAGAATGCACACTGCTATACACCCTTTTTAGCAAACTTTTGGTGCATGTGAATGTGCACACATTACCTAGATGTGTGGGGGTGCCATTAATTAATTATTCGGGTGGCATCATTAATCAATGCCACCACCGCATGTCTGAAAAAGGACTGTATGTTTTCCTGCATTGCCAGAAAGTGCATGGTATTGCTGTGTTCTCGCAGCGCACAGATATGACTCTAGCATTATGTGCGTCTGTTCTGTAAACATAGATATAGGTTTTGCCAGAACATAAAAAAATTGCTGAGTAGGAGGTTCAATCTTCATTGTACAGCAGTCAGATGATCTTGTGAACAGAGGGTTGGAAGTCTATATGCTAGGTATCCTTAACCAGGGTTTTGTGGAGCCCTAGGATTCCTACAGATGTTGCTAGGGCTCCCTTGAGTAGGGAGTAATGACAGATTGATTTCTTTCCTACAATGACCACCAATATAAGGGGCAATTTCCTACTGGCATTCATACAATGATCACCAGTGTAGAAGGGCCTTTTTTCCCACTGATAACCCTTGCAAAGGGGCATTTCCCCACTGACCACTAATGTAAGTGAGCATTTCTTTACTGACTGCTAATTTAAGGGGGCATTTTTCCACTGACCACCAAGGTAATAGGGCATTTCTAAACTGACCACCAATGTAAGGGGGCATTTCTCCACAGACCATCAATGTAAGTGGGGATTTCTACACTGACCACCAATGTAATGGGACATTTTTCAAGACATCTATTGTAAGGGACTATTCATGTTTTCACGTTGACATAAAGAGTGTGGGAATGTTGTAAAATAATTGGCTCTGGGTGTCAAATGTTCTAGGTATGTCATATTACTTAATACCTTATTTAGAATATTTAAACAGCTTACTTTTTTACTGTAAAATATAGATATAATCATTTCAAGCAGGGGTTCTCTGAGACTTTAACATTTTTTCAAGGGTTCCTCCAGGGTAAAAAGGTTGAGAAATGCTGCTATATACTGCCAAAGTTTCAAGAAAGAAACCTTTGAACATTTTAGTAATGTTAGAATATTATAGCTGGCTGAAGACTGAAATGGGAATTTTAATAACGTTAAATTATAAAATGACATGTGAGGCAATTAAAGCTGAACTGTAAGCAAACAGCTAAATACACTAATTAAATACATATTGTATATAGGAGCTGTTGGAGCTGTTGGAGCTTACATGCCAAAATACTTACAGTACCCTGCCACTCAGGCTGTGTGTAATCATACACAATAAAGTGCACCACAGTGTATGAACATACACAATAAAGTGCACCGTGGCATTAGACTCCTGACAGGGGAAAGGCACACTCAGGTTCACCTAGCCAAAAGGCGCGGTGGACCTCTGTCCTCATGATCAGCCAAAGCCGACCACTGAGTATTAGGTGAGGTTCTCTACAAAAGAGAGACCTTCCCAAAGGCATCAGAGGAAGGAACCTGATGCCACATATCCTCCCCTTAGATTTTAGGGAAGGCCCGAAGACCCACACCCTACAATCCTGTGATTGGAAATAAAACACACAAATAAAGTGCAGGTGATGCACACGTGGAGAGAAAAATAAATGAAAAATAAAAAAGGTGCCATTGCATACACAAAGGCTAGGCCTTGTAGCCTGTTAACAAAAATTGCCCCAATCACATTCAAAAAGCCTAGCTCATGAGGCAATGTTCAGCAAAAAAGCTGCTGTGTTGTTGTGGAGTGCCCTTTCTCATAGTGGAGTCCCAAACCTAAAAAGCACCCTCTGGGTCACCACTCCCAGGGGGCGCTTAACACTACGGACCTCCCAACCTCTGGCCACAAAAAGTAGCACCAGGCCCCTTAGAACCCTCCACACCAGAGAGATACTCCTGACCCACACCTTACCCAGTGGGTGCTTAATTTGTTTTTCTATACGCGATCTGTGTACCCACCCTTGCACACTGATATACTTTTTACATGCAGCTGTGTGAGCAGCTGCTGTGTCTGCATCCACCTCCATAGGCTGCATGTATGCAGTTCAGGATTTATTTATTTCAGGTACTTATATAGCACCGTCAATTTATGACGCGCTTTACATATACATTGTACATTCACATCAGGATGAATGCAGATGTGCAAAAAAAGGCTCATGCACACAGGACAGGCACCTGTCTGAATAAAACCTTAAGCTGGCCATACATGGTTACAGTTTTTATCAACTGTTCGTAGAAAAAGTCTTACTTAGCTGGCCATACATTATACAATTTTCTTGTTCAATTTTCCTTTAGAAACCATATATTATGAGGTCAAATAAAATCACTTTTAATTTGTATACAATTAGGCATGCCCTGGCACTACATATTTTGAGAAATTGAGCAAGAAAATTTAATATTGTATGGCTATCTTTAGAATATTCTTTCTTGCCATCATTGAGTCAGCTAGTTTTATTGACTAGTCCTTAAAATTGTGTCCACACCTGCTGATTGAATGGAATCCCAGATGTAATAAACAGGTTTCATTACTATATGTATAAGAACAAGAAAAGAGATTGGGACTTTGTATGAGGCAATGACTATGATAGTTCATAGACCTCCATCCCTGATATGTTTGAAAAAAAGCAGAGGGGTTGTTGGACTTTGTATGAAGCACACTACTAAGTTGAATGAACCAATCAGTGTAAACATTGTTTATTGTTACAAAGGGCATACATACACATGTAAAATAGTAAAAAAATAAAAAATAATAATAGGTCTCGATAGATATCATCTAAACAATTCATGATTACACATAATTATTCCAACATGATATACATAGTAATGGACCTTGGGTATGTAGACCAAAATTGTAATAGTAACATATAGGCATGATAACAATGATGAATTGATTCATTAAAATAAGCTATAGTAAAATACAGATATTGCACGTGGACACTGTGACGTAGCATCATAGGAAAGCTCTACGTGTTCCGTGGTTAAAATACCACTCATCAGGAGCAGATGCAGAGTTTGGGAGTATCTATAATAGAGTAGAAATGTCAAAATGATATGATGGTAAAAAAGAGAGAGTATAATACAAGAAAGAAAGAGGGGGAACATAAAAGATCCCGAAAACTCTCACCCAACTGTAGTATATGGGTAAAAATGTTGATGATATCAATAGTGGGAGGCACTATAGAAGACATCATCCCCGGGAGCTAAGGCGGTAACACCTGAGGCGCGACAGCGACACTAGTAACCAATGAGTAAGCATTAAGATAGGATCTCCAGTTATCAGCTGTGGTATGTATATTTAGTACTGTGTATAATTCGTACTGTGAATAATTCCCAGAAATATCTGTAAAAATTAATAAATTAACAATAGAGTAATTACACAACTGGTAAACTGAAGAAAAGTTGCCAAAATCGTGTAACAATAGTAGGTAAAACAAGTGGATGAAAAAGAAATAGTGTTTAGCATCAAGAGACATTGAGTGAGACGGAGGTAGCAGTGTAAAGACAGGTGAGCAAGTATGATAAACCATAGAGTACGTAAAGAGGTAAATTGGAGAAATAATCCAAGATAGTGCAACGGTGTCTCACAAGTGAAGCAAACCAAGGTGTTAGCGCAGTGCAAGTGTGGTATAAGTACCAGCCATGAACTAAAGGCGACCACGCAGCGTAATGAAAGGGGAGGCGGCACCATCGCCTGAGCAACAATTCACACTTGGCGTTTGGCGCTCAAACCTCCCTTGTGGTATACGCAGATGGACAAACATGTCGGCACAGGGCGTCATG
The DNA here is from genome assembly GCA_037952925.1 of Lithobates clamitans. NCBI lineage: Eukaryota > Metazoa > Chordata > Amphibia > Anura > Ranidae > Lithobates > Lithobates clamitans. The sequence continues at coordinate 3,297,995 of JBBGZY010000239.1, forward strand.
AATAACATCACCCGCTTGGCATGTAGGCGTGGCATCGACCCGCAATGAGTGCCTGCCCCTACCCCCTCAACGGGAGGGGTAGGGGAAGCCCTGGTGCAGCTCCTGGGGATAACGAGGCCAAGCCTACCCCCAACTGCCAAAAATGGCCCCTATATCAAAAATAAAAATAAAAAACATAATGGCAAAAAAAAGGTCACAGATTAGAGTAAAGGTAAGTATAATAAATTAGTTGTGTGCTTTCATCCCTGATTTGATGAGAACAAGAAAAGAGATCCTCCATCCCTGATATGTTTGAAAAAAGGAGCGGGGTTGCGGGACTTTGTATGAAGCACACTACTAAGTTGAATGAACCAATCAGTGTAAACATTGTTTATTGTTACAAATGGCATACATACATGTGTAATATAGTAGAAAAATAAAAAATAATAATAGGTCTCGATAGATATCATCTAAACAATTCATGATTACACACAATTATTCCAACATATGTATGATTTTTCCTAAATGAAAACCATTCACAGTTATGCCCCGTACACACGGTCGGACATTGATCGGACATTCCGACAACAAAATCCATGAATTTTTTCCCACTGATGTTGGCTCAAACTTGTCTTGCATACACACGATCACACAAAGTTGTCGGAAAATCCGATCGTTCTGAACGCGGTGACGTAAAAGACGTACGTCGGGACTATGAACGGGGCAGTAGCCATTAGCTTTCGTCTCTTAATTTATTCTGAGCATGCATGGCACTTTGTGCGTCGGATTTGTGTACACACGATCGGAATTTCCGACAACGGATTTTGTTGTCGGAAAATTTTGAAGCAAGCTCTCAAACTTTGTGTGTCGGAAATTCCGATGGAAAATGTGTGATGGAGCCTACACACGGTCGGAATTTCCGACAACAAGGTCCTATCACACATTTTCCGTCTTAAAATCCGACCGTGTGTACGGGGCATTAGAATTTCGTTTGCTTGAGAAACATTTTCAGTCCTGTTCCTTTGAATTTTTTTCATCACCACGGTCTGAAATGAATGCTGACTGGAAGCTATTAGAACCCATTTAATCATTACGAATTCGAACGAATGTTTCAAAAAAGAGAATTTTCAAACAGAATTCTCCTGGTGTATGGCCAGCTTAACAGTCACAGGCAGTAGTGTCTTAGGTGATCTCACACTGAAGATATGTGGCTATTAGGCTACAGAACAGGAGAGCCTAGGCCACAGGAATTACATTTCTATTTTATAGGAGGGATTAAAAAAAAAGGTAAAACTTTCAGGGTACTGCATGGCCACAAGTACCATTTCTAGATCTTCCCCTTATCTTCACGCTTTGAGTTCAGGTCCACTTTAAAGAAGATTCTTATAGAAAATGCATTTCAATCAGAAACAAAGTTCATACATTTGACAAAATAATCCTGTTCTTTAACACCTGCATTCTACAGTAAGCTAAATGACATCTGTCACATATGTGTAAGCATACATCTCTATATTTGTCTGTGATCGTTTGACATGTTATTTAATCACATCCACACAGACTTGTATGCATTTCCAATGAGTACACAGAGACATAAACACTATATACTGTATATTATAATGCTAATCAATGCTGTGATAGCAAGCAAGCAACAATAAAACACTTTGTTCTATGTTTGTTGTTAGGTATAGAGAGAAAATAAATGATAAAATAACACAAGTGAATTCACTAAAGGGAAAAAACAAGTTGAATGGACAGATTTCATTTTGTTTGTAGGTGCATTTCCCATTTTTAATTACCAGTTAAAATCTCGTAGAGCAGATCTTGCATTAAAATATGACGATTATGCATTTTTATCTATGTTACAAATAAAACTAAACCAATAAAGAAAAAAAATATGTTTTTTGCACATTTTAAAGCCTAATCAAACTCTTGCTGTTTATTACTTAAATGCAGCCAGGCTGGTTATAGTTATAAATATTAGTCTTTTTTTACTTTGCTGCAGAAAGGGGTAAAATACCCAGTGATAGCAGCACATAGGGGAGTCAGACCACAGCCTTCTCACACAAAGTTTGATCTCCAGCAACCAACAAGCCCCCATCTGAACACTGCTCTAATCAGCAGACATTTTGCTCCCTATGCAATGCTGTTGATTGCGTGAGAGTGTCGCAGACCAAGTCTCCAATGTACAGCTAGCATAGGGAACCCTGGCTGCAGCATTTGGCAATTAAAAAAGTAAAGGGACTCATATTTATTACTGTATATGTAGCCTGACTGCATTATAGCAATACATAGTGAGGGTTTATACGCCCAATAGCGTGAAAAAAGCAGTGAATAAAATTGTACAATTTTCATACAAAATAACAAAGTGAATAAATACAAAATAATATCAATCAATACGTGGTGCACATAGGGAGTATTGATAATGGTGTCAACACCGGAAATGCTGCAACCAAAACTTCAGTATGTATATAATCCAAGTCTAAAGTTTATAAAGTTGTGACGTTCAGCAGCAAACAGTTCCGTGAAAACGTGTCTATCATTAGAACCGAATAAGTGACTGTGATTTGACCACCACCGTGATTAGAGGAGGCTTACCAGAATGTTTGAACATGCCAGGACATATGCTCTGCGTGTCAAACAAGCTTGTATTGCGGTGGGTGGATTCTGGTGATGTTGATTTCTGTAGATCGGAGATAACCTGCTCACAATCCAATGAGGATGCGTGGGAAATAACCTTTTTTTCAGTCAAGGCACCCTTTAAAATTCAGCACAGTCTCGAGGCCCCATTCGTTTTGGAACTAATGCCTTCGAAACTTTCGGTGCTTCTATGCATACACCTTCCATGGCAAGGATGATTTTAAATATTATATCTTCCATCTGATATCCTTGGCAGAGTAACATCTGATTCTCTTTCAAATGGAATTCCACCATAAACCAATCTAGTCCTAAAAATGTCCCCTCCCCCCTTAACACCTATGCTGACTAAACTGTGTTAAAAAGATGTATATACTTACTCAGGGCTTTTTTTCTCAGCGAATAGGTACAGGAACCCCCCCCCCCCCTACCCAACTCAAAGTACCGCTCCTTGGTTCCGCCCCCTACCCACCTCCCAGGACTGCCCCTTTTAGAGAATACAGAACCAAGTATCATTTTGTGGTGTTTTGTAATTTGTATAGAATTTGTTAATGTAAACAAGAAAGGCAGTAAAATAGATCCTCTGTAGCTAGCAACAATGAACACCCCCAGCAACAATAAATCTCTGCAGCAACAGTAGACTCCCAATAGCCAGCATCAATAAACCCCTCCCTCAACAGTAGATCCTTCTCAGCAACGATTGTCCCCAGCAACATACGATAGATTTCCTCCAGCAACAATAGATTCCCCAGAAGCCAGGATCAATAGACCCCCCCAACACACTCCAGCACCCCTTGCAATTGCGTACATTCAGTGCTGGAGGTGCCGGACCTACGTTCCCCCGCATAAAAAAAAAAGATCCATACTTACCTAATTTCAGCCTGCTCTAGTTCGGTAATCTGATCCAGCTCTCTGTAAAGCCGTGTACACACGATCGGATTTTCCGACGGGAATTGTGTGACGGCAGTCTGTTGGCGGAAAATCCGACCATTTGTACGCTCCATCAGACAATTGTTGGCCAACTTTCCGTGGACAAATGTTGGATGGCAGGTTTATAAATTTTCCGCAGACAAATGTCTGTTGTCGGATTTTCCGAGTGTGTGTATACAAGTTCATCGGACAAAAGTCCAAAGTACAAACACGCATGTTCGGAAGCAAGGACGAGCCGTAGGCGATTGGTCTTGTAAACTAGCGTTCATAATGGAGAATTAACATTTGTGACGTGGCAAATTATAAAATCTCTAAATGCAGCGCACATTCTCTTCTTCAATGGGATAATAATGAAGCTGCTTTGCTGGTGATACTGATGAAGTTATTGCAAACAAATTTTCAGAGGCTTTTTTTTTCTAGTGATATCAAGAATAATATAATTATGCTTGTTATTTTTTTTTTTTATTGGGCAAGTTACCACAACACCATTATCCCGTAGTTTTTAAGATCAAAGATACAACTATGTTGGTGTCCCTTGTTAATTTTACTTTGTATTTTTTTTAAATGTAACTGCCTTCTCCCAAACTGTCATTTGAAGTAAAACACATAACCAAGTATTAATTTCCACATTTTTTTTTTATCGTGCATTAAAAAAAGAAAACAAATAAAATTAGACATGCTATCTGCCAATAGAACTTAACCAAAAAGTGCATTCTATGCATCCAAAAATATAGAAAATATAACAAATCAAATCATTGTTATTCAACCAAAAAATTAAATAAAAGCCTCATGCATGTGTCCTGCTTCTTAATATAGGGGGTCAACAATGCCAGGAGTTGGTGAAAGCAGGGTCCGTCATCCGGAGATAATTCTGAAAAACATCTGGATTATTCTCCTGGAGCTCCCGCAGCAAAGGCATATGACATAATTGTTCAGAAGTAATAAAGAAACCAATTTTTGGTCCAAGAACTCCTCCTGTTCCTGGACTGGACTTGGGTCAAAGCAATAACTCCAAGGCCAATAATAAATAACACGTTATCTCCTCTGATTCTGCAACATGTCTGGTTGACGAACAGCCGTTCAGAAACTAACTAAAAAGCACGAAATGAAAAGCACGAACTGAAAAGAGCTAAATCGAAAGCGCGAAATGAAAAGCGCAAATCAACACTCACCAAACTTCTACTAACACGAAATTAGCAGAAGAAGCCCAAAGGGTGGCGCTAAAGAGCTGAAAAACCACGTAGTACGTCAGTACGTTTGTGTTTGTTGGCCGACAATTCCTTGCTGTTTGTATGCAAGACAAAATCCAGGCACATGCCTTCGGACAAAAGTCTGATTTTTGTCTATGGAACAATCCGATCGTGTGTACGAGGCTTAAGTCAACGGTGATTGCAGGAGAGAGGAATGAGCATTGACAAAAAACGGGCCATAGAAGCCTATGAGTGATGGTAGGCTTTACCAGCCATTGTCAAGTGCTCTCTCTGCTCTCCTGCAGCTGCCACTGGCTGACACAGGGGATCACCTGACTAGAGTGGAGCGGGCTGAAAATAGGTAAGAATATGCATTTTTTTTACACAGGTTAGCCAGCATAGGTGTTAGGGGGAGAGGACATTTTTAAGACTAGATTAGTTTATGCTGGAATTCTACTTTAAAGTCTATGGGGTTGCTTTACTAAAACTGGAGGGTGCAAAATACGGTGCAGCTCTACATAGAAACCAATCAGCTTTCAGGTTTTTTTGTCAAAGCTTAAAGTGGTTGTAAACCCTTGTTTACAACTTTATGTTACAGGTAAGCCTATATTAAGGCTTACCTTTAACTAACAAGGATATCTCCTAAACCTGCACGGTTTAGGCGATATCCCTGTATTTGCATGTGCCGACGTCATGCGGCACATGCGCACTTAATGGCGTTGCTTCAGTTGTACTGTGCCGTTCCCGTGCACATGCGCGGAGTGACGTCATCGCGGCTCCGGCTAATCACAGCGGAAGTCACTCCGGGACAACATGTCGGTGGTCGGAGGGGGAGACGTGGACCAATGCGGGGGCTTCAATCTGAGGTAAGTAATACATAATTAGCTAGTATGCTATGCATATTAGCTAATTATGCCTTTGTCTTGCAGGGTTTTTTGTTTTTTTGCTGAGGGTTTACTTCCTCTTTAATTGAACAAGCTAGAAGCTGATTGGCTACCATACACAGTTGCACTCTCCAGTTTTACTGAATCAACCCCTATGTCTTTGCAAAATAAACAAAACATATTTATGCTTCCCCATGTTTTGCCTCCGTTAAAATATGGCAAATACAGGGGCAAAAAGTGTTTGGTCCTGCAAGATATCTAGTGGTCCCCCAAATTTCTGTTCAGTTTGCTTCTACTACACTGAATTCCCAAGCAGTGCTATCCACTCTGCTCCATTCTCTTCTTTGCATCACAGAAAGCCTCTTTCTTAGGTTGTGGAAATGAGGGTATTATTTAGCCTGGCAGACAGTATCTGTCATGCAGACTGGCTCATGGCCCAAGAGGGCAAAGAGGACCTGTGCAGTTACTAGACTGAGACAACTGGAAAAAGCAAAACATACCGTACATAGACTTTTTGTCATAGGAGGACTTTAATACTGTTTAATACTGTTTATGACTTCCCCCCAATTTTGGTACTGCCTTTGCAGCGACAGGCAGTGATGTAAATGTTTTCCAGTGTAGGTAAAGACAATAATAAATGTTAGACACTAGCACTGACCCTTCCCTGTCTATCAAAAAAAAAAAAAAAAAAAAAGTTTTGGACCATGATAAAAATATGATACAAGACATTGCTATATTTTAAAGTGAGAAATTGCTTCAGTGAATTGTGATAGGATATTCATTTTATTTCAAATATGACAAGCATGATTGTGCCAATAATACAAAAGTGCAGTTGTGTAGACTATGTAGATGTAGTAGTGTCTCTTTCAAACGTATTTTGCAATGTCCAACATCCAGCCCTGTACAATGTAAAAGAAAAAAAAAACTTCCAATATTATAAGTGTATTTAAATGATAGTTTATGTATTATATTATTTGTGGCGTAAGGATTCTGTGCTGTTTAAATTCACATGTAGCTGAAGGTGATCTTGAGAAACCAAGTGTGAATATGTAAAATACAATAACAAACTGTCTTTTCTGCCAGCAATACAAAATAGGAAACCAGCCACATTCATTCTGGAGTGGAAACACCTGTAAGGCATTTTGCATGAATGCAGATGAGATGAGATAACGACATAAAGGATGAATCAGAGAGTGGCTGCAAGTCAAAATTCTTATCTGTCTAACAAAGTTGTTTCACTTAAAAAAGAAATACTGTGTATAGAAAAGTAGTTTTAATTCTTAAAATGAGATAGCTGGAATCAAACTCCAAAACTTGTAAATGATTTAAGAAATAATATAAAGTTATTCTCCAGATATACATTTTATACATATACGAGGTAAAACATCAAACATCAAATGTTCTAATTAAACCCCTTTCACACTGAGGCGCTTTTCTGGTGTTTTAGCGCTAAAATTAGTGCCTGTAGAGCGCCTGAAAAGGGGCGGTGTGCTTGCAAGATGGGAAAAAAAAGGTCCTGCAAGCAGCATCTTTGGGGAGGTGCGAGAGCGGTGTATACACTGCTCACGCACCGCCCCTACACATTGCAATGAATGGGCAGCGCTGTCGAAGCTCCTGCAAATCGCTTCGCAACACAGGCTCTATTAACCCTTTCTTCGCCCACTAGCAGGGGTTAAAAGCTCCCTGCTAGTGTCCGTAAAGCGCCAATATGACAACATTAAAGCGCTGCTAAAACGCCTGCACCGCCCCAGTGTGAAATGGGTCTAAATAAAACACAAATAAATATCTTGTATTGAATTGTTGCTGTATTGTCTCCCTTTATATTGTAAAGTGCTGCGCAAACTGTTGGCGCTATATAAATCCTGTATAATAATATTAATGTTTCAATAAATGTTTCAAACCCCCCCCCCCCCCCCCACAACTCCCTTGAACCATTTACCTCTGCTTTAGGGACTGCTCTGCCTGCCATCTTTAGTACCGAAAAAAGTTAGGTTTGCTTTAGAACAGGCTTTTTTAACCAGGGTGCCCAGGCACCCTGGGGTACCTTCAGGTTTCTTCAGGGGTGCCTTGGCAAAATGCCTATAAATTGCCCAAAAATGTATACAAGCTAGCAGGTGGATTTCAACCTTCCAGCCACCGGCATCCGAACAACCAGTGATCTCATCGGTGTTGATAATAAGGGTGTTGATTGCCTGCACAGCATCCATATTTGACCCTCCCCTGTCCCTCTGTGTCAGCAATGGGGTCACATTAGCTGTGTGATGGAGAGAAACTGAGGGAGAGGAGAAACACTGAAATAGTAGTCAGTACCAGTGTGCAAAAGTGCATTTTCTTTCGAAGAATAAATTACCTCTAACATTCAGTCTACTTTCACACTGAGGCGCTTTACAGGCTCTACAGCGCTAAAAATAGCGCCTGTAAAGAGCCTCTCCTGTCTCTCCAGTAAGAAAGCCCGAGTGCTTTCATACTGGAGCGGTGCACTTGCAGGACGGTAAAAAAAAGTCCTGAAAGCAGCATCTTTGCAGCGCTGTAGGAGCGGTGTATACATACACCGCTCCTAAAGTGCCCGTGCCCATCGAAATCAATGGGGCAGCGCCGCCAAACCACTGGCAAAGCGGCTTTACCGCCTACGCCTGCCCGCCCCAGTGTGAAAGTAGCCTAAGGCCCCTTTCACACTGAGGCACTTCTAAACTGCCAGTAAAACACTGAGCGCTTTTGAAGAGCTTTCAGATGTTTTTGAAGAGCTTTTCAGGCGCTTTTGAAGAGTTTTCCATTAATTTCAATGAAAAGGGGCGTCTTTTCACTGCCTTGCCAGCGCACTGCCCCAGTGTGAAAGCATTCATTGATTTTAATGGAAATAGGTTTTCGTGAGCTTTTCAGGTGCTTTTTTTAGCGTGAAAGCGCCTGAAAAGCGCCTCAGTGTGAAAGGGATCTTAGCGTCCCACGCCTGTCGATGCTGTCGCATATTAGAATAGTTTTTCACATTTAAGAATGCTGTGCCTTGAGACTGTCCATACACCACACCACTCCTACAGCGCTCCTACAGCGCTGCAAAGATGCTGCTTGCAGGACTTTTTTTAAGGCTACTTTCACACTGAGGTGCTTTGCAGGCGCTATAGCGCTAAAAATAGCGCCTGCAAAGCGCAATGAAAGAGCCGCTCAATTCACTCCAATGTGAAAGCCCCGAGGGCTTTCAGACTGGAGCGCTGCGCTTGTAGGACGGTCAAAAAAGTCCTGCAAGCTGCATCTTTGCAGCGCTATAGGAGCAGTGTATTCACCACTCTTAAAGCGCCCCTTCCCATTGAAAACAATATGGCAGCGACGCAAACCTGCTGGCAAAGCGTCACTGCAGCAGCGCTTTACGGGCGGTTTTAACCCTTTTTCGGCCGCTAGCGGGGGTTAAAACAGCCCCGCTAGCAGCCGAATAGCGCAGCTAAAACGATGGTAAAGCAGCGCTAAATATAGCGCCGCTTTACTGCCGACACCCGCCCCCGCCGATGCCTGCCCACCCCAGTCTGAAAGTAGCCTTACCATCCTGCAAGTGCACCGGAGAGACAGGAGAGGCTCTTTACAGGCGCTATTTTTAGCGCTGTAGCGCCTGTAAAGAGCCTCAGTGTGAAAGAAGCTTAAATATCAGTGTTTTTTTGCTAGAAACTTACTTAGAACCCCCAAACATTTTATATATATATTTTTTAATAGAGACCCTAGGGAATAAAATAGCGGTCGTAAATTTTTTATGTCACACTGTATTAGCGCAGCAGTTTTTCAAACGTGTTTTTTCTGAAAAACAACACTTTCATAAATTAAAAAAAATGAAAACACTAAAGTTATCTCTTTTTTTTCTATAATATGAAAGATGATGTTACGCCGAGTAAATAGATACCTAACATGTCACACTTGTGCACGTTTGTGAAATGGCGACAAACTACAATACTTAAAAAGCAGCAATTTTTCAAACACTTTTTTTTTGGAAAGACACTGTTTCATGAATAAAAAAAAAATGTCACGCTTAAAAATTGCGCACACTTGTGGAATGGCGCCAAACTTCAGTAGTTAAAAATCTCCATAGGCGACGCTGTAAATTTTTTTACAGGTTACCAGTTTAGAGTTACAGAGGAGGTCTTGGGCTAGAATTATTGCTGTCACTCTAATGTTCGGGACGATACCTCACATGTGTGGTTTAAATGCTGTTTACCTATGCGGGCGCGACCTACATTTGCTCTCCCTTCAAACGCATGGGGATGGGGGGCGCTTTAAAAAAAAAAAAATGTTATTGTTTGTTTTTTTTTTTGTTTTTTGATTTTTACACTTTCCCTTGAATTTTGTATTTATTTTTTAATCACTTTTATTCCTATTACAAGGAATGTATCCCTTGTAATAGGAATAGGGAATGACAGGTCCTCTTTATGGAAAGATCTGGAGTCTATAAGTCCCCGCATCTCTCCTCTATGCTGGAAAGCTGTAGAACAAACGGGAGTGTTTATATCTGCCGGTGCCGGAAGTGATGTCATGATGTCGCTTCCGGCCTGCGAGGGTCATAGAGATGGCCGGGGAACCATCTGCTCCTTGGTCAGTTCTATGGTAAACCGCTGCCGCTGGAGGTTTCATTCTCCGTCTCCCCGGCTCCCCAATTGTACGTGAGAGATTGGAGAAGCACTGGAGGGCGGCAAGAGGGGGGCATCCCCTCCTGCCACCTGTAAAAGCTATAAAGAGGCTGAAAAGCCACTATGAGGGCATTTACATTGCAGGGAATCACCGGCTAAAAAAAACGATATCTGAATGATGCCTACAGCTACAGGCATCATTCAGATATCACCACTTAAAGCCCAGGATGTCATATGACCAGCTATGGGCAAGTGGTTAAAGTGTTTTAAGAGACAAAACTTTTTTAAATTTTGAATAGTTTTGGGAAGGGATAGAACCCCTGTTAGGTTTCTATCTTTGTAGGCGTCCCTATTGAGGAGACTTGCTCTCTCTTTTTGTCCTGGTGACAAGTTTATAGTAAAGGACCGCAGCAAAGGAAAATCCAAAATTCTAAAGCCTAGTACACATCAGGGATGTGCGGTGAGGTCATTGGCTGGTGAGGCACTGGCTAGTATCAGAGCCAGATACACACAGGTTACATATTGTTAGAGCGAGAGCAATAATTCTAGCACTAGACCTCCCCTGCAACTCTAAACATGTAACCTGTAAAAAAAATTTACAGCGTCGCCTATGGAGATTTCTAAGTACTGAAGTTTGGCACCATTCCACAAGTGTGCGCAATTTTTAAGCATGACATTTTTTTTTTCTTTCCAAAGAAAAAGTGTTTGAAATATTTGCTGCACGAATACCATGTAACATAAAAAGTTGCAATGAGCACAATTTTATTCCCTAGGGTGTCTGCTATAAAAAATATACAGTATCTCACAAAAGTGAGTACACCCCTCACATTTTTGTAAATATTATATTTACAAAAAAAATCTTTTTCACGTGACAACACTGAATAAATGACACTTTGCTACAATGTAAAGTAGTGAGTCAGTGTACAGCTTGTATAACAGTGTAAATTTGTTATCCCCTCAAAATAACTCAACACACAGCCATTAATGTATAAACCACTGGCAACAAAAGTGAGTACACCTCTAAGTGAAAAAGTCCAAATTGGGCCCAATTAGACATTTTCCCTCTCCGAAGTCACGTGGCTCGTTAGTGTTACAAGGTCTCAGGTGTGAATGGGGAGCAGGTGTGTTAAATTTGGTGTTATTGCTCTCTCTCTCATACTGGTCACTGGAAGTTCAATATGGCACCTCATGACAAAGAACTCTCTGGGGATCTGAAAAAAAAAAATTGTTGCTCTACATAAAGGTAGCTTAGGCTATAAGAAGATTGCCAAGACCCTGAAACTGAGCTGCAGCACGGTGGCCAAGACCCTGAAACTGAGCTGCAGCACAGTGGCCAAGACCATACAGTGGTTTGACAGGACAGGTTCCACTCAGAACAGGCCTTGCCATGGTCGACCAAAGACGTTGAGTGCACATGCACAGGGTCATATTCAGAGATTGCCTTTGGGAAATAGACGTATGAGTGCTACCAACATTGCTGCAGAGGTTGAAGGGGTGGGGGTCAGCCTGTCAGTGCTCAGACTATACGCCGCACACTGCATTAAATTGGTCTGCATGGCTGTTGTCCCAGAAGGAAGCCTCTTCTAAAGATGATGCACAAGAAAGCTCACAAACAGTTTGCTGAAGACAAGCAGACTAAGGACATGAATTACTGGAACTATGTCCTGTGGTCCGATGGGACCACGATAAACTTATTTGGTTCAGATGGTGTCAAGTATGTGTGGCGGCAACTAGTAGTACTAGTAGTACAAAGACAAGTGTGTCTTGCTTACAGTCAAGCATGGTGGTGGGAGTGTCATGGTCTGGGGCTGCATGAGTGCTGCCAGCACTGGAGAGCTACAGTTCATTGAGGGAACCATGAATGCCAACATTTACTGTGACATACCGAAGCAGAGCATGATCCCCTCCCTTCGGAGACTGGGCCGCAGGGCAGTATTCCAACATGATAACGATAACAAACATACCTCCAAGACGACCACTGCTTTGCTAAAGAAGCTGAGGGTAAAAGTGATGGACTGGCCAAGCATGTCTCCAGACCTAAACCCTATTGAGCATCTGTGGGGCATCTTCAAACGGAAGGTGGAGGAGCTCAAGGTCTCTAACATCCACTAGCTCTGTGATGTCATCATCGAGGAGTGGAAGAGGACTCCAGTGGCAACCTGTGAAGCTCTGGTGAACTCCATGCTCAAGAGGGTTAAGGCAGTGCTGGAAAATAATGGTGGCCACACAAAAAATTGACACTTTGGGCCCAATTTGTACATTTTCACTTAGGGGTGTACTCACTTTTGTTGCCAGCGGTTTAGACATTAATGTCTATCTGTTGAGTTATTTTAAGGGGACAGCAAATTTACACTGTTATACAAGCTGTACACTTGCTACTTTACATTGTAGCAAAGTGTCATTTCTTTAGTGTTGTCACATTTTGTAAAATATTTACAAAAATGGGAGGGGTGTACTCACTTTTGTGAGATACTGTATAATGTTATAATACTGTACATGATTTTTACATGTAGGAGAGAAGTGTCAGAATTGGCCTGGGTGGCAAGTGGTTGATTAACATAAGTAAGTACTATACAAATAATAATTATATATTGTTTTTAAGGTAATTTACTATATTTTCAAAAACTGTATTCAAGCAGGTGGCTTAACAGACAAATTACTGAAGTTTGAAGTTATAACTTCCAACGAGTAATTTCACAGTAAATAGATAAATAATTTATTATTATGTTATAACATATAGCATATAAATATATAATTTAGCTTGATTAAAACCATACCTTTTCATCAGCAGATTCTCATTCTCCCTCATAACTGTGTGAGAAAAACATGGGATTGTGGGTAAATCCTATACCCATAAACCCATGCTTTTTCCTTCTAGTTAAGAGGGCTGGGCTGGAAGGGAACATGTCTTTTAGACGCATGCCCCCTTCTATGACACTGCAGTGAGAGGCGTGCCTCCACTGCAGCATTTTTATTGGACAGTTTAGGCCCATGGTACTTTATCATTGGTCCAAAACTTCAAGCTGTCCATTGAGCTCAGTGCTTCTGATAAGAAGTCAGAGGAACTGTGAGCTCACCCTCTCAGTCTGCTGCAAACAGGGTGTGCCAGCTTGCATTTAAACTGGCTGTTCTGTATGTAGCTTCTGACAGGCTGCACAAGGAGCCCCGTATCTCCAGAACATAGGGGATAGGTCATACGAGCCCCAAATTTTGACCATTGATTGGGTAGGACTTCAGCTACCTACCCCCCATTTGGGGTCCCTGTGACCCCAGATTGCCAAGCTAAGACCCTCGAAGCTCAATCATTTTTTTTTTTAATGTTTATGGCAGGTGAGGCTCTGCCTCTCCTGCCTCCCTTGACTGCAGGTCCCTGGTACACATTTGCTGAGTGTACTGGATTAGACTGGCTTCTGTCGAAGGGGCATGAGCGAAAAGGGTCTGCCGATCGGCTCCCGAACAGAGCTCTCAGCCAGTGGCTGGAGTGTTCTGCTGAAGTGTTCTGGTGAGGGGGCCATCCCCCTGCCCTGTCAGAACACAATAGAACAGCAGGGGAGATCACGTTGGATAGTTAGTACAGCGGCTCCTCCTGAGCTGTCAGCTTTTTTTCCTTTCAGCCCTGCTGGGTTAAACGAAAAAAAAAACTACTAGTGTGTATGAGGCTTTAGTTACATCCAAAACAATAGAGATCAGAAACCTCAGAAGGGATTTCACTTTTGGTTCTTTAAGATAGGAAGTGAATTGAAATCTCCCAGGTGCCATGCAGAAGGCAAAAAAAAAAAATGATGAGCCCCAAACTGTCTGAAGGATAGGGAAGTCATACTGAACACAGTACTGCTCTTATTTCTCATCAATTTTATGTCTGGGAAGGACAATAGTGGTGAAATATTTCATATACCCCCTACTAGTACACAGCTCAGCTTAGACACATCAGGGAAAATGAAAAAATGTCTCTGAGACCATTTTTATCTCAACTGGTCCTATTGCCCAAAGCAATCAATCAGCTTCTATCATTCATTTTTTTCTGCATAGCTTAAAAAATTAAATATTTTGGCACTTGAGATAAAGTTGAGACGGTTTGTCTCAAACACTTTTTATTGGTTCTCCCCATTAACACAAAGCAGAAAAGGTGACAATTTTTTTTTTTTGTCACAGACCAGATTAAAGCAGAACTGACAAAAAACAGCTGCTGGAAGCAAAGCAGAGCTGTTGTAACCCCTAGCTAGAGTCTCTAAACATATACAACTCTAATGGAGTCATATCATAAATGCCTTGTCATAAATAGTCGTAACCAATCTAGCGAGGGGCACACATCTGTCAGACTGGGGGTATTGACCTATAATGACATACTGATGGACCGTATACAGTTCAGTTTCATACAGTTTCCATAATCCCTAAACTGATGAAGTTATATTCATGAAAAGTGAGAGCGATGCTGTATAAGTACATGGATTGAAAATTTTCCAGTGCTGCAGGGACCGACCAAATTTTGATCCATGCATGGGCTAGCTGGATGTACACAAGTCGACCAATCAATAGACTTGTGTACAATCAGCCTGCCAGGGTTTTGTCGAACGATCAGTTCCCCTGGCTATATCTGGCAACACTGATCATTGTATTATGCCCTTGGGGAGGGATTCCCCCATCCACATCGAATGTGGCTGAACAAAAAAACAAAAAAGAATAATGTATGGCCTGCCTTACCCAGGCATTTTAAATACCTGATGTAATTTCCCAGAGTCTCTGGTGCCCAGAGAGCCGCACTTGCCGTGTATAGCCTGCCATACAAGTGAATGGCTGTATGTGACTGTGCTCTTGTAAAGGACATTGCTTTGCATGCGTGTATGATGTATTTCCCAAATGCGAAATTGGAAAATCTCTGCGCATGGTGAGGCTAATGCCCCGTATACACAATCGGACTTTCCGACAACAAAACCATGGATTTTTGTTTGAAGGATGTTGGCTCCAACTTGTCTTGCATAAACTCGGTCACACAAATGTTAGCCAACATTTGTGAATGTAGTGACGTACAAGACGTACGTGGTATCTCCATTACGAAGGCTAGTTTTACGCGACCGAGCGCTTCCGGCTCTTACTTGATTCCGAGCACGCATGGACTTTTGTCCGACGGACTTGTGTACACACGATCGGACAGTCAGACAACAAACATTTGTTGGTGGAAAATTTGATAACCTGCTAGCCAACATTTGTTGGCGGAAAGTCCGACAACAAATCTTCAATGGAGTTTCCGCCAACAAGCTCACATCCAACATTTGTTGTCGGAAAATCCGATTGTGTGTACGGGGCATTAGAGTGCAATATGTCACATTCAATGGTTTAACACTATAATGATAGTAAAAATAAGAATTATCCCAAGAGTGCTTCGTCTGTTACAAACAATCCCTATAACATTACCACCCACTGTTCCGAGGATACTAGATACAGTACAAGTACAAGTTCACACTTGTGCAGTGCAACATTTAACAGTCTCATTCAATGAGATCATTTACAAGAGCATGTTTAGGAGTGGAATTAGGGGCAGGCAGGGTAGGGGTTGGGTGGGGCAACTGGTGGCAAGTAACTCTTAAGGCCTGGCTAGTAGCTCTGGACTTGAAATTTTGAGCCCTGCTATACACAATACAAAACAATGTCTTTAAAAAATCATAAATGCAGCTATAAGTGGAGTTCTCTATAACTACCCATCTACCCTAAAAGAGTGGGCCTCATTCTTCTAGGGTGAATTTTATCCAAGAGGAGAAAGAAATTGTTTGTAATAAACAAGACATAATCCTTATCTTCTATAACATATGGATCATCTGGACACACTTCAAAAATACACATCTGATGACAACTATCTAAGATGGGATTTTCCATTTATTTTTCTTGAGTGACAGGAAGTAAAGGGAAATCTCCTCAATAAGTCATAGATAGCAAAGAAATCTTTAATCATCGTAGGGTTTAATAATACCCTATTCTGTCTAAAACAAAAAATAAATGTTAAAGGTTTGAGTCTAAAATATGCTTTAACTGTTCATACAACTCTTACATTTACCCTTTGTGGACGATTCTTGTAATACCTCTAGGCTGAATAAGAACTTATATGCATCTAAAAGTTGGATGCATCTCAAATTATTGTTACCATCTGTTTTGAAGCCTATTCTATCTACAACGCCTTATCTCAATAACCAGAGGTACTGGCAGGAAATATCAATCACGTGCCTAAAACAAAGCTAGAGAAACTTAACTAACTTTACAATGCAATATTTTAGTTTTAATGAAACGGTTTAACAATACCAATATGAGATACTGAACATTTATACAAGCTTTGTATTAATAGGAAGATAAAACTTGACATTTACAAAATTTAAGATATAGGCTTGAATAATCCACACATAGATGAAATGTAAATGAAAAGGAAAAATCATGAGTTCATTTATTACATCCTAAATGAAGGCTGCACTTTCTTGTGATTCCATGATAGGGTATCTCTGAAACTTTTGGTGTCTGAATCGGTAATTACTTAAAGAGGCAACCTCAAACCTCTGCTCCCATCATCTCCATGGCAACCTCCAATTCAGATATGTAAATGAGTGGTTGTAAATATTTGAAACAAAAAAGAGGCCAGGTGTAGAGATATTGAAATAAAATAATCAGAGCCAAATCTGGAAATGCTTAGCGCTTCCATTATTTGAGATTTTTAAGTTTCATCTTAATTGAAGGACTACTTCTCTTCAACTCAGAAAACATTTTTCTGCTGTCACATATGGCCATGCAGCTGCATAACTAGACTAAATATAGTTTAATCCAAAAAAAAAAAAAACACATGCAAAAAGTGTCTAACAAGGATAAAATATATTATAAACTTCAAATTAAAGTATCTCTTCTTCATAGGCACAAGATGACTATAAGGGCTAACACTAGCTCGCAGCCCTAAACACTACTGCCCACACACTAAACCAGAGTGGTTTAGTGTGTGGGCACCAGTGTTTTGAGCTGCAGAGCCCTGTGGCAGGGGCGGTATGATGTATGCTTTTTCACATTGCAAAACTCAGTTCCCTTTTTTAAAAAAAAAAGAGGTTGTAACCCTGTTCCTTTAAAGCATTTTAACCACTTCAGCCCCGGAGCATTTGGCTGGCCAAAGACCAGAGCACTTTTTGCGATTCGGCACTGCGTCACTTTAACTGACCATTGCACGGTCGTGTGATGTGGCTCCCAAACAAATGTGACGTCCTTTTTTCCTCACAAATAGAGCTTTCTTTTGGTAGTATTTGATCACCCCTGCGGTTTTCATTTTTTGTGCTATAAACAAAAAAAGCGACAATTTTGAAAAAAAGCATTATTTTTTACTTTTTGCTATAATAAATATCCCCAACAAATATATAAAAAAACTGTTTTTTTTTCTCAGTTTAGGCCGATACATATTCTTCTATATATTTTTGGTAAAAAAAAATCGCAATAAGCGTTTATTTATTGGTTTGCGCAAAAGTTATAGTGTCTACAAAATAGGGGATTGTTTTAAGGCATTTTTATAAATAATTTTTTTTTTACTAGTAATGGTGGCGATCAGCATTTTTTATCGTGCCTGCGACATTACGGTGGACACATCGGACACTTTTGGCGCTATTTTGGGACCATTCACATTTATACAGCGATCAGTGTGATTAAAAATGCACTGATTACTGTGTAAATGTGACTGGCAGTGAATGGGTTAACCAGGAGGGGGCACTGCAGGGGTTAAGTGTGTCCTATGAAGTGATACTATCTGTGAGGGGGAGGGGCTGTGTGTGACACATCACTGATCACCGCTCCCGATTACAGGGAGCGGTGATCAGCGACAGTGTCACTAGGCAGAACGGGGAAATGCTTGTTTACGTTAGCCCCTCCCCATTCTTCCTCTCCATGAGACGATCGCGGGTATCCCTGCCGAGCATATGGAGTCCACGGGACCCACGGTCGGACTCACGGAGCTTGCAGTGCGCACGCACCTGCTATGCAAGCCTCGCGAGATCACATATAATAATGTGATTTCACGCAGCGTGTGCGGTGTCATTTTTTTCTTTCTATGCTGTAAAATACCTGGTTAATCCTGCCTGTTCCCCCTAGGTGTGCTGACCATGGTAATCATGGCTGCTGATCCATGATTCCGTTGTCAGCTTATGTGCCTCCGTCATCCTGCTGTGTTTAGAGTCTCTCACTCTCTCTCCCTCCCTGCCTGTCACTTCCTAGTGCATGAGCCGATCAACAAACCTATCCCCTCCCCTCCTGCAGCTATTCTGTGTGGCAGTAAAGTTAGCAGCTAAACACCTTATTTCACATCACCAATGTGCGGTCACATGACTGCTTGGCTGACGTCACTGTAGTGTTTAGATCAGGGAAACAGAGCATGACTGCACATTGGTGATGTGTAAAAAAAGGTATTTAAATGCAGAATTTAAAAAAACACAGACACTGTGTAGTGTAGCTTGTTATAGCAGAGGGGCTGGCAGTAATTGTGAGCACTGACTTTACAACCACTTTATTTGAACTATATGTGAAGAGTGCAGAGTGACACTTCATTCATAATACTGGACAGCAGTGCACTGTGCTGCTCTTGCTGTGTAGGGAATTGCAAGGCCATCCAGAGCGGTGAAATCTTATGCAAACATGTTGTAAAGATCACACCACTCTGGAATGCAGTAAAACATTGCATTCTGGTGGGAACATGATACATGGAAAACTATTGTTTTCTATAGGTCATTGCAGTTAGCTGCATTTATCCATGGGGTATTAACTACACATAGGGGTTTAATTACTAAAGGCAAATAGACTGTTCACCATTCAAAGTGCAGTTGTACTCTGCAAGTGCAATTGCTCCAGAGCTTAGTAAATGAGGGAGAGCTCCGCTGACTTCCATCATCCAATCATGTGCAAGCAAAAATGCTGTTTTTTATGTTCCTTGCACGTGATTGGCAATTCTTTGCAAAGTGAAGCTTTTACTCATTCATTAAGATCTGGAGCAACTGCACTTGCAGAGTGCACAATCTAGTTGCCTTTAGTAAATCAACCCCAATGTGTAAATGGGCACTAAACGACACAAGATTGTATACAGTAGAAACATTTAAGTTTGATGTAAAACATTTAACCAAGTGGAAACAGGCACTGCAAGGAGTGGTTTGAACTTCATTTGAATAATTTGTTCTTCTAAACATGGCTCAGAGGACAAAACTATGTATTTTATCACCAAATTATGCATGCAGAACTGAAGATGCCAGCAATACCCCCAGATAAGTAAGTGTTTCATTGTGAATACAAGTGTATGTATGTGTACATATGTAGGTGTATGCAGTGTGTATATGCGTTGCATGCATGTGTATGCAGTGTGTGTGAATGTTGCATGTATATGTATGCAGTGTATATGTACAGGCATACCCCACTTTTAAGTACACAATGCGGTTTGTTTACTAAAGCTGGAAAGTACAAAATCAGGCTCACTTCTGCATAGAGACCTATGAGCTTCTAACCCCAGCTTGTTCAATTAAGCTTTGGTAATAAAACCTGGAAGCTCATTGGTTTCTATGCAGAACTGAGCCTGATTTTGCACTTTTCAGCTTTAGTAAATAAACTCCATTGTGTACTTAAAAGTGGGGTATGCCTGCATGTTGCATGTATGTCTATGCATGTTGTATGAATGTGTATGCATGTATGTGTTTGCAGATTGTATGTACATTGCATATGTGTGCATGCAGTGTGTATGTTACAATATGTTATATCCATGAGTATACATTGTGTATGTATGTTGTATGCATGTGTATGTAGTGTGTATGTATGTTGCATGTATGTTGTACATATGTGTATGCACTGTGCATGTATGCTGTATGCATGTGTATGAAAGTCTATGTATGTATGTTACATGTATGTGCATGCAGTGTGTATGTATGTGTAAGAGGGCTTCTGAATGTCTATGAAAAAGGTGCCAAGTGTGCCAAGAGCACAAGTCCCTGCCCCGCTTCTACCCTTCCAGAACTAGAACCCACCTGCTTGAGGCTTTAACCCCCCTTCATCTTGTGCCCTCTCCATGCCAGAAGCCTCCTCACGACATTCCCAGCCATTAACCTTTATATCCCAAAGAAAGGAATGCCCACACAGAAGTAGTATTACTGCACTTTACTGATGGTAGTTGAAAGATGGCAAATACAGTCACATCACATCGACATACTATCTGGAGTCACTTGACAGTACATTGTCAATCACATATAATGGACGATCAGCAGTCACATGTGAAAGCATCCAGCGGCACATATAGCAAGCCATCTTCCCTAGCTCAATCACTGTCCACCTCACTAAGAGATTCTCGTTTGCCTTAAGGCTGTCTGTGTCCACTCACTTTTCCCTTTGAGATAGGGTCACTGTAGATACCTCTAGCTGAGTACACCTCCCACAGGTCCTCCTGGGGAATAGCCTCACTCGAGAGAATGCTTGGCCTGGCGTAAAAGGCCCTTTGCATCCTGCCCGAGCCTCTACCACCATAAAGGTCAGGAAGTCTATGTCCGGCTTGTCTGGGGGTAGATCTTCCTCCCTCTGCCCTCTAGCCCTGTCCTGAGCCTCCACTTGCTGACTACATCTGCTGAATTGTGAGGTCTCTGGCTTCCATGCCCCATCTGCACTATGACTCCTTCTAACCTGGCTTATATGTGGGCACTGACTCACCCATTACATCACTACAGGAGGGCTCTAGCTAAAAAAGACTAGCACCTGATTACACAATTCTCTTCTAGGATAGAGCCACCTAGTGGCAGAATAACTAACTGCACCTGCTTACATATGGGTATATGTATGTTGTATGCATAATTATGCTATCTGTATTATGTGTACAGGTGGTACTTCTGTGCAATGTATTAGAGGGTAATGGTGAAAAGAATCATGGGGTTGCTACGCGCTGAGCTGTATATACTTCTGACTTTATATGCAACATAATTTTAATATCATTCAGGTATTTATACAGCAGCTTTGAATGAGGGGGTTTTTGGGTAGGACAGACATTTTTATGTTTGCTTTCTGTATTTACTTCTGAGTTCTGACTCCAAAACGATGTACATTACCCACTCCTGACCCCACACTTTGTATGTTTCCCACCCAGACCTCTGCACTCCTGCAGTCTGTACAGGCCTCAAGTTTTAAGCTCCTCCCTCTGTTCACCAATTTTGCCACACCCACCATTCACCTTGGGTGCGTTATGCACTTATTTACACAGGTGGACGGCTGATCCATCTCTCCTGTGAGGGATCGGCGGGTCGCGGAAGCCATCGCAGCTGCCGGACCCGCTGATTGGCGGCGTGCCAGGGGCGCACACACGTCCCCTAAACCGTGTGCACGAAATCACATACAGGTACATGATTTTGCACATCCGGGCTGCCCTGCCACAGTAAATGTACGTGGGGTGGTCCGGAAGCGGTTAAACAGCTCTAGAAAACATGCAAAATTGCTACATCTACCAGTAATTATATCCAACAGTACAAATGTACTATAGTTAGAACGTCCATACAATAAACCTTCATGTGAATTTTTATAAATTCCCCATAATACATTCATGGCAGTTGTAGTCACTTTGGGAGGTACTACAGCCTCTTGCAAATCATAAATCTGAAGGGAGAAGATGTCCTTTGCAAATTCCATTCATAAAAATATTGTTTTTTTCTATAGAATATTATGAGGGTAAACAATTTAGGGTGTTTATAGACTGCAAAGCTGGGAACCCCTTGCCTACACAACTGCATGTTCCGAGATTAGGTAGTTTTGAGAATACCAGGTTACTGGTGGTTATGTGTGTTTACTCGAGGTTCTCTAGTGGCCTCCTTGGATTGTAAACTCAGGTGAGTGATGAGTGATGTGAATGGTCTCAAAGCACTGCATGCACTTTGCAGAGTAGAATGGACTAGTCTGCTCAAGCATTATCATGATGAAAAACAGAAAGGTGGATTGAGCTTGTCTAAAATGTACTTGTATTTATTTTTTTACCATTTTACAGAATAGATGGATGTGTTTATGTTCATTCAAGCCTCAGCTGACTGCATAAATGAGAGGTCAGTAACCATACCAATTCTTGATCTGGCCTCCCAGCTAAGCTCCTGTACATCCTGGAAAAGTCATTTGTATCTAAATAATGCAATTTATCTTCCTATTTGGCTATTCACAAACCATAAATATTTGGTAGGACTTGAGGAAAGGATTGAGAAATATTAGTATAGGTCATATGTGTTTACTGATTTGGATTCTGAGAACATTAATTTGCAGATCATATAAGTTTTACCTCTCAAGTAATTATTCGCTTTCTTTATTGTATTATCTGATTCTCAAATTGTTGCCACTTAAAATCTAACTAAAGGCTGAACTTTTTTTTAGTTTTGGATAGAGTGAAGAGGGATTAGAACCCCTGTCAGTTTTTTTATTGCCGTATGTGCCCTCCATGAGGAAGACTCACCCTCTCTATTTTTCCTGTTTACGAATTTAATCAAAAGTGAATGCAAAACAAAATCCCAAATTTTGGTTTGACATACGAACACTAACAGAGGGAAAAATCTTACAATTGGGATACTAGTTCTGGTGACCCTCGTGCCACAACGGGATTCCCTCACTTTGGAGGGATTTTTTCTCGCTTCCTGTTTTGGCTATGGGACAGGAAGTGAAGGAAAATCTACACAATGAGACATAAATGGCAAAAAAGACTGACGGGTGTTATAACCCTCCCTTACTCTATTCAAAATGAAAAAAAAAAGTTTTGCCTATAGTTCTACTTTAATACTTTAATAGGGTTTTAACAGCACAATTTTTCTTCTTTGTTTTGGGATGGGGCTGCTTGCCCTACTGGAATAATTAATGTGTATAACACACTAACAACTACACACGTCCCTATGGTTGCTCCTTATGGGTAATATTTTTTTTTTTTTTAAATCGAATAACTTTTTTTATTGATGTTTTTTACACACACAAATGTACAATATTGTGTTTCATACATCCATTCCAGATACAGATACAAGCAGATAAGCAAAACAAACAAAACTAAACAAAACCAAAAATAAATAAATAAATAAAACAACTAGTTCAACATCAAATCCCCCCCCCCCCCCCCCAAGGCTTTGCTTATTATGATTCACCTTCCAAATACGGGCCAAAATCAACTAGCCATCTTCTCCATATAGTCTCAAACCTCCCTGAGCAGCCTCGATGCAAAAACACATACTTCTCTTTTAACAAATGTAGCACCCTCTACCATAGGTAGGTAGAGTGAGGATTTTGTAAGAGAAACTGTCAGTGCAGGTAAATTTGGACAGGCCTATGCTTCAGGCTAGGCTTGCTTGTTTTGATCTGTGGAGCAGGGAGGGGTTAGTACAGCAGTGGGTGTGACTACCCGTGCTTTAGTTCTGAGGCGCCTCCTCTGCTTTCAGGAGGAATGTTCTGGAAGAAAGGCAGGGCCTAGGACTGGAGTGGCAGGCAGCTCATGTGAGGAGCCCTGACCAATCCCCAACTGGAATTGGCATGGGGCAGGCCTCCCATATAAGCTGAGGTAACAGCCCGCTGGGGAGGTGTTGTCGGCCAGGAGATGTGGAGAATGGAGTACTAGGTGGCAGTAGAGGCCCCATTCCCATCTGGGGGGGTGCGAGGCCTAGAGGAGGAGCCCGGGAAAGCTGGGAAGGAGCTTCATCTTTACACGGTCATGGATGAAGTGTTCTGGAACAGAGAGGCTGGAGAAGCTGTCGGAATGTATGTCCAGTTAAAGTTCTCCATCATGGACTCGGGGCAGGAGAAGGTCGGTGAGCGGGCCACAGTGGATTTCTGGATAAGGCATGCCAGGGGAGCTGGGTGCGAGGCCAGAGGAGAGACTGTGCGGAGAGTGTCAAATCGATTAGTTATTAGTAGCAACCAAGCGCTACATTTGGAGGTCACACTGAGATCCCCCTTCACGGTTAACCTGCTGGCTGTCGCCCCTAGCAACCATTAAAAGCCAGGGGAGACTTTGCCTGTTTTGCCAAGTCTAGGGTATAACAAGGAACGGACTGTGTGTTTGTCTTTAAAAAGGACTTTTGTCACATGCTGTTGCCCATAACAACCAAATCCAAGCTTGTTGCCAAGTGCCGTCGTCCATGGCAACCGTCCAGGATCAGCGCTACCATCACGCCCCTGCACCCAGTTGCCTCAATGGACATTCACGTCTGTAATAAGCCCTGCAATCAGTGAATGTAACCATGTACTATCACCCATGGCAGCCACGGCGAGCGATCGCGCTCTGGATTACAAATATGTCCAGCGCTCTGCATGGCACAGACATTACACACTGCATTGCAGAAATCTCAAGTGACTTTAATAATCCTGCTCAACACGGTAAAAGGAGTTTGTGAACATATGCTGTTGCCCCTAGTAATGGTATGCAACGTGGGGGTGTCTATGACAGGATGTTGCACGGTCAGTCCCATACAGTAGAATGTTACAGGAGAGACTTTACTGTGCCAATGGTGATCGCTGGAGAGTTTGCCTGCCTTCAGTTTCCAGCTTTTGTGACGCAGTTTCAAAAACTATATTACTAGACAGTGCCTGCAATTAATCAGCACCTGCCAACAGGTGTCACTACAGTGCACGCTGCCTGAAGCCTGCTTACAGTTCCTTGCGTGCTGAACCAACAAGCGTGTAGGCGGAGTTATGCCCCAGCGGAGAACAGTGAACCAGACCAGCGTACTGCGTGCTACACGAGGCTGCTGAAGATGGCGGAGGGCGGTTGGAGGATGCCCGCTATGCAGTGGTTGCCTGACGAGCAGGATTGGGTTCTGGTCGATACCGGCATTCGGCTAGAACTTTGTGGAGGACTCGCCTTGGGGGTGAACAGAGGAGTGGAGTGGCTGCGTCTACTCTGTCCCAGGTGCAATATCCCAACAGCGGGAGTCAACGCCTGGGCCCAGTGCGGCCATTGTGGGGAGCCACTAACCCGGATGGGGCCTATGCAGCAAGAATCCAGGTACTACCTTACCAACCTGCTTTCAGGACTTTGTGTGCCCATGGCCTTTTTTTCACAAGTAACACAATCTGCAGTTTGCTACTAATTTCAAATAAGGTACAGGCAGTCCCTAAGTTACATACATCCAACCTACATATGACTCATACTTACAAACAGAAGGAGACAACAGGAAGTGAGAGGAAATCTACCCCTACCTACCTAGGTGGATGCAGCATCGAAAACTGAGAGATCAAAGATTGCTAATCGCTCAGATCTCCCCCTCCGCTGTGAGCACAGTCAGGATTGTCAGTCAATGGCTCCCTTCTCTGCCCTTCCAGCGCTCACTGGAGTCCTGGGCTGCATAGGGGGCAGGAGGGGCTGGCTTAGGCTCTCAGCAGCATGCTGAGAGGCTGAGCCAGCTGCCAGCCCAGACATCTGGCTGGATCCTGACCATATGGTCTGGATCTTTTCAGAGCCTGGACCGGCTGTGTCACGTCAGCAAACAGCGGACTTTAGCCTGCTGCCGGCTTAAAATGTGTCACAGGTATAGAGAATGAACTGCACTCCTGTGACCTACATGAAGAAATATAGCCAAAAGAGCTTTGGCTATACTTCTCCTTTAAGTGGTTCATTTCCTGGCAGGATGTTTTTCATGATTTCTGTATCAATTTATATTTTCTCTGTCAAGTGCACTTTAGTACTCTCAAATCCAAGGAAACTGGACCCATTAGACATTGGAATGTTATTTACTATTACATCCAATTTTTGTAACCTATATGAGTGCAGTAGATTACTAAACTGACTAGATGATCTTTTCACTGTTAGATAACTTTGCCCTTAATGCCTTGTCCATCTAATACTATGTTTTGTGAGAGAAGAAGAAGGAAGAGTGATAATCTCATGAAAGTGTTACTAAACCCACAACAGTAAAATCATTGTGCATATGCGGTAAAGCATGCTTGTTATACTCACTGTGGAACTTAAGGGGTTAAACCACTGCATTGTGTAAAAAGGCTGTTGATCCTGTCTATAAACCTCCCCTTCTTTTACTGTCCCCAATCCATCGCTTGATAAGACAGAGCCTTTGGATTCATTCTGCACATGCTCAGTTTGGTGTGTTCTGCTAGAGAGTTTTTTTTTTCTCTTGGGAGGGTGCATGTGATCCGCACAGAGCCAATCAGTGCTGTCCAGACAGAGGGTCAGGGGTCCTGCAGCCTCATTGGACAGTCAGAGTAGAATGAAAACTCCTCCCACAAGCTTTAATCAAACACTGATAGAAGTCACAAGACTGCTATATGCTGCTGATGAGAAAAGGGAATTAGCAGTTTATATTTACTAAAATAATTACATTTCCATGTTCTGTGTACTGTGGGAGACCAGATATAGTGAATGCAGGAACTTTAAGGTACTGCTGCTTTTTCAATGTCCAGTCACAGAGGCTATAGAGGCTGTACTACTCATCCATACCTCCCAGCTCTCTGAGGTGGGAATGAGGGATACCTATTAGCAAAAGTATGTAGGCATAGGACACATCCCCTGTCCTGATTAGTTAAACCCACAAGTGCTTTTTTACCACTACTATTCCTTTATACTGAATTTACAAATGCAGCAGTTTAGAAATTGGATGAAAGGTTGATCATTGTGCAACACTTTGTGATAGAAAATCAGTGCATTTTATATACAACTATATACACAACTGTATAGATCAGACCAAAATGAGGAACAAATGAGGAGGAAAGCGGGACAGAGTGACTTTGTTCCAAATCAGGGACAGTCCCTTGAAATCAGGGACAGTTGGGAGCTATGCTCATCTGCCCTGTGATCTGTTAACCGCTTGCCGACCAGCCGCCGCAGTTGTACTGCGGCAACATGGCTCAGTTGCGCGAATCGCTTCCATGTTACGTCGCGTTTATGTTTAGCCACTAGGGGTGCGCGCATAGATCCCGTACAGAGTATGAACAGCGTTCTGTCATCTCCCCTACACAGTCCCCTCCCCCTTCAGTTAGAACACACAATAGGCAACACATTAACCCCTTGATCGCCCCCTAGTGGTTAACCCCTTCACTGCCAGTGACATTTTTACAGTAATCAATGCATTTTTATAGCACTGATCGCTGTAAAAATGCCAGTGGTCCCAAAAATGTGTCAAAATTGTCCAATTTTGCAGTCCCGATAAAAATCGCTGATCGCCGCCATTACTAGTAAAAAAAAAAATTAATAATAAAAATGCCATAAAACTATCTCCTATTTTGTAGACGCTATAACTTTTGCGCAAACCAATCAATATAGGCTTATTGCGATTTTTTTTTTTTACCAAAAAACATGTAGAGGAATACATATCGGCCTAACCTGAGGAAAAAAATATTTTTTTATATATTTTTGGGGGATATTTATCATAGCAAAAAGTAAAAAATATTGCGTTTTTTTCAAAATTGTCGCTTTTTTTGTTTATAGCGCAAAAAAAACGCAGAGGTGATCAAATACCACCAAAAGAAAGCTCTATTTGTGGGAAAAAAAAGGCCGTGCAATTGTCAGTTAAAGCGACGCAGTGCCGAATCGCAAAAAGTGCTCTGGTCAGGAAGGGGGTAAAATCTTCCGGGGCTGAAGCGGATAAGAGGTCAGAGTATAAAGTATGCTGCACCAAATTTTTTTTTTTTTTTTGATGGGTAAACAATTCACTTACGTATACAGTATGTATTTCAGCTATGTATCGCCAATTAGCTTGCCTGGAGTCCAGCATTAATTGAAAAAAAAAAAGCTTTTAAATCTCCTATTTATTATATGTTTCTTATTTGTTCTGTCCAATGTCCCACATTGGATTGAACATGTAAACTAAAATGCTGCCAAATAAAAGGCTTACTTTTTCCAAACAGGAATAAAATGAACGCTATTAATTATCTAAAAAGAAAAAAAAAAAACCACTACCGGTCCTTTCAACAAAGTGCTTAAAATTCTTTCCGGTAAACTGGTAACCGAAACATAATATTTACAGACTTACAAGTCTAAAAATAATAAAACAGAGCCTACTTTTACCAAAAATCTGTATTAATTTGGACAGAAAACGGTTATTTTCAAGAAAAAAAAAAAAAAAAGCTTTGTAGGTTTAAAAATAGCATAAAAGGGCCAGTTTCCATGTGTGTGGTCTATACCATGAAAACAGAAGCTGAGTGAATTAAACTGCCACTAACAAAGTTCTTTCACCTCGTCTTTTGTCTGTATGTGATGTACTTGTTATTTTACCGTCCATTTCTGAAATAGTAAGCATTCTTACAGCACTGGGCTCCCATGGATTCCTTCCATATCCTTCTATAACAGAAAATGGGTACTTTTGGATTCTATATTTGAAGCTTCATCAGGTTGAATGTGTTGGTAACCAATTTTATATATTTATTCCTGTTCACATAGTTCTGTATTTATATCTGAATATTTATAATGATCAACTATTAAAGTATATGCCAAGCCAAAAATATTTTATTAGGTTTGGATGTAGTGGGGAAGGATTAGAACTCTGCCTGGTTTTTACTGCTATCCAGGCGTTCATTAGAGAGACGTACCCGAGCTTCCTGTCATACTGACAACATTTTTTTAGTGAACAGGAAAAGGCTAGAACCCCTGTCAGATTTTTTTGGGCTCTGCATATTGCACTTGCATGTCATTATTGGGTCAAGCAATTGGCTCCTTAAAGAATATGTTACCTCAACATTTCATATTCGTGATATGTGCCTGCTGTACCATATACTTGTTCTCATTGTATTGCTTCCTTTCTGTGTCATCCCTGAATTTCCTGCTAGTCCCTCTGCTTTCCTTTTTAAAAACTGACCACACTAGGCATGAGAGCACAGCATGATTAGTTTTATGGCGGCCAAAATGCCCCCCCCACATACAGCCATTCACTGGAAAGGCCAGTGTGCTGCTGTGTTTCCTCCCCTAGCTTTTCAAGCTCCCTAACCTCTTCCCAACCGCCAACCATTCACCGTTGTTATACCGCGACAGTATGGCACTCCTGAGCGAATCACCGTAGCTGTACAGCGGTTTGCGCAGGCGCTGTTGCAGGAGCATGCCCATGTGCCAGGCGAACTTGATCTCCGCCGGTGACCCGCGATTGCCTTGTACACAGGCAGAACAGGGAACTGCCTATGTAAACAAGGCCATTCCCTGTTTTGCCTAGTGACATGTCAACGATCTATTTTTCCCAGTGGTCGGGAACAGTGATCTCTGTCATGTCCCTGGTAGCCCATCCCCCCTACAGTTAGAACACGCTGAGGGAACACACTTAACCTCTTGATTGCCCCCTAGTGTTAACCCCTTCCCTGCCAGTGTCATTTTTACATTGATCAGTGCATTTTTATAGCACTGATCAATGTAATAATGTCACTGGTCCCCAAAAAATGTCATTTGGGGTCAGATTTGTCCACCGCAATGTTGCAGTCCCGCTAAAAATCGCAGATCGCTGCCATTAGTAGTAAAAATAATAATAAAAATAAATAAAAGTCCCTAAACTATCCCCTATTTTGTAGACACAATAACTTTTGCGCAAACCAATCAATATACGCCTATTGCGATTTTTTTTTAACAAAAATATAAGAATATATATTGGCCTAAACTGATGAATACATTTTTTTTTAATATTTTTTTTGGATATGTATTATATATTATAGCAAAAAGTAAAATAATCTAAATTAGCGCTCTTTGTTTGTTTATAGCGCAACAAATAAAAACCACTGAGGTGCTCAAATACCACCAAAAGAAAGCTCTATTTGTGGGGGAAAAAATACATAAATTTTGTTTGGGTACAACATCGCACGACCGAGCAATTGTCAGTTAAAGCGCCGCAGTACCGTATTGTAAAAAATGGCCTGGTCATTAAGGGGGCAAATTCTTTTGGGGCTGAAGTGGTTAACCTTTCCGGACTGCCGCACGCCGATATACATCCTAACTTTGAAGAGGAATATCGTTGTTATGGCAGCAGCTAGCTGCCATAACCCCGGTATCCTCTTCTTCAGGCGGTGGTCAGGTTTTCGATAATAGTGGTCTCTGCGGCGGATTCGCCGCAAGATCACTTTTATCGGCAACTGGAGAGGGGCCCCCCTCCCGCCGCACTCTGGTGCCCTCCACCGCTTACCGGAGCCGTCGGCAGCAGTGGAGTCGATCAGATGTTGTT
Source organism: Lithobates clamitans (assembly GCA_037952925.1). Classification (NCBI taxonomy): domain Eukaryota; kingdom Metazoa; phylum Chordata; class Amphibia; order Anura; family Ranidae; genus Lithobates; species Lithobates clamitans. The sequence goes on from JBBGZY010000239.1 coordinate 3,328,336, forward strand.
CCATGCTCGGTATGGAGACGAGTGAGGGGTAGGGATGAGCTTCATGTTCGAGTCGAACCCATGTTCGACTCGAACATCGGCTGTTCGGTCGTTCGCCGAATTGCGAACGATATGGGCCGTTCGCACCAAATTCGTGTGGCGCGTCACGGCCCATAATTCACTGCGGCATCGCAGTGCATTGCTGGCTGATGATTGGCCAAGCATGCAATATGACCCGCATGCTTGGCCAATCACAGCGCCGCCTGAACAGAGAGCCGTAATTGGCCAAAGCCAAGGAGGCTTTGGCCAATTATGGCTCAGGGGATTTAGTACACGCCCCACACTATATAAGGCCGCCTGCACGGCGGCCCTGTGCAGTGTGTTCCGGTATGCTGAGAGATAGAGAGAGAGAGAGAGACAGTGTCATTTCATTTGAGTTAGCTAGATTAGGCAGGACAGTCAGTCAGCTGCACTTACAGTGTATTGTGTATATATATGCATCCCAGGTGTTGCATATATATATATACACTGTATTCAGTTTAGCTAGATCCGTTCCTGTTATCTTCCTACTGACAGGCAGGCTTGTCTTGTTACAGTATTTACAGCTACCTGAAGAAAATTACTGGTGTTCTTTTGATCCTATTAGTACCACAGTCAGGCAGCTAGACTATTTACAGTTAGTGCAGTGCGTCCTGCTCACAGTGTTCTGCTAAACCTACAAGTTAGTGGGGTGCGTCCTGCTCACAGTGTTCAGCTATATCCGTTCCTGTTATCTTCGTACTGACAGGCAGGCTTGTCTTGTTACAGTATATAAAGCTACCTGAAGAAAATTACTGGTGTTCTTTTGATCCTATTAGTACCACAGTCAGGCAGCTAGACTATTTACAGTTAGTGCAGTGCGTCCTGCTCACAGTGTTCTGCTAAACCTACAAGTTAGTGGGGTGCGTCCTGCTCACAGTGTTCAGCTAGATCCGTTCCTGTTATCTTCGTACTGACAGGCAGGCTTGTCTTGTTACAGTATATAAAGCTACCTGAAGAAAATTGCTGGTGTTCTTTTGATCCTATTAGTACCACAGTCAGGCAGCTAGACTATTTACAGTTAGTGCAGTGCGTCCTGCTCACAGTGTTCAGCTAAAACTACAAGTTAGTGGGGTGCGTCCTGCTCACAGTGTTCAGCTAAACCTACAAGTTAGTGGGGTGCGTCCACCTCACAGTGTTCAGCTAAACCTACAAGCTAGTGGGGTGCGTCCTGCTCACAGTGTTCAGCTAGATCCGTTCCTGTTATCTTCTTACTGACAGGCAGGCTTGTCTTGTTACAGTAAATACAGCTACCTGAAGAAAATTGCTGGTGTTCTTTTCATCCTATTAGTACCACAGTCAGGCAGCTAGACTATTTACAGTTAGTGCAGTGCGTCCTGCTCACAGTGTTCAGCTAAAACTACAGGTTAGTGGGGTGCGTCCTGCTCCCAGTGTTCAGCTAAACCTACAAGTTAGTGGGGTGCGTCCACCTCACAGTGTTCAGCTAAACCTACAAGCTAGTGGGGTGCGTCCTGCTCACAGTGTTCAGCTAGATCCGTTCCTGTTATCTTCTTACTGACAGGCAGGCTTGTCTTGTTACAGTAAATACAGCTACCTGAAGAAAATTGCTGGTGTTCTTTTGATCCTATTAGTACCACAGTCAGGCAGCTAGACTATTTACAGTTAGTGCAGTGCGTCCTGCTCACAGTGTTCAGCTAAACCTTGTATGTGCCAACTTAAGGCAGGAATGGTGGTTTGCCACAATGGCACCAACCTCCTCTCTGCCCTCCGACAGGGACAAATGACCCATGTGCCCTGTTGTGCTCACGTCCTTAACTTGGTGGTGCAGCGGTTCTTGGGGAGGTACCCGGGCTTACAGGATGTCCTGAGGCAGGCCAGGAAAGTCTGTGTGCATTTCCGCTGGTCATATAATGCCAGTGCTCGGCTGACGGACCTCCAAAAGGAGTTTAACCTGCCCAAGAACTGCCTAATCTGTGACATGCCCACTAGGTGGAACTCAACGTTGGCCATGCTGCAGCGGCTGCACACGCAGCAGAGGGCCATCAATGAGTACCTGTGCGACTATGGCACCAGGACAGGGTCAGGGGAGCTTGTTTTTTTTTCCCACGCCAGTGGGCCATGATCAGGGATGCATGCACTGTCCTGTCACCATTTGAGGAGGCCACGAGGATGGTAAGCAGTGACAGTGCATGCATCAGTGACACTGTCCCCCTTGTGCACCTGTTGGAGCACACGCTGCGTGGAATAATGGACAGGGCACTTGAGGCAGAACAGAGGCAGGAAGAGGAGGACTTCCTTAGCTCTCAAGGCCCCCTTTATCCAGACAGTGTTCCTGCGTGCCCGCCGATCACACAGGAAGAGGAGGAGGAGGAGGAGGAGGAAGATTGTGTCAGTATGGAGGTGGAGCCTGGCACTCAGCATCAGCAGCAGTCTTTAAGGGATCAGTCCCAAGAAACACATGGACTTGTACGTGGCTGGGAGGAGGTGGCTGCGGACCATGTCGTCCTTAGTGACCCAGAGGACTCCGGACCGAATGCCTCAGCAAACCTACGCTGCATGGCCTCCCTGATCCTGCAAAGCCTGCGGAAGGATCCTCGTATTCATGGTATCAAGGAGAAGGACCAATACTGGCTGGCAACCCTCCTTGATCCACGTTACAAGGGTAAGGTTGCGGACCTTATCTTGCCAGCGCAGAGGGAGCAGAGGATGAAACATCTTCGGGAGGCCTTGCAGAAAGGTCTGTGCAACGCGTTCCCAGAGACTGGGAGGTTACAAACTCCTGTTTCTGGACAACGTGTTGCTGAGGCTTCGGTCAGTCAAAGAAGGAGCGGTGGAGAAGGTGGCCGTCTGACCGATGCGTTCAGACAATTTTTTGGTCCACAGCCCCAAGGTATGATCGGTTCCAGCAACCATCGCCAGCGTCTGTTTTACATGGTGCAGGAATACCTAGGGGCAAGATCAGACTTGGCCACCTTTCACCTTTTTAGCGCAATAGCGCCTGCAAACCGTCCCAGTGTGAAAGGGGCCTAAAGCTTTATCTTTTATAAACTTTCACTGAAAGTAAAATCTTCTGTCACAGATACAGGCACCAGCGCTATTTTATGAGTGGTATTCTTGCAACACCACTCCTAAAATAGACCACCAGTAGACCAACACACCAACGCACCACCACTTTGAGAAAACCGAAAGAAGTCTGGACTCTGATTCTCCAACTGTGTACAACCCCTGTCAATATTGTAGTAAGGTGGGTTACCAAAGGTGGACCAGAAACACACCCTTAGTGCATTTTTTTGTGTTTCTACATGCACTTTTTTAGTTCACTTAAGCCTCGTACACACGATCAGATTTTCGGATGACCGTTCATCTGTTTTTTGTTGCTTGCTAGTCTCATGTCGAAAGTGAAGAGGTTACTCACCATACGAAAATTCTAATACCATAGAACACAACTTCAGAAGGGACGTAATGTGTTGACTAGTTTTGTATGTGTTCTTTCTTTTCTGTGCATGCCTAGTCTTGCTCTTACGATTTTTTCCATACGAAAACCGTACTAATTAAAGAAAATCGGACGTTTAGTTCACGTATGACAAAAAATGTATGGTGTGCACATCCAGATTTTGTCTGACAAAAAAACGTAATCGGCTGTCGAAAGCACTGTACTAACGATCCGAAAATCTGCAAATTTTTCTTCCGATTTCCGCATCGTGTGTACGGGCCTTTAGTTTTTGCATAGCTACCACGTGTTAAAAAAACAAAACTCTGTTTCAGAAAAGACCTGAGCCTGTTCCTTCAATGATGATAGAGCTACCCAGACTAAAGTACTTAATGCTGAAAATGTAGCACCAAAAAACCTAATAGGAGAATAACACACTAATACCCTTTTAACTAATTATCTAAAATCTCTTGAACAGTGGTTCATAATTTAGTTTTCACTTATTTAGATGCCAGAAGCCATTATTGACAGCAGAGGCCATAAAAGTATTTGGTTAAGTGAACCCGTTCTTGGAGACAAGCATTACATTTCATGTATAACTGCAGGGAGAAGGCAATTGCTTTCTCACTTTATTGCATTTGTTTCCTGATGTGCACTGTTGATATGGCATATTATCATATTATTGTAGATGTTGCTTCTGTTCCTAGGAAGAATTTGATAGTCTACCTATGTCAAACAATTAGTTAATTAAAATTCTTGCCAGGTTAAAAAATAAATCAATTTTCTCTCCGGTCACTGAGTTATCTAAAATAAGCAAGACTTTAGGCACTGATAGGTTCAAAGTTTGTTTGCTACATTGGCACTGTGTGACACATTCCCTTGTGTGAATGAAAATTGATTCAGAGGAGACAGGCAGCGTAAACATGTTTTCTACAGCGTCTGCAAACACATATTTCAAGTTTTACCTGTGGACATTATATTAAATTATCATAGGTGCGTAGTAAATGCTTATCAGTTGTAACGTTATTATTATTATATTTATTATTATTATCCTTAAAATATATAATGACAAAATCACTTAAAATAAAAAATAAAAAAATAAAATAAAAATTAAAAAAAAAGTCCAAAAAAAAAATTACAACAAAATCATATTTACACTAAAATATATATTGTACATTTCCATCAGTCCCTGTCCTCAAGGAGCTTACAATCTAAGATTTTCATCTCACATGCTTACATACACATACTGGGGCCAATTAACTTACCAGCATGTCTTTAGAGTGTTGGGGGAAACTGGAGTAAATCCACACAAGCACAGGGAGAACATGCAAACTCCATGATTTCTAGGGAATTGTGTGCTTCCCTCTCTACCCTGAGAGTGAAGGGGAGGATTTTTCCATCCTGGGGCATCCTAAAGCTGATAATGTGGATGTTACATTGGGCCAAATATTAGTTCATGTTTCTGATGAACAGTCTAATATGAATTAATTTACATACCAATCAATTCCAGTTTATATATTTACAGTATATACTGTATGTGATTGCATCAGACAGTCAGACCGTTAGCCTTAAAGCGAAATTACTGTCCTGGGAGCCCACAATGTCTGCACCCAAAGCCGACCCATCCCTCGGCTCCAGGCGCAGGCGCCGGCATCATTACTAAGGGAAATAGGAAGTGAAGCCTTACGTTTCCTACTGCACATGCGTGAATCACGCTGTGCTTTCTGTGTCTCCAAGAAGGCAGCATGAGGGGGGGCGGAGATTACGTAGTTTGCCGCACAATGAGGCGATCTTTTCCCGAAAGTGGGAGCAGATACCTGGATTTGCCAAATGTGGCACAATGAGGGGGATAAATCCGATCAGCGGAAGTTCCATTTATGGGTGGAACTCCGCTTTAAGATGGGAATCAGGGTCCTCCTTAGACCTTAATCTCTCCCCTTTCCCCTATCACTGGGGGTTTTTGTGTCCCTTACTGTATAAATGCTTCAATTGTCAGAAGTTGCATTAATGGGTTCCTCCTTCTAGAACACCTATCTGCATGTATAACTGTAATAATCATACATAAGATGTGGCACAGTTACCTAATGTAGGAGGTGGAAAACTTACGCAACACATTGAAATTAATATACCTTCACCCCAGAGTTGAGACCTGTAATTATATACACAAGAGGAAGGTACCTACACTCAACAGTCACTTTATTAGGTACACCTGTTTAACTGCTTGATAACACAATTGTTAGCTAATCACATGGCAGGAACTCAATGCAGGGCCGGTGCTACCACTAGGCAGCTGCCTAGGGTACACTGCTGCGTTGGGCGCCTGGCCACTGGTGTTCCTACTCTTTTCTCTCTGCGGCAAGCAATTAAGTCTCAGCATCAGCAGGCAGCTGTCGCTCTGTTCACACATAGGGGTTGATTTACTAAAGGCAAATTGATTGTGCAGTTTGCAAAGTGCACTTGCACTCTGCAAGGGCAGTTGCTCCCGATGCATTGCTGGGCGCTGGTGAGGCTGCATTTGATGGGCCCTGGTGAGGCTGCATTGATGGGCCCTGGTGAGGCTGCATTAATGGGCGCTGGTAGGCTGCATTGATGGGTGCTGGTGAGGCTGCATTTGATGGGCGCTGGTAGGCTGCATTGATGGGCGCTGATGAGGCTGTATTAGATGGGCACTGGTGGGCTGCATTTGATGAGCAATTCATTAAAAAGGTGGGATATACATGGGCAGGGCAAAGATGGTGGGGTCAGGGGTGGATCCAAGGGGGTGGCAAAATGAGGTTTCGCCTAGGGTGTAAAAAATACTTGCACCAGCCCTGACTCAATGCATTTAGGCATCTAGACATGGTGAAGATGACTTGCTGAAGTTCAAACCGAGCATCAGAATGGGGAAGAAAGAGGATTTAAGTGACTTTGAACGTGGCATGGTTGTTGGTGCCAGACGGGCTGGTCTAAGTATTTCAAAAACTGCTGATCTACTGGAATTTTAACACACAACCATCTCTAGAGTTTAAAGAGAATGATCTGTAAAAGAGAAAATATCCAGTGAGGAGCAGTTATGTGGATGAAAATACTTTGTTGATGTCAGAGACCAGAGAAGAATGGGAAGACTGGTTCAAGATGAAAGAAACGCAACAGTAACTCAAATAACTACTCGTTACAACCAAGATATGAAGAATACTATCAGTGCACGCACAACACATCGAACCTTGAAGCAGATGGGCTACAGCAAGCAGAGGACCACACCGGGTGCCACTTCTGTCAGTTAAGAACAAGAAACGGAGGCTACAATTTACAAAGGCTCACCAAAATTGGACAATAGAAGATTGGAAAAACGTTGCCTGGTCTGATAAGTCTCAATTTCCGCTGCAACATTCAGATGGTAGGGTAAGAATTTGGTGTAAACAACATGAAAGCATGGATCCATCCTGCCTTGTTCATGCTGGTGATGGTGCTGTAATAGTGTGGGTGATGTTTTCTTGGCACACTTTTGGCCCCTTTGGGCCCCAGGTGTAACTGAGCATTGTTTAAACGCCATAACCTACCTAAGTATTATTGCTGACCACGTCCATCCCTTTATGACAACAGTGTATCTTCTGATGGCTACTTCCAGCAGGATAATGTACCATGTCACAAAGCTCAAATCATCTCACCACTGGTTTTGTGAACATGACAATGAGTTTGCTGTACTCCAATGGCCTCCACAGTCACCAGATTCTCAATCCAATAGAGCATCTTTGGGATGCGGTGGAACGGCAAATCTGCAGCAACTGCGTGATGCTATCATGTCAATATACCTAATAAAGTGGCCGGTGAGTGTATATTCTAATACAAATTTATATGTTTACACTCTGGGGTACCTCTGGGGGGGTACCTTCTGTACAAAATTATTTTTTAATAATTAAAGGTTGTTTTCATAAATTTTTGCGTTAATAAAATGAAGGTCTTAGTTAAATTCAAGTTGTTTCCTGTATAAGTTGTACTTTCATAAGTGGAACCTGAAAAGTTTTTTCTTTTAATCCTTACTTTTGTGGACTCCATGCAGGTAGTGTGCTGATTGGGATTGAAGTGCAGACCCTAGAGCAGCAAGGCAGTAGTTCTAACTGCTAAACCACTGTCCAATTAAACACTGTATATGCAGTTAAACATAAATATAGTAATTTAATTGATCAAATATCTTTATATATATAAAAGATGAGAAAACGAATGAATGAGAAAACAAATGAATATTCATTCTGGTCTGAATCTAGTGGATTGAACGCAAAATTTGCTGTGTCTAATATTTTTTTTGCATATCTCAGATTTACCCAAAACCTTTTAGTAATTACAGTTTAGAGCCCATCTTATCATAATATATCTCATGTTAATGGTCACCCAACCCCTACTGGGGTTACTGCCAGGGGAATCCTGGAAAACTTTGGCCAACTAGCCCCTTCATGATAGAACCAAATTTGTATCGGCTAAAAACAGTGTTTGCATAAAGTGAGCTGTACAACTTTGCATAAAACATACAGCAAAAGGTGAGTGTTTCTAAGGAACATGCTTTATTGTGACACACTTATTCAAATCGTATCAGTTTTCTTTGCGGTTCACGGCACTTGGTCACATGACATCTTAGGCCTGCAAGAGAAGTTGGTAAGGGAAGACTTCCCTTTGCTGACACTATGATTGTAGGCCTAAACAAGGATCAAGCAACTAAATAATGCTCAGCATGTGTCACTTACTGCACCTAGGGTTATAAATGAATGTTATGTAAAATATTTTATTTTCTATACCTTAATACAACATAGGGGCATTTCTGTATCACATTAAAGATGGTAGTTGGACCTACAGACATATGATTTTAGGATCTTTAAATTGGTTGTAAACCCACGGGGAGAAAAAAAAACCTACAAGACAAAGGCATAATGAGCTAGTATGCATAGCATACTAGCTCATTATGAAACACTTACCTTAGATCGAAGCCCCCGCAGCGGTCCCGGCACACCGCTTTGGCTGGCGACATGTCTCCAAGAGTTGCTTCCGAGTATCGCGGGCTCCGGCGCTGTGATTGGCCGGAGCCGCGATGACGTCACTCCCACGCATGTGCGTGGGTGCCGCCGATAATGGCACGTCAGTTGAAACAATGGCACAGACGTGCTGTTGTTTCAGTACGCATGTGCCGATGACGTAGGCACATGCTGATATGGAAGATCTCCTAAACCATGCTGGTTTAGGAGATATCCACGGTAGCTACAGGTAAGCTTTATTATAGGCTTACCTGTAGTGAAAAGTGGTTGTAAAGGGTTTACAACCACTTTAATGCAAACATGCAATTTTTAATAGGGCAAACTAACATATTTAGGTCTAGGGAGGAGGGAGAAAGCCAAAGCTGCCAAATTCTTCCTCCCCAAAAAGGCTCAGCCAGAGGATGTCTGGCAAGGTTACTTTTTAGTCAAAGACCTAAAACCACTAGCTGAATCAACTGCAGCTGGTTGGATCAAGCAAAGTTAACCTTTTTGTCATGTTTGCATTGTTTCTTATCAGTTATTTCAGACTTTAAGAGCTTTAAGAATATGTCACTATGGCAGTGACAGATTCTTACAGAATTATCGCCAGTTCTCAGATTAGGAAACTAGCGGTATTTAAGACCAGATAACGCAAAAAATCTGCACTGGAGTATTACATATGCTAGGACAGAGCAGCCACTATACAATTGTGATACCAATAGCTAATAAACAGAAAATGTCATAAAGCAGCACTAAATCCCAAGACAATACTGTGAAACAATAAATAAATAAGTAAATGCCATACACAAAAAACAATTGAGTGTAGTGCAACCATGCAATTCAAATAAATGTGAATGAAAAATAAAAAATATATAATGTTTAATTGATCAACACATAGTCCATGATTAATGGTGTTGAATCACAAGCTATATAAATGCAAAACTATATAAAGTGAAAAGAGAAAAGTCCAATATACAATCCGTGATAGATGATAACTGATGTGACAGCCGATATGTTGTTATAAGTGTACCCACACTACTACTTTCTGTGGAAAAAGATGTACATCCACCACCAGGTAACACAGTTTAAAGGAGCCTCTTACCAGACAGTGTGGACCATAGGGTTGCCACCTCATTCCTTTAAAACCGAACACATTAATTACACAGGTTCTGAGGCTAATTTAATGCAGATAAGGCACTACGTGAGTTTAATTACCACCTTAACCACTTCCATACCGTGCCTATTCTGGCACTCCTCTCCTACATGTAAGAATCATAATTTTTTTGCTAGAAAATTACTCAGAATCCCCAAACATTATATATGTTTTTTTAGCAGACACCCTAGGGAATAAAATGGCGGTTGTTAACACGTTTTTTGGGAAAATAAACAGTTTTGTGAATTAAAAAATAACAAAACAGCAAAGTTAGCCCAATTTTTTTGTATAATGTGAAAGATGAAGTTACGCCAAGTAAATAGATACCCAACATGTTACATTTTAAAATTGCGCACACTCATGGAATTGTGCCAAACTTTAATATTTAAATACCTCCATAGGCGACGCTTTAAAATTTTTTACAGGTTACCAGTTTAGAGTTACAGAGGAGCTCTAGTGCTAGAATTATTGCTCTTGCTCTAACGCATGCAGCGATACCTCATATGTGTGGTTTGAATGGCGTTTACAACTTACCTGTGCGTTTGTTTCTGTGCATGAGCTACTGGGGACAGGGGCGCTTTACTTTTCTTTTTTCTTATTGCTTATTTTACTTTTTTTTTATTTTTTTACACTTTCTCTTTTATTTTTTTTTTTATCACTTTTATTCCTATTACCCTTGTAATAGGAATGGTGTGTGACAGGTCCTCTTTATGGAGAGATGTGGGGTCAATAAGACCCCGCATCTCTCCTCCAGGCTGAAAAACATGAGATAAAAAAAAATAAATCACAATCGCATGCTTTCCAGCCGCAAGCGTGGCCTGGACTTGATGTCATAACGCCGCACCCGGGCCTCTAACGGTCATAGAGATGACTGATGACTACCTGGTCACCAGTCATCTCTATGGTTGTCATCTCGCGGCGGCCGGTTCTTTCTCGGGTCCCTGATGCACAGGAGAGCCTGGAGAAGTACCGGAGGGTGGCAGGAGGGGGATGTCCCCTCCCATCGCCTGTAAGAACGATCTGGCGGCTGAACTGCTGCTATGATCATTATTACGGTGCACAGAATCGCCGGCTGAAAAAGAGGATATCTGAATGATGCCTGTAGCTGCAGGCATCATTCAGATATTCCCACTGAAAGTCAAGAACGTCATATGACATTATTGGGCTGGAAGTGTTTAAAGTAGTGAAGTGTCAACCCTAGTGGACCATCAAATTGTAAATGGTCAGATAGCGCTCAAACATCTCATAATGCACTGTCTTCCAGGCATAAGATGCATCTTCTATCTGGATATCCCTGCCAACATTAGATGTTTGCAAAAATATAAAAATGATGCATGCTCATAGTGAAGTATATAAAAACTAAATGTATTTAAAAACTTAGCTTGAACACATAAAGAATATATGTAAATGCACCCAACTGCCATGAAATATTGCATATAGCAAGCTGAAAAACAAGCTCAAAAGCCTTGCATACCAATTTAGTGTAGCAGGCTGCATTAGCCCCTGCCGGGCTCCAGGCTCTGGTCGGCGGGTGTGCATGGTGACATCACAATATTTGGGGGTGGATCAGTGTGGGCAGAGTGGGGCCAACCACACACACCCAGGCTCCGGTTTTTGGATCCGTGGGTGGTTTTGACATATTCGCCACCGTGATTTGGGCAATGGGTGCTCCAACACTGTCATGTTTGGGTAGGCTGTTTCTCTTGTTTTGGTTTCATAGACTTCATGTTCTCTATGCAATGCTATGACAATATTATGCGATGGAAAATGTTGTATTTATTTATATTTTTTCCAATCTTGTATTTCACCATACAGTAAGAGTTTGTCCCACGAGTCGCCTTTGACGAAGGGACGGTCAGTTTCAGTCCCCAAACGCGTAGGCCTTCTTGGAAGACATTACAAGCATCTTTATCCAATGCACATCAGTACAGCTGTGTTTCAGCTTTTTATTGTGTTCACTGTGTTATGTTTATTAACTATGCTAATGTTTTGTATACCTATATAAATTTTTCTATGGAATAAAATTGTTTTTACATTACGCTGTTGCCGTTAAAGTCCCACAACCTTATTTGGGGGTATTTTTTTCACCTCACAATATAGCCACGTCCAACAAGTTTCGTCAGCATTTAAGACCAGCTCTGAGTACTCAGAGTGAGGCATGACAGCTTTCCACATAGTAATGTATACTTGGCACCATTCAGCTGTCAGACAGGAGATGACCTGGCCAAAAGCAAAATGTAAACAAAGGGACTGGGGATAGTGGTGATGTCATTACCCAGATATGGCAATATACATGTTTGCAAAATTACTTGTGACAGCACATGGAAGTGGGCAGAGTTGAGAGGCACTGTTGGACTGAATAGTGACTATGGATTTGCCCACTGTTTTGTGCTATGAATACACACCCAAGCAGACCTGATGGGGGACTAGCTCTCAGTTCCCCACCAGGCTTCAACCACCCTACTACCAAACTCATAGGCCATGCACCTGTCATTGTGATGGGCGCAGTGGCCTGGGAGGGATGGAGCACACAGAAGAAGGAGTTTCCAGTCTACACACTCCGACCCCAGTGCCCAGAATTGGCAGTGACAGGTACATGAATCAGTTGCAAGCACTGACCATTTCAGTGTGGCAGCCTAAATTCGAAAGGATCTACACCAACTTTTATAAATTCTCCAACTATGTCTTTTCTGAAATAAAAACCTCTTACCTTCCTGTTTCCAACATCTTTGGAATGTAGACTGTGCTGATCATGCCTTGGTGAGAGCATAAAATAACTGTCATGTGCATAAACAGGAGTTATGTCATCAGGGGCCGGACAATCAAGTAAGGTGAATCCAGATAGCTGTGTAGAGAAACAAGCTCAGTATTGATGTTGCAGGAATCTTGACTGAAGAAAAAAAAAATAGAAGACAGGACAAAATACATACATTCTCCTGTGTACCTGACCCTGTCATAAGAGAAGTATGGGGCTGCCAATTTGTATCTTCTGAAGATAATGCTAGTTTCTTGGCTGTGGCTGTTAGGAATACTTTTGAATTGCAGACTCAGAAAAAGCATGCTGTAAATGAGTCAGACGTCCTTTTCTCTACTCATTCCAGGGCAGGAACACAGACAGCACTGAAGCAAATGTATCAGCATGACAACTAAGTAACTAGCATGAAAAGCAGAGTACAGCAATGGAAACCTCCATTATTCCCTCATAACAAAGCACCTTTTCACCCATTTACGGTTGCTAGATTCCTGGCATCTTTTATTTACTTTCCACTTGCTACCATGATGTCATGTTCACCCACCAGAGCCCCCCAAATCTCAGTAAAATGCCTGGGTTTGCACAACCCCCTTTATGGCAGCACTCAGCCTAGTGATCTGACACCCAGCATTGCATTGTGGGAGGCAGGGGAGAGATCCATGGTTCTGTCCATACTCAGGAGAGTCTTCCTAGCCCCTTTTCCAAGCCCTTTTTCCAAACTTTTAATATAACTGAACATGCTTACTGGGGTTGTTTAATGTCATAGACAAAAAAGCCAAATCCAAGAGTAAAGCCAGGAACAAGTCAAAGCTATAACAAAAACCACTATGTTCTTCTAAGTATCCCCCTGAAAATAAAATGTGCAATATCCTATTAACTTGAATAAAATGTATAAAAGAAATGGCTTAGGAAAATACATTTCTGAAACATGTAAGTGGAACTGCATCTACAACACAGAGAGCTTTGAGAGCACTTTATCATGAAGCTGGCCCAGGTTTTAATACACATTCTGCTCCTCTTGAAATGTAACTGTCTCGACTAAGTAGTGTTATGAGCAGCCAGGAAAGTTTTTTCCTCTGTTTCACCTAAGCATATTCTACTAGCAATTACACTGCTTACTTTAAAGTAGCCCATCTAAAAAAGATTATTCTGTGTTAAACCAATGTCAATTGATATGCAATCCTGCACAATCTATATTTAGCGGGTACTATCTAATATCATGAGGATAAAAATGCCATAGAAAATTAAGCTGAGTCTGAATAAGTACAAGTCTTTTATTGCTACCAGAGTAGAACTATTCAAAAGTTTCTTGTTTTATCTGTAGAATGAAGTTAAGTTCAATAACAAAAAAAAAAAAAAGTTAAAAGTCAAGTTTAGAAATCTAAAAATAAGTCCATGGTTACAATATACCAACCTTCTAACCACCCTCACAACTAACCCTACCTATATCATGTATTATTTATGTTTGTTATATAAATAAATCATATTTAGTAATCACGTTTGTTATATCAATATTGTGCCATATGATATTGTACCTGCTACAATATTATGATGGATGTACCACGTTTCAAATGTTTACCAAGTTAACCTTAACAGCTAAAATTTTTTTTACAGAGATGAATAGCTAAAGTCTAGATTACACCCACAGGAAAGATTCTTCCCCGAAATCCTGGCTCACACATCCTCCCCACCACTTGCATTCGTATCCGTACACCCGCTCCTGCATGCACGTCAAATTCATGGACCATTCCTGGGCAATGTGTATTAGCACATCTGCTTGTAGTTTTCACCAAGGGCTCATGAGACAGGGTGAATACAGCATATGTGTCAAACCCAAGGCATGGGGCCCGAATCCGGCCTGCCAGGCAATTTCATGTAGCCCTTGCACCTCTCCTGCAGCTGCGGCACCTCCCTCATGTCCGCCGCTATCTTGTCTTAGAAGGTGGCAGCAGAGAGGAGAAAATAACTCCTCCACCAAATCCCACTACTCTGTGCAGCCACGGAGAGACGCATCTCTGACTCCGTCCCCCCGTCTCAGAAGTCAGCAGTTGAGACGGTCAAAACTCCTCCTACAGTTTCTGCGCCTCTCTGTGCAGCGGCAGTACCCCTCTTCGCCTTCCCTGGTCTCAGCATTCAGCAGACTCCGGCAGCTGACTCCAGCCCTCCTCTAGTCCTACTTCAGACCCTGCGCTTTCAGCTTCCCAGCTCTGCCCCCAGCTTCTACCTGGAAGCAGCACAAATTAAGGGTTGTGCACTGTGATGTTAGGGAGGGTGGGGGACTCTTGACTTCTGATGGTAAAGGGACTCTTGACATCTGATGTAAGGTGGGATGGGGTGCTCTGCACATTTAGTCCTACAGATACAACCGACCCTTTGAGAGCAACCAAAATGCTGATGTGGCCCACAACGAAATTGTGTTTGACACCCCTGCAATACAGTGTACAGCAGTTACACCATAACAAGAAGTAGTTCGACAAGAAACTTCATGGTACATAGTTACATAGTTAGTCAGGTTGAAAAAAGACACAAGTCCATCCAGTTCAACCTTAAAAACAATAAATAAAATAAAAAATATTGTACAATCCAATATACCCAATTTTAAACCCACAGTTGATCCAGAGGAAGGCAAAAAACCCCAGCAGAGCATGCTCCAATTTGCTACAGCTGGGGAAAAAATTCCTTCCTGATCCCCCAAGAGGCAATCGGATTTTCCCTGGATCAACTTTACCTATAAATGTTAGTACCCAGTTATAATAATGGTAGATTCATCTGTCTTATTTTATTGAATAGTACAAATGTAAATATAGTGAAAAGTTCTTTTAAATTGACATTGATATGTTAAAGCTTATATGGGAGTTTAGTGAATTGGTTTACATCTACTATAAAAACAAATACAGTATTTCAGGTTTAAAAAGAAACCTGTCATAAAAGATAAACGAGCTGCCATTTCTGTGCTGACGTATCCTTCTGAAAATGCTAATTGTTCGACATGCTATATAAGAACTATAGTATTTTCGGAGGCAAATAGGTTGTTCACTTTGAAGGGAAATGTTCACTATTTAAGGTAATTTTACCTTAGCTTATTGAAAGTGGTGAAAATTTACTTTGCAAAGAATATTGGAATAAAAAAAATAGCATTTTTGCAGCAGAGCTTCGCCTCATTCACTAGGCTAATTTACCTTTAGAAAATCAATATTCAGGGTAGGTGTTCTGATGTTATATATATATTATATAATTTAATACTTGTTTCTGAACTGTGACTGAGAATGGCCTAATGCCAGAAATAGTCGAGCATCTAGCATTTTGAATGTGGTCAACAATGGCAACTCACATATTTTGAAATTTTCTTGGTAAGATCTTTGCATCTGAACTGATAGGTCCAAGCACATGCTATGGTCCTTCAAAGATGGATTAACCTATCCATTTATATTTCTAATGTTTGTAGCAACACAAAAATAAAGGCAGAGCCTGGACTCTAATGGAGAATAACTAGTGACTTGTGTCATAGATCTACAGCAGCAATTCTAAACCAGGGTTCTATGGTAGCCTAGGGTCCCTCCGGAGGTTGCTAGGGATTCTTGAGCTGGGGCTAACTGACCTCCCAAATGATGGTTCCTGCATGGTTTTGCTCAAACGACCCTTGGAAAAGCCATTACACAGATGTATTGCCAGACGAGTCAAATTCCATTTGCTCTGTATTGTATGCTAGCCAAACACTGTATGTATTCTTCTGCATAACTATACAACTGGAAAAAAGATATAATTTACCATTGTTCATCCAGCAGTAGTTCCCAACCTTTCTTCTTCGCTTTATTACTAGAGAAATTCCAAGTGCTACCTGCTTTCTTCCAACACTTACTACACCAGTAAAACATTTTGTTTGTGCTCTGTGCAGTAATTAAATAATGTGCCAGTAAATTTTCTGTCACTATGTTAAGATAACTTTAGCAAATTATCTTACAGCTTAGGACGTTTCTACAAAGCAAGCTATTATTTGGAAAAGTGTCACGACTTCTAGTGATGTTTATCTTAGTGAATTGAATACCTTTCTCGTCTTAGGCTAGGATGTTGCACTTTTTATTTTATTTTACATTGTAATGTATGCAGAAGTTTTTTTTTTTTTTAATTCCAGTATAGCGTTCTTTATGAGCCATGTTTTATTCACTGCAATGTCAAAGGAACTCATATCACACTACACAAACTAATTCTATCCAAAATGGGGCTCATAATATTTCCACCCCTAGGTGCCCCTTCCCCTGATCTCTTTGTCAAGATCAATGGTACAACTATCAGTCCATCCCCACATGTCAAGGTGCTAGGGGTAACTCTGGACTCTGAACTATCCTTTCATCCAATCCCTGTCCAAATCATGCCACCTCAACCTCCACCATCTCCAGAATATGCCCTTTTTACCAATGACACCACAAAGCTTCTAATTCACTACCTGGTTATTTCTCGCCTCGATTACTGAGGCTATCCCCTCTTCAGTCCATCATGAATGCAGTTGCCAGACTCATCCACCTTACCAACTGCTCCGTGTCTAGTACCCCTCTCTGCCAATCCCTCCACAGGCTTCAGATCACCAAACTAATATGATTTAAAATACTAACAACAACTTACAAAGCCATCCACAACTCAGCCCCCAGCTACATCACTAACCTAGTCTTAAAATATCAACCAAACCGATCTCTTCGGTCTTTCCAAGACCTCCTGCTCTCTAGCTCCCTTGTCACCTCCTTCCATGCTCGCCTCCAGGACTTCACCCGAGCTTCTCCCATCCTTTGGAACTCACTTCCCCAATCTGTCCAACTATCTCCCAATCTATCCATCTTTAGAAGAACCCTAAAAACCCTCCTCTTCAAAGAAGCCTATCCTACTTCTAACTAATACACTGTGTGTTCACTTTCTCCATCAGCTCACCCCCCCCCCCCCCCCCACAGTTATTACCTTTTTTATTACTTGACCCTCCCACTTAGATTGTAAGCTGTAACAAGCAGGGCCCTCTGATTCCTCTTGTACCAAATTGTATTGTAATTGTAATGTCTGCCTTAATTTTGTAAAGCATTGCGCAAACTGTCGGCGCTATATACATCCTGTATAATTATAATAACTACACAAGGAGTATCAGAAAATCCTATAGCAAAACCGCTGGCCGTTCATGTGAGCATTCAGGAAAGCTTAAAGTAGAACTATAGGCAAAACTTTTTTTTTCATTTTGGATAGAGTAAGGGAGGGTTATAACCCCTGTCAGATCCCCCCCCCCCCCACACACACACACACTATCTGTGTCCCATTGCGAAGATTTCCCTTGACTTCCTGTCCCACAGCCAAACAGTAAGTGAGAGGAAATCCAGCAAATTAAGGGAATCCCTTGGGAACTAGTGTCCCCATTGAAAGATTCCTCCTCTTTTCTGGGGACAACCCAAAATTTGGGATTTTTGTTTACTTTCACTTTCAATGATAATGGTAAACAGGGCAAATAGAGAGGGTTATCCTCTCTAATTGGGGCACAAACAGCAAAACTGACAAGCGTTCTAATCCTGCTGTACTCCATTTTCTCAGGTTAAATTTCAGCTGATTCTTGCTGAATCAACCAAAATTGTGGATGGCCTTATTGACAAACGTTGATTTTTTTGTCATAGCTGGGTGGAACATTGTTTGCTGAACAATGACTGCATCCAATTAATATTCAAGTATTCTGTCAGATGCAGCTGCCGGCTGTCAGGATACAGTAGCCTCCAGGGGAGATTCCTCCATCCATAATGTTTTAAAAGAGAAGTTCAGGATTTAGAAAAAAAATGACACTTAGATTTGATGCTGCATACAGTGCCTTGAAAAAGTATTCATACTTGTGAGACCACTCTCTCTGACCCCTTAAAATTTTCCACATTTTGTAATGTTACAACCAAAAACGTAAATGTATTTTATTGGGATTTTATGTGACAGACCAACACAAAGTGGCACATAATTGTGAAGTGGAAGGAAAATGATAAACGGTTTTCAATTTATTTTACAAATAAATATCTGAAAAGTGTGGCTTATATTTGTATTCAGCCCCCTTTAGGCCCCTTTCACACGATCGGACCGTTCAGGTCCGCCTGTCAGTTTTGACGGCGGACCTGAACGGGCGCTCCATGTTAGTCTATGGAGCGTCGGATGTCAGCGGAGACATGTCCGCTGACATCCGACCCGGTCCGATCCGCTGAAGAGCAGACGGATGGCCCTACGTCCAGGTCCGTCGCTGGCGGATCGGGGGAGATCTGACGAAAATGGACACGCTGTCCGTTTTCGTCCGATCCCTCCATAGGCGGCAGCGGCACCTGACAAGCCCCTCCCCGCTCAGTGAGCAGAGAGGGACCTGTCATCCGCCGGCTCAGTGGAGATCAACGGACAGATCTCCTGCTGAGCCGGCGGACCGAGGCGGGCTCCGTAGAAACGGAGCCCGCCTCATGTGAAAGGGGCCTAACTCTGATACTTCTAACTAAAATCTAGTGGAACCTATTGCCTTCAGAAGTCACCTAATTAGTAAATAGAGTCCACCTGTGTGCAATTTAATATCAGTATAGATACAGCTGTTCTGTAAAGCCCTCAGAGGTTTGTTAGAGAACCTTAGTGAACAAATAGCATCATGAAGACCAAGGAACACACCAGACAGATCGGGGATAAAGTTGTGGAGAAGTTTAAAGCAGAGTCAGGATATAAAAAAATATCCCAAGCTTTGAACATCTCACAAAGCACTGTTCAATCCAGTGGCAGCCCGTCCATTAGGGGTGCCTGGGCGCTGCCCCCCTCTATCCATGGCCGCCACCCCCTAGTCATGCGTCCGGCCCCTTTCAGGAAACCGGGCGCATGAAATGAACAGCAGCGGGTGTTTTTTTTTTAAGCACCTGATTAGAGCTAGAGGTTCTAATAGGCTTCAAAATAGGTTGGGCTCCGAGCGCAGAGCATTGCGCTACGAGCCCACCCAGGTGTTACAACAGCGAATTAATATTCGCTATTGAAACACTGATCCTCAATCCGGCCAATCAGAGGTGGGATGAGGGACCTTTGGCAAGTTTCCAATGGATACTTGGAGGTATCAGCAATTACAGCATTTTTGTACTGTCCACCTAAAGGAGATTGGAAAGGTGGAACCTCTCTCTGACTTTCGAATCTCTTTGGCATAAACAGCCAGGGATGGTGGCTTGCTCTCTATCTCACATGGACTGTTGAATAGATGTAGTGTCACCACAGGCCTTAGATTTTTTGGGGAGTGGGAATCAGCGTTAGGGAGCCATTTCACAGACTTACAGAAAAGGAATATGTTAGAACTAGTACATACATCTTCTATAAACATTAAAACACAGGAAACAAATGATAAACTTTTGTCCAGGTGGTAAATGGTGCCCGAAGATGCTGGCCATCGAATACCCCTCAGTCTCAGATAGATGCTGGCAGGGCTGCAGGCAACAAGGCTTACATATTCACATCTGGTGGGAATGCCCTAAGATTAGGCTATTCCGGCCTGAGCTTAGGAATATGATTTCACAAATAATAATGGCCTCGATCAGGGACGACCCGGTGCAATGCCTCTTTCATGGTACCCAAAGTTCCATTAGGGCATATAAAAAGAGTATAGTTCCACAGTTGTTGATTGCAGCTAAAGGGCTAATTGTGGTCTATTGGAAAAAGCAGCAAGTACCTAAGATAGAACAATGGGCGAGACAGGTTAACAAAACTATGGAAGATGAGAAATGGGTTTGCACTAATAGTAATAGACTGTAAGAGTTCCACGCTAAATGGGAACCATGGGTTAACTACAGTACAGTGAACAGGAGTACATAGTTTCCTTTCCCATGAAGGTAGAGGACACTAAACCCCCCCCCCCCACATTCTTTTTTTTTTCTCTCCATGTAGTTGGTTATATGTTTGTTTATTGATTGTAAAAAGAAAAATGAATAAATAAAGATTATAACATTCTTTTAAAAAGAAGTGGATCTGAGACCTGTTTTCGGATTGGCTGAAAAGAGAAGAGGCCGCTGAGGAGGAGGGTGGAAACAGAAGCTGCCACCACCGTGATGCCCATGGAGAGCAGGAGAAGGGGAATCCGCCGCTGAGCAGGGGAAGTCGCTGGTGAAGCCCGAGAGAAGTGCTGCTCACCATAGATAGGGTAAGTGCTCCAGACCTGACTGACCGTGGGGGTGGCAATATTGTTTGCCGCCCCCCCAAACATAATTACCACCGGCTGTCACTGGTTCAATCCATAATCCGAAAATGGAAAGAGTATGGCACAGCTGCAAACCTACCAAGACATGGCCGTCCACCTAAACTCACAGGCCGGGCAAGAAGAGCATTAATTAGAAAGCAGCCAAAAGGCCAATGGTAACTCTGGAGGAGCTGCAGAGATCCACAGCTCAGGTGGGAGAATCTGTCCACAGGACAACTATTAGCCATGCACTCCACAAATCTGGCTTTTATGGAAGGGTGGCAAGAAGAAAGCCATTGTTGAAAGAAAGCCATAAGAAGTCCTGTTTGCAGTTTGCGAGAAGCCATGTGGGGGACAGAGCAAACATGTGGAAGAAGGTGCTCCGGTCAGATGAGACCAAAATTGAACTTTTTGGCCTAAAAGCAGAACGCTATGTGTGGCAGAAAACTAACACTGCACATCACCCTGAACACACCATGCCCACCGTGAGGGACAGGGAAGCTGGTCAGAGTTGATAAGAAGATGGATGGAGCCAAATACAGGGCAATTTCGTTCGTCGGACTAGCATACAGACGAGCTGACTTTTAAATAGGAACTGGGTCCGGCAGAGTTGCGACGTAAAGATTTGAAACATGTTCCAAATCTAAAGTCCGTCAGCTTTTCGGCCGAAAAAGTCTGCTGCAGGTCCGATGAAGCCCACACACGGTCGAATTGTCCGCCGGACTCGGTCCGTCGGACCAGTCTGGTCGAAGAGTCCACTCGTGTGTATGCGGCATTAGAGTCTGCAAAAGACTTGAGACTGGGGCCGAGGTTCACCTTTCAGCAGGACAATGACCCTAAACATACAGCCAGAGCTTCGAAGGAATGGTTAAGATCAAAGCATATTCATGTGTTAGAATGGCCCAATCAATCATTGTACTGGACGGTATACTGCTGGATGGTTCGAGGACCCCTGCTCCTATACTTACCGCTACAAGAACGTATTCATTGGGAATTTATGGTGGAAGTATTTGAATAGGGTTCACATACCCCACATTTCGTATGGTGCATCCCTGGCTTGATCTCCCCTTTTTTCCTTTTGGATTTAATACCATTGAGATCGATTTTGACCTTTACTTGGTGGATCTACTGCCTTGGGGAGGCTCCCGGGTTGACGCGGCCTGGGTGGACCAGTGTGGATGGGGGGGACCAGTTGCTTGCCCCAGTCTCCGTTTGGACGTTGGGGTGATATGTGCCCGACGTGGTCGCCACCACGACTCCAGCATTAGGACTTTCAATTTGATATGTTTAGTGTGACTCTTCTTCACTAAATTCCCCTGATGAAGGGACGGCCTGTCAAGTCCCAAAACGCGTAGGGCTGTGCTGAAGACCTTCCAAGCATCACTATCATATCATACTATTGCTTTTAAAGTTTCTATATTTTGTATATTCTTTTTCTATATGATTTTTGCTGTTTTTGTATATGTTAGTTTGTACGAATAAATTGTTTTTTTTATATACTGATGTTGCTGTTAAAGTCCCATTTTCCTTTGGGGGTACCTTTATTTTTTCCTTCCTAGGGATGTTGGCAACTTTCGTGGTCTAGTTTGATGGTTCCCCTTTTTAGAATGGCCCAATCAAAGTCCAGACCTAAATAAAATTGAGAATCTGTGGCATGATTTGAAAATTGCTGTTTACAGACGCTCTCCATCCAATCTGACAGAACTTGAGCTATTTTACAAAGGAGAATGGGCAACAATTTCACTCTCTAGATGTGCAAAGCAGGTAGAGACATACCCAAAAAGACTTGCAGCTATAATTGCAGCAAAAGGTGGTTCTACAAAGTATTGACTCAGGGGGACTGAATACAAATGCATGGCACACTTTTCAGATATTTATTTGCAAAAGATTTTGAAAACCATTTATCATTTTTCTTCCACTTCACAATTTTGTCACATAAAATCCCAATAAAATACATTTACGTTTTTGGTTGTAACACAACAAAATGTGGAAAATTTCAAGGGTATGAATACATTTTCAAGGCACCTTTGGGATGAATTAGAGCGGAGACTGCGGGCTAGGTCTTCCCGTCCACATCAGTGCCTGACCTCACATATGTGCTTCTGGAAGAATGGTCAAGCATTCCCATAGACACACTCCTAAACCTTGTGGACAGCCTTCCCAGAAGAGTTGAAGCTGTTATAGAGGCAAAGGGTGGGCTAACTCAGTATTGAACGCTACAGACTTATGCCCTGTACACACGGTCGGACTTTGTTCGGACATTCCGACAACAAAATCCTAGGATTTTTTCCGACGGATGTTGGCTCAAACTTGTCTTGCATACACACGGTCACACAAAGTTGTTGGAAAATCCGATCGTTCTAAATGTGGTGACGTAAAACACGTACGTCAGGACTATAAACGGGGCAGTGGCCAATAGCTTTCATCTCTTTATTTATTCTGAGCATGCGTGGCACTTTGTCCATTGGATTTGTGTACACACGATCTGAATTTCCAACAACGGATTTTGTATCCTGCTCTCAAACTTTGTGTGTCGGAAAATCCGATGGAAAATGTGTGATGGAGCCTACACACGGTCGGAATTTCCGACAACAAGGTCCTATCACACATTTTCCGGCGGAAAATCCGACCGTGTGTACAGGGCATAAGACTGGGATGCTATTAATGTTCACATGTGTGTAAAAGCAGGCATCCCAATACTTTTGGTAATATAGTATATGTGGGTGCCTTTATTATTTTTTGCAAAAGGTAGACTGAGCCCTTAAGCATAGATAGAGAAATCTATTAGATGTCACTCGTTCAGCCCATGAAAAAAGTCTATATGTGTATGGCTAGCCTGTCAGTACAAAGAATGGAAGCAGTAACAGCAACAAAATACATGCTGGGAAGTAGATCTAGCGCACATGGTCACCTTAACCCATTTCCAGGGTGTCAAGAACCCGACCTTAGGGGGAGGATCATCAGGCAGCCCTGGATTTAGGAGAAACGATACCATATGTGCAGCATTCAGGATCTGCCCACCTCCAGAGGAAGAAGATCTGGAAGAGGACTTGTGACATCATGCAAACAAACTGAAGACACCTGGAAGAAAGTTATGTATGAAGATTAAAAAAGAGTGTGGGGCAGGAGACAACTGGAATAGCTCTTTAACATAGAAAGTTAAAATAATGCACTGCATCCCCTGCAATATGCTCTGTATTTAATATAGTACTATATAGTATATTTAAAATGAATAAAACATACACATACTGTAACTTTGACAAGAACGATGTAAATTAATCTCAAGCAGGAGTGTTCTTATCTCTGTAGTTACTAATTCCTGAGTAATATGTGAAAATTCCCTGTGATAAGATTAAAAGCATTTGCTGAATATAAGCAGCTTGTTTTATGACTTGACATAAACAATGTTCTTTGCTTTTAATGCCACAAGTGTAATGAGTCTGAACACTAAGACGACAACAAAACATGTATACTCTGTATGATACTGTGTGCTTACACCAAAATAAATGATATTCTATATAACGGTGACTACGGGTTTTGTGTTGCCAGTTATCAGTGACTACAGGTGATTTTTATTTCTATGAGTCAGAAACAGGTGTTTGTATACCTACTGTATAAGTATGTTCAAAGATCATTTTTTCAGTTTTGGATAGAGTGGGGAGGTTAGACACTTTATAAAGTTCGTAGAGCTTTGTGTCCCTGCTGGGCAGATTTGTCCTTTCACCCCCATCCTGTTCAGGCCAATGTCCAGCTTTCAGCATTGTCGCACTTCAATTGACAATTTTTTTCATTTTTTTCACACAAATAGAGCTTTCTTTTGGTGGTATTTAATTACTAGGGTTTTTATTTTTTGCTAAAAAAACTAAAAAGATTAACAATTTTTGAAAAAAAAAAAAAAGCTTTTCTTAGTTTCTGTTATAAAATTTTGCAAATAAGTACATTTTTCTTCTCTACTGATGTATGCTGATGAGGTTGCACTGATGGGCACTGTTGGGCAGCACTGATGAGGTGGTTACTGATGGGCACTGACAGGCAGCACTGATAAGCTGCACTTATGAGGTGGTTACTGATGGGCACTGATAGGCAGCACTGATAAGCTGCACTTATGAGGTGGTTACTTATGGGCACTGATAGGCAGCACTGATAAGCTGCACTTATGAGGTGGTTACTGATGGGCACTGATAGGCAGCACTGATAGGCTGCACTGATGGGGCTGCTCTGGTAATCAGGGCAATGATGATCAGTGTAAATAAAGTAATCACCGTGCCCTTTCAGACTTGTCGGTTATCAGCTTTCCTCACACAGACACAGAGTTTGAGGAAAGGAATGCCGATAACCGGCAAGTCTGTTTACATGTGAGCAGCTGTGATTGGACACATCTGATTACATGGCAAAGGGCTGCTGTGATTGGCCCATTACCATGATCTGTGATCAGCTGAGTCCAGAGGATACAGCAGTACTCTATATTCCCATTGCACACGTTCCTGGAAAACCTCTCAAGGGTTTGGGTGCTGCAGCAACAACCAGCTAGGAACTGGTTCAGAAGTCACAAGGAAAATGTTTGCCAGCACACCATGGATCAATAAGGAAGCGTCCAAGCGAATATATGTGTTATATGTTAATAGTACATTGTATACCCTGGTATGTTTTGGTCGTTAGAGGTGCCCATCTAGTAGTTTTTTGAAATTATCGATGCTCCCTGCTGAAACCACTGTTGTGGAAGAGAATTCCACATCTATACTGCTTGTACAGTAAAGAATCCTTTGTGCAATTTAAGGTTAACTTGCTTCTCTTCTAATTTTAGTGGATGCCGCGTGTCTTTTTAAATTCCCTTTCACTGAAAAGTTTTTTCCCTATTGTGGGGTTACTAGTTTGGTATTTTTACATTGAAATCATATCTCCTCTCAAGTGTCTCTTCTCCAGAGAGAATAGGTTCAATGCTTGCAGTCTTTCCCCATAGCTGAGATCCTCCCATCCCTTTATTAGCTTTGTTGCACTTCTCTGGACCATCTCCAGTTCCAGCACACCCCTCCTAAGGACCGGTGCCCATAACTGGACGGCATACTCCCGGTGCGGCTGGACCAGAGTCTTGTAGAGTGGGAGAATTATTGTTTTATCTTTGGAGATAATCCCCTTTTTTAATGCATGCCAATATTCTGTTGGCTTTGCTTGCAGCAGCTTGCTGAGCCTGTCATCTACTAGGACCCCCAAGTCCTTTTCCATCCTAGATTCCCCAGAGGTTCTCCCCCTAGAGCAGGGATATGCAATTAGCGGACCTCCAGCTTTTGCAGAACTACAAGTCCCATGAGGCATAGCAATAGAATTGCATATCCCTGCCCTAGAGAGTAAATTGTATTCATATTTTTGGCTCCCAAATGCATTATTTAAAATTTTTCAACATTAAACCTCATTTTCCATGTAGTTGCCCACCCCATTAATTTGTTTAGATCTTCTTGCAAGGTTTCCACATCCTGCGTAGAAGTTATTGCCCTGCTTAGCTTTGTATCATCCACAAATACTGAGATTGAGCTGTTTATCCCATCCTCCAGATAGTGCTGTCGGGAAACAATTAAAGTTTCTAACTGAGACAGAAAGCGAAGGGGAAAGCCCTCATTTTGGAGCTGTCACTAGTTGAAGGTAAATCTTCCAATGTGGACCCCTTTTCCAGTAACAACCGTCCAGGAAGAAGAATACCCCTCCTTTTAGAAAGAGTTCCTCTGACTTCTTCTTGGGTGTCTAGGACAGGAAATGAAGGGAGGTCTCCCTAAAAGGAGACAGTGAACAAAAAATAAACGACAGGAGTTTTAACCTTCCTTATTCTATCCAAAACTGAAAAGGTTTCAGTGTTACCTACACTTTAACACAAACCGGTCATAAAAAATAATTCAGGGAGCTAACATTGCGGAGCTCCTTCTGATAATGCTAACTTATTGGCTGTGTTGCTGGGACTCTGAGGTAATTGCTTTTCCAAGTCACTGCCCTGTATCAAGTATACATATTCTGTGAATGAGGCAAAATTTGAGCTGTGGGTGGCCCTGCTGTGGAAATAAGTAAGCCGAACAGTGCCTGCAACCAATCAGCTGAAGTCACTCTTCAGTTATTCAGACAGCCGTGGGAAATTTGTCCATCTACACAGTTTCCTCAGCAGGCAGAACGAGAGAAATCTTTACCTGTTTTTCCAGCTTTAGACATTTTTTGATGCATACTTATTCTGGTTAACAGTTAACAGGGCTAAAGCATGAGGGTCAGCTTGCCAACCTACTAGCAAGCACTTGTGAAGTCCGCAATGGAGCATCCCACATCTCTTTAAACTGTTACTAAACCCACAACAGTAAAATCAGTCTGTATATGCAGAATAGCATGCTTGTTATACTTGCTGTGGAACTTAAGGGGTTAATCCTCTGCATTGTGTAAAAAGGCTCTTTGACACTATATGTACAGATCCTTCCCTCCTGCACTGTCTATCTTGGCAAGGCCATATAATACAGTGAAGGTAGCCGTCCTGCACATGCTCAGTTTAGTCTCTATTGCTGGAGAGAACATTTCCTGTTTTAGTTGAACTGTTCAAGTCACATGATATTGACATCACACATGTGGGCGTGTATACAGGCTGTAGTGGAAATCTCCTCCTACCTGGAAACTCAGCACTGGACCAACTGTGCAGTTTATCATGAGACCGTGGTATACAGATCAGCAAAAAAGGTATATAGTGGCAAGTATTTTAATGTAAAAAGAAAATTTATAAGCTGTGGGCACTGTGGAGGGGCAAGAGGAACTATTTTCATATTATTGGGTTTAGTAACACTTTAATGCCGCGTACACACGAGTGGACTTTACGGCAGACTTTGCCCGGCGGACTTTTCGACGGACTTTACGGCGAAATTTCTGAATGAACGAACTTGCCTACACACAATCCACCAAAGTCCGTCGAATTTGTACGTGATGACGTACAACCGGACTAAAACAAGGACGTTCATAGCCAGTAGCCAATAGCTGCTCCAACGCGTTTCTATCCATCGAACTAGCATACAGACGAGCGGACTTTTCGACCGGACTCGATTTCGACGGATTGATTTAAAACATGTTTCAAATCGAAGTCCGTCCAACTTTTGAGAAAACAAAGTCTGCTGGAGCCCACACATGATCGAATTGTTAGACGAAATCCAGTCCGCCGGGCAAAGTCTGCCGTAAAGTCCGCTCGTGTGTAGGCGGCATTAGTATAACTAAATGCACGTTTTTTGGTTCTCTTGGTTTTTATGTTATTGTGCAGCGCACCACGGGCTCCAAAAAAAAAAAGGCAACAAACTGCTTTGCTAAAACTGGAGAGTACAAAATCTGGTGCAACTGTGCATAGAAATAAATCAGCTTCCAGGTTTTCTGGTCAAAGCTTAAGCCAGCCATACATGGGCCAAATTCCAAAAGAATTTTCTTTTAAAAATTGTAACTAAGAATATTCTTTTGAATTTCGCACCATTAGTGGGCCGCAACAACGGCAATTTTGGTGCGGCCATTGAATTTGAGTGATCAGGCATGTTGGAAATTTTTTGATAAACAAATGAATTTCTAATTAATGATGGGAGAATCGTGCAAGAAATATAATCAAAAAAGAAATGCACATGAACTGTGACCTGGAAAGAAAAGAAGATTCCCAGCCATAAAATGTATTTTCTGTAGCAACATGAGATGAAATTGAAGGCTTGGTTGGTCGAATTTCAAAATCAATGGTGGCACCATCGGATTACAAACAACACTAAATTTCAGATTTCTGAAAGAAAATTTGTTCGGAATTCGACCCATGTATGGCCTGCATTAAGTGGACAAGCTGAAGTTAGAAGCTGATTGGCTACCATGCACAGCTGCACCAGGTTTTGCACTCTCCAGTTTTAGTAAATAAGCCCCACTATTTTTTCATTTTGTATAGAGTGAAGAGGGACTAGAACACTGAGAGTAAAACTGAAAGAAAATCCCAAATTTTGGGTTGTCACCAGAACAGGAATAAAGGGACTATCTTCCAGTTGATGACACAACTTCTGGTAACAACCAGGAGTTCCCTCACTTTGGTAGAGATTTCCTCTCACTTGCTGTTTTGGGAAATCCCCCCAATGGGACACAGATGGCAAAAACAGACAGAAGTTATAACTCTCCCCCAGTCTTTCAAAAACAAAAACGAAAAAAGTTTTGGCTTTAGTACAATATATGTCCATATATAAATCTCGGAGAAAAAAAATGAAAGTGATTTTCCTCCTACCACCTTCTTTTTCACTTTACGGAAATGCTACCATCCACGTAAACTCACTAATCATCATTCTTTTATCCTGTAAATTAATTTCAGATTGCGGAAATCAAAACAACCCACAGTCATTCTTTCCTGAAATAGCATTAAAGTGATTGTAAAGGCTTGTATTTTATTTTTTTTTAAATAAAAAACATATACTTACCTCCACTGTGCAGCTCATTTTGCACAGAGTGGCCCCGAACATCGTCTTCTGGGGTCCCTCAGCTGCTCTTCCCCGCATCAGATAACCCCCTAGGACAGTGATGGCGAACCTTGGCACCCCAGATGTTTTGGAACTACATTTCCCATGATGCTCCTGCACTCTGCAGTGTAGCTGAGCATTATGGGAAATGTAGTTCCAAAACATCTGGAGTGCCAAAGTTCTCCATCACTGCCCTAGGAGAAACGGGGGTTTACCTTGCGGGTGCGCTCCCGAGTCCAGCATTTGCGTCCTTAGACACGAATGCCGGACTCGACCCTGCCACCCCGGTGCCCGCGTCATTGGATTTGATTGACAGCAGTGGGAGCCAATGGCTGCGCTGCTATCAATCTATCCAACCAAGAGCTGGGACCCCGTGGAGAGAGGGACAGCAGGTCCCCGGCGAGCGAAATACGGGGCTCAGGTGTGTAAAATGGGAGGCTAGGGGGCCGGTCAGTGCCAGGTGTTTTTTCACCTTAATGCATAGGATGCATTAAGGTGAAAAAAAACAAGGGTTTACAACCCCTTTAAAGCGTTTTTTTTTTTTTTTTTTTTTTGTAAATTTATAAAAATAAAAATGTTAATGAATTTAGAAATATACATACAGTAATTTTGTAATGTAGCATTGATATTTGATTTTGTTAAGGATGTTAGGCTGAAGCCTAGATCAAGCAGTCTTTGAAACAAACTGCTACAATTCTATTTCAAGCTGCTGCAAAGGGACTATACAAATCAGATCTTGCAGGGACTTTCCAGGAAACCAGAGCCTGATGGCGCTGAACTGTATCTGCAGCCTCCAAGGTCAGCCTGGGATGACAAATGGCTTATGTAGCTTCTCTTGAGGCGAAGAGGTGGAGCTTTCTGCAGTTATCTGAATGGTGTGTCCTGTACCATACATGTTATGAAACTCTCCTGCCAGACCTCTTCATAGAAACTGAACAGGAGCTGAGATTTCCAGATAGTGCCGTAGCAGAGGGTGCTTTCCATTCCAAGACTTTAGAATCTGCAACAGCATTCAGATAAACACCTTTACTTACCTCTTTATATTCTTTCACTTTAACTTGTCTTATGTACCTGAACTGGACCCCTCTTAAACTGTCACATTTTCATGGATCACCCCCCCCCACCCCCCATAAAAAACACATCTGGTTTGCTACTCAAGATTACAAAACCACATTGCTTTTGGTAAAGTGGGGTTGATTTACTAAAACTGGACAGTGCAAAAGTTGGTGCATAGAAACCAATCAGCTTCTATGTTTTTTTGTCGAAGCTTAATTGAATAAGCTGAAGTTAGAAGCTGATTGGCTACCATGCACAGCTGCTCCAGATTTTACACTCTCCAGTTTTAGTAAATCAATCCCTGAGTTCTATAGAAAGCTATGTACGATTGCAGACAGGGCTTAAAGTGTAGCTCCACCTTTGCAGACAAATTTGAGAAACCCCCACTATGTCTGTTTTGGGTTCCTATTCACACATCATATTTTGAAAAAAAAAAAGAGAAGTGTGTCTTCCCTTTTTAGGGTTTTATGTATAAATTTGTCCCAAAGAAACAGCTAATGTGACCATAACAGACAATGAGGGAGGTTTTATTTTACCGTGTATTAAAACATAGGAGATTTACTAAAACTGGAGCACTCAGAATCTGATGCAGCTGTGCATGGTAGCCAATCAGCTTCTAACTTCAGCTTGTTGAGTTAAGCTTTGATAACAAAACCTGGAAGCTGATTGGTTACCATACAGAGCTGCACCAGATTTTGCAATCGCCAGTTTTAGTAACCCCCCCCCCCCCCATCATGTACCACTTAAGACTAGTGGGCGTTATTTACTAAAGCTGGAGAGTGCAAAATCTGGTGCAACTCTGCATAGAAACCAATCAGCTTATAGTTTTTTTTTTTTTTTCAAGGCTTAAATGAACAAGCTGATTGGCTACCATGAACAAATGCACCAGATTTTGTCCTCTCCAGTTTTAATAAATCTCCCACATCACGTACCACTCAAGACTAGGGGGCGTTATTTACTAAAGCTGGAGAGTGCAAAATCTGGTGAAGCTCTGCACAGAAACCAATCAGCTTCCAGGTTTTTTTTTGTCAAAGC
The DNA here is from genome assembly GCA_037952925.1 of Lithobates clamitans. Classification (NCBI taxonomy): domain Eukaryota; kingdom Metazoa; phylum Chordata; class Amphibia; order Anura; family Ranidae; genus Lithobates; species Lithobates clamitans. Next base: position 3,359,424 of record JBBGZY010000239.1, read on the forward strand.
TTAATTGAACAAGCTGTTAGAAGCCAATTGGCTACCATGCACAGCTGCACCAGATTTTGCACTCTCCAGTTTTAATACATCTCCCCCATCACGTACCACTCAAATCTAGGGGGCATTATTTACTAAAGCTGGAGAGTGCAAAATCTGGTGCAGCTCTACATAGAAACCAATCAGCTTCCAGTTTTTTTTTTTTGTCAAAGCCTAATTGAACAAGCTGATGTTAGAAGCCGATTGGCTACCATGTAGAGCTGCACCAGATTTTGCACTCTCCAGTTTTAGCAAATCAACCCCAATGGGTGCACATCTAGTTTACAACTAAAAATGGAGATCTGCCAGCATGGTAAATGATGCTAATAACTATAAAGTTGGTGCTATCCCAATTTTGCAAACATGGAAATACACATTATAATTGCTATAATTTGCATATACCTCTGTATTTTACTATTATCATGGCTAATACACATTGAAAAAAATAATTATTATTATTGTTTAATTATTAATAAAGAACAGAGCCTCCTATTCCTAAATGTATGGGCAAGCGAAAGTAAGCCATTATTTCCTATGCATCCATTGTGATGTTAACTGTTCGACTATCACTCTGTATACTGAATTCTTAGAAATTTCCTAGACAGCAGAACAAGCTCTGACAGTCGCTCATTACTTGGAGGAATGGCCTGCCAAGATTTTATTTCCCTACTTTCACTGTACGTGTTCAGAATAGGAGCTACGCTGTTAACATTTTGGATACTTTTTTTTTTTTTTTTTTTCCCTGACTACAAGGACCAATACTGTTCGTTTCAGTCCATAGCTCCTCCTCTGCAACAGTCACAGCACTAGGAAGACTCAGCAGCTCAAAAACACATGCATGCACAATAATAAAGACAAAAACCAATCAAAATTTAAGGGTTCAGTTCCAGCTGATTTTATTTCCTTTTAAAAAAAAGTTTATTTACAGAAGTATATCAACAATCTGACAGGCAGTGAAATAAACATGGTTAGCTGGCATGAAGATATTGCCTCAAATCTTTTGTTTTGTGGCTTGATGGTTAAGACAAAAAAAAAAAAATTATTTCATACGGCATATTGCACAGGATGGATTACAAAAAAAGTTGTTTTAAAAAATTATGTTAAAAACAGAAGCTACCTCATTCGGCAGAAGTTCTAGTGCCTGTCGTTTAATACATACATAAACACACAATCTTTTTTTTTTTTTTTGTCTTTTTTTTTTCTTATTATAATAGACTTAAATGTACAAAGATGTTTTCACTTTCTTTTTTTTTTTTCTTAAAACACAATAGCTAGAAACCTGAATACATATGCTATCATCATGCCAAAAGAGACTAAAACAATCATAGTTTAGCGACAAGTATAAAGGATTAAATAGTCAAATACGAGAATGAAAAACGCAGTACATAGTGTCGCGAACTCAAATCGGCATTTAGATAGGTCCAGTGGTTTAAAACGGCACGGTTTTTTTTTTTGTAATATAAAAAAGTGCAAAAAACGTGTTCTAGAAGTTAAAGCTACAGGATCCCTTTTTTTTTTTTTTTTTTGCTTACAATGTGCACTTGGTTGCTTTTAAAGCATCTGAATACAGACTAGCTTAGTTAACCCATTGGAGCTAAAAGGGACATCTACAATATGTGCTCCCCAGCAGTAAAGGGCTACAAAAAGCAAGCATCTGATAATACAGGAGATTGGCGTAGCATTAGAATAAAAAAAAAAATAAAATAAAGCGGGTGGCCCAATGTTCTACCCCTGCGTTTACCTACTGGAAACAGGCAAATAAACATTGCTCCTTTCTTCTCCTCGAAGTTTTAACAGTGCCCAACAAAACGTGCTTGCCAATATTCCACTATGGAGGTGGCTGCACAATACCATAAAGTAAAAAATAAAAAGTACAGATATAAAGAGCTATATAAATACTACACATGATTATTAATACAGAGGATTTTTTTTTTTTTTAGTTTTCAACCGACATACAGTGTATTAGCAATACTCTGGAGGTGCAAGTGCACTAGGCTTGGAAGGGATGCTGTGACTTTAAGAAGCCTGCAGATTGAAGTGTGTAAACATGGAGTAAATAGGCTGGTTTCACTTTTTTTTTTTTTCTTTTTTATTATTTGTTTTTTTGAGATATCAACCAGCCTCCCTGTTTGTAGTTTTGTCAGGAAAAAGTCAGAACTGCAATTGACACCGGTTTAAACACCCCCTTTATATATTTTTTACAAAAATACACTGAGAAAATAATCAAACGTTTTCATCTCTCTTCATTCTTTTTTTTTTGTTTTTGTTTGTTTTTTTTAAAAGTGTCAAAAGTCTACATTTAAATATAAAAAATTAAAAGTTAAAACTCTAGCCCTTCAGTGAAGGAGACATAAAAAACGGTGTGAATTTGGGGAAATGGGAGGGGGAGAAGATCTACTAAAAAAAAAAAAAAAAATAGATATATATATATATAAAATAAAAAGGTAAAAAAAAAAAAGTTTGGCCAGTATAAATATGTCCACATATAAAATGATATCTGATTACATTTACAAAAGGGGTGAAGAGGAGGGGGGGGGGGGCTTTATGGATCACCAATGAGAAAGGGAACCCAAAAAAAGAAAAACAGTCTTTTCATTTACATCTACTGAGTAAATAAACATACATACTCTGAGAAAAAATTTGGTCCTGAATTATTTTGTTTAGTCCAGCACAGATTTGAGTTGCGTTTGAATCCTTGAAGAGTTAAAAAAAAAAAAATGAAAAAAAAAAAGCTGGTGATTTTTTTTTTTTTTTTTCTTAGGAATCAAACATAGCGCCATCTATCTGCTTTATATTATCCTAACACTAAAAAAAACTGTTCAACAGTCTTACAGAAACCTTAAAAAGATAAGACAGAATAACATGCTATATTAACCCACCAGTGAAAGAATCCAACACCACCGCCGTTCTGGGCGAAAGACAATCGCCCTATTTTTACCCCCCCCCCCTCCCCCCGGTACCACATAAATATGTAACTTGGTGTAGTTCAAAAAAAAAAAAAAAGAGCTGTCTTACTTCCCAAAGTAGTGTCCTTAAGAAAAAGTCCATTTTTTTCTTGGATGATCAAAAAATAAAAACCTAGGTGACCCAAAGGGTTGCCATATCCTTCTCCGAACGTGCAAATCCATTACAGTCTGGTAACGACTACAAAAAAAAGAATAAAAAGGTAAAACGCTTCCCGCATCCAAGGAAAGTGATCTGTGGGGGTCTGGTGGCCCCCCCTTTATAATAAAAAGGTATCAGTTTTTTTTTTTCTCTTTGTGCTCCTTCCTTCTCCTCTCCTTTTTGGAAGGTAAAAAAGCTGCACTGGCTTTTGGAAAAAAAAAAGGGGGGGTGACCGCTCTCTCTCCCCCCCCCCATCATCTCTGAGAACTTGTCGCTGTGTGCAGCCCCTATAAGTGCCTTCTTCACTGTTTTTTTAAAAAATAAAAAGGAACATCTTCTGAATTTTTATTTTTCAGTTGTCCCCCAAGCAGGGATTCGAACCCACGAAGAGCCCTTGAAAGCTTTGACTAAGTCTGTTTCTCTACCGACTGAGCTATCCGGGCTGGAGTAGTGGAGAGTGAGGCAGAGCGGGCACACGTCCCTCCAGAGGAGCCCGTGACCTGTGTGCTGTGCGGGCGGGCTGGCTGGCGGGCGGACAGGCGGGAACCCCCCTCCTATTAGATTCTATATATAACAGAGAGTGTCGGCCGGGCTCAGTAGGTGAACACCAGGTTGGAGATGCTGGACTCCAGCCAATCCCCGGAGATCATCTCGCTCACCTCCGGGGTACAGTAGTCCGGGAAGTCGAAGTGAGAGCCGGAGCCGGCCTCCAGGTTAAAGTCCAGGTCCCTGTCCAGGGCCGAGGTGCTGAAGCCGCCGCCGCCTCCTCCCAGGGCCATGCTATCGAAGCCGGGGCTGGGGTTGAGCTCCAGGAACTCGTCTTCCAGCTCTTCGTCCGAGGAGGAGGCCGGGGAAGAGGACGAGGAGGAGGCTGAGGAGGAGGAGGAGGAGGAGGCGGGAGAGGAGGAGGCTGAGGAGGAGTGAGGTGATCCGGGAGAAGTGTTGAGGGAGCCGGCTCCGTCCTCGTACAGGCTCAGGGGGTCAGTGGCCTCAGTGCTTAGTGTAGGACTGGCGGGGACGGCCATTGGTGAGGAGAAGATATACAGGCGAGGTTTGGCCTTCTTATTGGTGGCGGGAGTCCGGGACTTGTATAGGGAATGATGGTCCAGGACACACGGCTGTTCAGGCACAGCTTTCCCCCCTAGTAGAAGCTTCGGCTTGCTGCACAGCTTGGCCCCCCCACCACCTCCTCCTCCTCCGCTCTTCTTCACCGCAGGCTTCGGGCTCCCGCAGCCCTTGTCCCCCCCACCTCCGCCGGCCTTGGAGCCGCTGCTTCCCCCTCCTCCTCCGCCGCCGGCCTTCACCTTTTTCCGGGGCCGGTACTTGTAGTCCGGGTAGTCGGCCATGTGCTTGAGGCGCAGCCGCTCGGCCTCCCTGATAAAAGGGATCTTATCTGTGTCCTTTAGCTGCTTCCATCTCTTCCCCAGCCGCTTGGAGATCTCAGCGTTGTGCATGTCCGGGGATTGCTCCATGATCTTCCTCCGCTCGATCTGAGACCACACCATGAAGGCGTTCATCGGCCGCTTGATGTGCCCGCTCGGGGTCTTACACCAGCTCGGGTCGTCAGCTTTCCCCCCGGTGGAGGCGGTGGAGCCCGGGGTAGGGGACGAAGCCATGTCCAGCTCCAGGCCGGCGCCGGACTCCGAGCTCTCTCCGGCCAATAATGCCTCGGTGTTCTCGGCGGTACCGCTCTGCTGAACCATGCTGGCTGAGGGTGCTGGGGGCATCCAACAACGGGGACTCTTTACTGGCCCCTCCGGCCACCGACAGCCATGGTGTGTCTCTGTGACTTTATTAGAGAGGAGGACTGGGAGGAGGAGGAGGAGAAGAGAGAACGCTCCGCTCCGGGAGGAAGAACAACGTTCATATAGATCCGGCCAGGAGCAGTCCTGAGTGTACACTGCTATGTATAGACGGCATGTATGTGCACAACACTGAGCCTCCTCACACTGCTAACAGCTCGCTTCTATTCCGCCTCGCGTCCCTTTATCCCTTCCCCGAGCGCGTCTCCGCCAATCCAGGACTGTTTCCAACGCTCCCTCGTGCCAAGCTCCGCCCGCCCGCTCCTCATTGGCTGGGAACGCGATGCAATAATAATCACCGCGTGCAATGAGAAGCTCCAGAGCTGACCTCATTCCGATTCACACACAGCAAACTTTCCTGCGAGGCCGGGGGAGAGAGAGAGAGCGAGAGAGATGTGTGTGTGTAATATATATATATATATATATAGATCTATAGGTGTGTGTGTGTACATCATCTGTATACACGGTGCACACCTACCGATCTCACTCTATACACCATCATCGCCTGTCTATAGACACACCTACCTACCAATCTCTACACACATCTATGGGTACATACCTCATCTTCTGTATACATATACAGTGCTCACCTACCGATCTCATTGTATCTATGGATATAGATGTGTATGTATACACTGTACAGATCATGGTCTATGTACACACACACCTATGTATCCAAATCATGTCTTTATATACACTGCTTACTTACTGATCTGAGTGGACATATGTGTGTGTATTTCTCATCATCTGTCTGTACATAGATAGATCTATGTGTATGACTTACCATGTTTATATATATATATATAAAGAGAGATCTCTATGTGTGTGCATGCACCTCATCATCTGTATAAATACTCAGTGCTTACCTCACAGTCTGCTTGTACCTATGTATCTCTCTCTATCTATACACCATACACATCATCATCTGTATATACACACATTGTTTATCTCCTATATATGTACCTGTGTTCATAGATCTGTAATTACCTGCTTATCTGAGTGTACCTATGTATAGTTCTCTATGTGTGTGTATACACCTTTGTATAGCTCTCCATGTGTGTATACACCTCTCTGTATAGATGTCTATGTGTGTGTCTAGTCTTCCTATCAGTATAGCCCAGCCTGCAGTGGTCCCCAGTACAGGTCATACACGCTGCTCTCTCCCTCTTCTCTCTCTCTGCACCCAGGCAGGATCTTGTCTACATGTCTCTGCCATGAGATGAGAGCAGACTGCTGTATATGGAGCTGTCAGTAATGACAGTCCAGACACATGTACAATATATATGTGTAGTGTGAGAGATGCAGACAGTACTATGTGTACACACTTCATGTCTCCCATTCTTCATGTGTAGTGAAGGGGTGTGTGATCAGTCACCTAGTGCTGGTGTTCTGGGCTCCTCTGTCTATATGACAGTTGTATGTGCTCTCTCTCCTGTGTACAAACCTCATGGAGGGTGTGTGATCAGTCACCTAAGACTAGTCTGTATTGGGCTCCTCTGTCTATAGAATGACAGTTCCCTGTGCTCTCTCTCTCTTGTGGGTGTGTGATCAGTCACCAGGGACCGTTCTCCTGTATCGGGCTCCTCTCTATAGGATGACAGGTCCCCGTGTAGATGTGGGTGTGAGATCAGTCACCTAAGACTGGTGTTCTGTATTGGGGTTCTCTGTCTATAGAATGACAGTTCTCTGTGCTCTCTCTCCTGTGGGTGTGATCAGTCACCTAGGACTGGTCTCCTCTGTATATATCACGACCGTTTTCTCTGTTTTCCCCCTATATACTCACACCTCATGTGTAGGGTAGGGGTGTGTGATCAGTCACCTAGGACCGTTCTCCTGTATGACAGTCCTTGCTGTGTAGATGATGGTGGGTGTGTGATCAGTCACCTAGGACCGTTCTCCTGTATGACAGTCCTTGCTGTGTAGATGAGGGTAGGGGTGTGTGATCAGTCACCTAGGACCAGTCTCCTGTATGACAGTCCTTGTGTAGATGATGGTGGGTGTGTGATCAGTCACCTAGTCCCGTATGACAGTCCCTTGTGTGTAGATGATGGTGGGTGTGTGATCAGTCACCTAGTCCCGTATGACAGTCCCTTGTGTGTAGATGATGGTGGGTGTGTGATCGGTGACCCAGTCTCCTGTATGACAGTCCCTTGTGTGTAGATGATGGTAGGGGTGTGTGATCGGTGACCCAGTCTCCTGTATGACAGTCCCTTGTGTGTAGATGATGGTGGGTGTGTGTGATCGGTGACCTAGTCCCGTATGTCAGTCCCTGTGTAGGGTAGGGGTGTGTGATCGGTGACCCAGTCCTGTATGACAGTCCCTGTGTATGGTAGGGGTGTGTGATCGGTGACCCAGTCCTGTATGACAGTCCCTGTGTAGGGTAGGGGTGTGTGATCGGTGACCCAGTCCTGTATGACAGTCCCTGTGTATGGTAGGGGTGTGTGATCGGTGACCCAGTCCTGTATGACAGTCCCTGTGTAGGGTAGGGGTGTGTGATCGGTGACCCAGTCCTGTATGACAGTCCCTTGTGTGTAGATGAGGGTGACGGTAGGTGTCAGACAGGACCGCAGTGTGTGATGGAGAAGCATTGAGCGGTGCTGGGTGTCACGCCCCCTTCTACATTCACACACACGTCTCTCAATGAACGGCAATGTGGAGGAGGGGGTGAGGGTGAGACGAGGCCGTCAATGGACGCTCCGTACGTGTGTCTCGTAGCCCGGAGAAGCCGTGTCTGTCCGCGGCGTTCATTCTTCCCTCAGCCCACGTGCTCCTCTCTGGAAGTCCCCCCAGACCAGGAGAGTGAGAGCGCTGAGCAGGAAGGAAAGGGAAGGCGGCGAGGAATTGCAGCTGCAGAAGGGGGGCGTGCCGCGGAGAAGAGCTGCATGGCGAGAAGGGGCGGCCGCCGACCGCCTCCCCGCCCTGTCTGCGGCCAGCGGCCAATGAGCGTCCTAGGCCCGCCTTGTTTACACAATAAGGTCCCGCCCCTCCTGAAAGAGCGAGGGGGTGTGTGTGTGTGCGCCGTCTGGCTGACTGTCTGAGGTGGGGGAGGGGGGCGCTGCTGCTGAACCCGAGGCGGCTGAGGTCATGTGCGGAGTGTGCTGGGATGGCGGAGGGCTCCTTGTCACTATTATTCATAGCACGGGGGGGAGGGGCCATACATTAACCCCTACCGCTCCGCCGCCTGTCACTGCACGGTCTACCCCGCAACAAGACCGCCGTCCCCGAACGTGTCTGAGGAGGGGGGAGGGGTGTCATTTAGAGAGCATGGTAACAAGACTCACACACCCACCGCCAGGCTGAGACTGCATGGAGACAAGCCTGGATTGCTCGGAGACAGAGCCCTGATTTGCTGCTCCTGTCACCGGGCGAGCCGCCACCAACAGGACGGGCCTCACCTACCTACCTACCGCTACCTCACACCCTGACGTCACACTTCTCTATACAATGCTGGGGATAGATCTATATGTAGCTGTCCTCCTTCCATAGAGGAGCGCTGTCTGTCCTGGCCGAGGGGAGAGTTCAGCCGAGGTTGTGTCCTGAGTCAGACTGCACTGGGGGGAAGAGCCGCTTGGTGGCAGTAGTGAGCCTGAGACAGGCGGCCACGTGTAGACTGACATCTGGGCTCTGCACACTGTACATCACACCATGTAATATGAATACAGGGTTAGATCACCCTTCTAGTGACATGTACTGTGCAATAAAGGGTTAATAAACACCCTGCTGGCGGAACACCTTAACGCTGAATTCCAGCTATGGATTTATTTGCATAGTGACATTGGTCTGGCAACGTGTATATAGATGTATATATATATATATATATATATATATATATATATATATATATATATATATATATATATGTGTATGCGCCATACCTGTGTGATCCCTGTGGATGTGAGCTATAACTATAAGAGTCGCTGCTCATGCAGTTCTCACCACTGTCATCCAGGTTCTGTGCCCAGCATCTTGCTGCATAGAAAGCACAGGACAGAACACAGTGTATTTTCTCAATGAATGCAAAGCATTCTCCCATTGGATAAGATGGAGATCATAATCATCACTCAATGAGAAAAACACAAGGTGTTCTGTGAATGGCACCCATGCCAAGTAAGCAATGACAAGGTCATTTGGTGCCCAGGGCAGAGATGGCAAACTGTGCCCCCCCCCCCCACACACACACACACACACAATATTTTCGAGCCAGCAGCACAGCATTTGAGCTCATTGTGGCAGTCAATAACTGCTTAACCTGCTATCCTCTAGCCTGCAGAGGCAGTATTAGGGCTAGAGGATGGCAGGTTAGCCAGTTCCTAATGGCTCAGTCCCTAGGATCAGTAAAGGAAAATGGCCTACAGGCCCTCTTACCAGACCCAGTGAAACTGCTGCAGTGATCCCTCCAGCTAGATGTTTGCTCACTCTGTGTTGCCTGGGGCGACTCTGGTCAGTAGTGTAGCATGTCTGTATCTTGGTAGTGGCTCTCTCTGGTGGTTCTGGTTAGCAGCGTGGCTCTGGTTAGCAGCATGGCTCTCTCTGGTGGTGCTGGTTGGAAGCATGGCTCTCTGGTGGTGCTGGTTGGAAGCATGGCTCTCTGGTGGTGCTGGTTAGAAGCGTGGCTCTCTCTGGTGGTGCTGGTTAGAAGCGTGGCTCTCTGGTGGTGCTGGTTGGAAGCATGGCTCTCTGGTGGTGCTGGTTAGAAGCGTGGCTCTCTCTGGTGGTGCTGGTTAGAAGCGTGGCTCTCTCTGGTGGTGCTGGTTAGAAGCGTGGCTCTCTGGTGGTGCTGGTTAGAAGCGTGGCTCTGGTTAGCGGCGTGGGTCTTTGTGGTGGCGCTGGTTAGTGGCATGGCTCTCTCTGGTGGCTCTGGTTAGTAGCGTGGCTCTCTCTGGTTGCGCTGGTTAGCAGCGTGGCTCTCTCTGGTTGCGCTGGTTAGCAGCGTGGCTCTCTCTGGTTGCTCTGGTTAGCAGCATGGCTCTCTGTTTGGCTTCCCCAGGTAAGCTCCTCTCTCTCTGTTTCTGTCTTTTGGAGCAGTTAAAGTATATCGCTCATTCCCCCAGCTTGTTTCTGAGTTCCTGGGCTCTCTCTCTTTTTTCCCCCAGCAGAGTGCATTCTGGGAGCTGTAGTCTCTTCCCTGTGGAGAGCAATGGGTTGCTGTGATTGGCCCTGTGTTGTGGCCAATGGGGAGGGGAAAAGAGCGGGCAGGAAGCTGGGCGGCAAACCTAATGAGAGAGCCACTATCTCTCCTCCCGCACTGCTGACAGGAGAAAGGGGGGGGGCGAGTGGGGGAAACATTCTGACATCCCGCAGCTCCTCCTCTCTCCTGTCACACCTTCACTGATGGGGGGTGGAGGGAGGGGGGCTTGACAGCACCCACTACAACTGCCAGCTTTCTTTATGGTGTCACCCAGGTGCAGTTTCCCCCCACCCCCATAGCAATGCCATGCCACTGCTTCCATCCCGGCCAGCCTCTCAGTGTGTGACGCTGGGCAGGGAATACCAAGTGCCTGTAAGGGGGTGTATCTCCACTGACAGGGGAGTGATTTAGTGAAGCGCTGGTCTGTTCTAGGCTTGGGCCGGGTGCAGGAGCACACTAGGCACATTGGTGCAGGTGTAGGTATTAGCGGCTGGTGTGTCCAGACAGTTTTAGAAGCATACAGTGTGCACTTTACATGAGCCCCCTTTCCTCCAGTAAATAGTACCGCCCAGGGCATCCGCTCCTTCCGCCCCCCCGCACTGGCCCTGACCCCCTGTGTTCACTATGCAGCTTTAACCACTTAAAAAGCGGCTACAAATACATACCTCCCAACTTTTTGAGATGGGAATAAAGTATGCAGGCATAGGACACACCCCTTGCCGCGCCCCCTTAAAGGAGAATTGTACAAAAAAACTAGATCGGTTAAACCCACAAGTGCTTTTTTTACCACTACTATTCCTTTATATTGGCTTTTGGAATTTACAAATGCAGCAATTTAGAAATCAAATAAAAGGTTTAGCACTGGGAAACACTTTTTGATAGATAAAAAGTGCATTTTATATACATCTGTATAGATCTGACCAAAATGAAGAACAAATGAGGAGGAAAGAGGGACAGAGGGACATTGCTCCAAATCAGGGACAGTCCCTCTAAATCAGGGACAGTCCCTCTAAATCAGGGACAGTCCCTCTAAATCAGGAACAGTTGGGAGCTATGCAAATACTGAAGCTGCTGAATTTTATTATTAGGACACTTCCCTGTCCAGGGATTCAGCGGTGTCTTCACCCCAAGCTCATTTTTAAATCGTCTCTCTGGGGGCTGTCACCGCCATTTCTTGTAAGGGAAACCGGCAGTTAAAGCAGTGTTTTTGTGTTTATTAAAAGTCAGCAGCTACAAAAAGCGTAGCTGCTGACTTTTAATAAACACCCACTCACCTGTCCCACAGTCCAGCAATGTGGCCACCCGAACCCTCGATTCACTCCGGCGCTGGCATCACAAGTGTGGGCACCCGGTTGTGACAGCTTGCAGCATCACAGCCAGGTGCGCTCTGCGCATGCGCGAGTCATGCTGCGCCTACTCAATGGGTGGGCAATCTTCTGGAACCTGTGATGGGGGGGAGAAGCAGCAGCACACTGGCTGTGCAGCGGGGGCGTGTCAGGACAAGTCTGATCATTGGAGGAGAGTACATTGGAGGAGAGTTCCAAGCATAGCTAAAGAACTTACCACGGAGTTCTCTCATGCTTAGTGTGGTCAGTTTTTAATAGAAAATCAAGGAGACTGGCAGGAACATCAGGGATTTCACATAAATGAGGCAATACAAAGAGAACAGGAGACTTTCTCATACAAGTACATGGTACAGCAGGCAATCAGGTCTATGAAGTGTTGGGGTAACAAATATTTTAAGGACCGCCTGCCCACAATATCTGCAGATGGGTGGCTTGTACAGGCAAAGTGGCGTACTGGGTTTAGGGTGTGCGCTGGTGCCCCCACCCCTCCCCCTTGCTAACACCTGCTGTGACCATGATTCATGGCCAGGACCTGCTGATCAGCTGTGTCCAATCACAGCCCAGGGATCTGTGTTGACAATCAACACATGGCTCTGTACAGAGGGAACAATCTCTCTGTTTCTTATCCCTACAAAGCAGGGATAAAAAACAAAGGGTTCTGTTAGTAAAAGCAGCACATAATACATATAGGCACACATTTAACCTCTTTATCACCCTAGATGTTAACCCCTTCCCAGCCCTTTCCCCCCTTCATTAGTACAGTGACAGAGTATAGCATTCACACTGATCACTGTATTAGTGTGACTGGTGATGTAATTGTAGTTAGTCAGTTCCCCCCAGCGTCAGTTACTGTCAGATTGCCCGCCGCACTATTGCAGTCCCATTATAAGTCTCTGATCGCCGCTATTAGTAATTTTTTTAAAAAATATTAAAGTCCAGTATATCTAACAAAGTTTGTAGACACTATAACTTTCACACAAACCAATCAATGTACACTTACTAGGAACATGCAGCACATTTTGGCCACAATTTACAAGGAAATTTGATATTTTTTATTGGATATTTTTTATAGCAGAAAGTAAGAAATGTTTTATTTTTTTTTTCAAAATTTTTTTTCATTTATATTGCAAAAAAATAAAAACCCAATGATGACCAAATACTACCAAATAAAAGCTCTTTTTATGTAACAAAAAAGATATACAATTTGTTTGGGTACAGCATTGCATGGCTGCGCAATTACCAGTTAAATTGTTGAATAGAAAAATTGGCCTGATCATGAAAGGGGGGTGAAATATTCCGCAGCTGAAGTGGTTAAAAAAAATGTGTGCAGGTTGGCCTGTAGGCCAAATGCAGGAGCTTCTCTGCCAAATCATCATCTATCATTCAGAGACATCTGCCACATCCTGCATAGAAGTTAGGACATGTGGTCCTTTAAGCACACCCTCAGCATTATAGGATCAAGCACTTCCCTGCTTTTTCATATCTGCACATGCGCAGTGTGCTCCCCTCCCCTTGTCAGCAGAGTTAGAGGGAGTAGCACCAAGCCTCAAAGGATATCCTGTCATTTGTGATCATTTTCCATATTTTGCTTCAGTCTTCTGGACATCTGGTGCTAAATTCAGTAAATGTGTTGTATGGAAGGGAGAAACAGGGGATTCTGAGAGGAGTCAGAATGTTCTTTACTTTTCAGGAAAGAGGAAGGAGTTTTTCCTTTCTTCTCTCTGGTGGTCTGTACTAACTGTGCATATAAAGCAGGCACACGCTACCACTGATATATATATATATATATATATATATATATATATATATATATATATATATACATATACAGGTAAAAGCCAGTAAATTAGAATATTTAGAAAAACTTGATTTATTTCAGTAATTGCATTCAAAAGGTGTAACTTGTACATTATATTTATTCATTGCACACAGACTGATGCATTCAAATGTTTATTTCATTTAATTTTGATGATTTGAAGTGGCAACAAATGAAAATCCAAAATTCCGTGTGTCACAAAATTAGAATATTACTTAAGGCTAATACAAAAAAGGGATTTTTTAGAAATGTTGGCCAACTGAAAAGTATGAAAATGAAAAATATGAGCATGTACAATACTCAATACTTGGTTGGAGCTCCTTTTGCCTCAATTACTGCATTAATGCGGCGTGGCATGGAGTCGATGAGTTTCTGGCACTGCTCAGGTGTTATGAGAGCCCAGGTTGCTCTGATAGTGGCCTTCAACTCTTCTGCGTTGTTGGGTCTGGCATTCTGCATCTTCCTTTTCACAATACCCCACAGATTTTCTATGGGGCTAAGGTTAGGGGAGTTGGCTGGCCAATTTAGAACAGAAATACCATGGTCCGTAAACCAGGCACGGGTAGATTTTGCGCTGTGTGCAGGCGCCAAGTCCTGTTGGAACCTGAAATCTCCATCTCCATAGAGCAGGTCAGCAGCAGGAAGCATGAAGTGCTCTAAAACTTGCTGGTAGACGGCTGCGTTGACCCTGGATCTCAGGAAACAGAGTGGACCGACACCAGCAGATGACATGGCACCCCAAACCATCACTGATGGTGGAAACTTTACACTAGACTTCAGGCAACGTGGATCCTGTGCCTCTCCTGTCTTCCTCCAGACTCTGGGACCTCGATTTCCAAAGGAAATGCAAAATTTGCTTTCATCAGAAAACATGACTTTGGACCACTCAGCAGCAGTCCAGCTCTTTTTTTCCTTAGCCCAGGTGAGACGCTTTTCGCGCTGTTTCTTGGTCAACAGTGGCTTGACACGAGGTATGCGGCAGTTGAAACCCATGTCTTTCAAGCGTCTCTTGGTGGTGGATCTTGAAGCACTGACTCCAGCAGCTGTCCACTCCTTGTGAATCTCCCCCACATTTTTGAATGGGTTTTTTTTCACAATCTTGACTAGGGCGCGGTGATCCCTATCGCTTGTACACTTTTTCTGACCACAGTTTTTCCTTCCCTTTGCCTCTCTATTAATGTGTTTGGACACAGAGCTCTGAGAACAGCCAGCCTCTTCAGCAATAACCTTTTGTGTCTTTCCCTCCTTGTGCAATGTGTCGATGGTCGCCTTTTGGACAGCTGTCAAATCTGAAGTCTTCCCCATGTTTGTGTAGGCTTCAGAACTGGACTGAGAGACCATTTAAAGCCCTTTGCAGGTGTTTTGAGTTAATCAGCTGATTAGTTTGTGGCACCAGATGTCTTCAAAATTTAACCCTTACACAATATTCTAATTTTGTGACACACGGAATTTTGGATTTTCATTTGTTGCCACTTCAAATCATCAAAATTAAATGAAATAAACATTTGAATGCATCAGTCTGTGTGCAATGAATAAATATAATGTACAAGTTACACCTTTTGAATGCAATTACTGAAATAAATCAAGTTTTTCACAATATTCGAATTTACTGGCTTTTACCTGTATATATATATACTATGTATGTGTATATATATATATATATATATATATATATATATATATATACATATGTTTATATACAGTATACAGTGCCTTGAAAAAGTATTCATATTCCTTGAAATTTTCCACATTTTGTTATGTTCCAACCAAAAATGTAGATATATTTTTTTGGGATTTTATGTGATAGACCAACACAAAGTGGCACATAATTGTGAAGTGGAAGGAAAATGATAAATGGTTTTCAAAATTTTTTACAAATAAATATGTGAAAATTGGGGTGTGCATTTGTATTCAGCCCCCTTTACTCTGATACCCCCCTAACTAAAATCTAGTGGAACCAATTGCCCTCAGAAGTAACCTAATTAGTAAATAGAGTCCATATGTGCGTAATTTAATCTCAGTGTAAATACAGCTGTTCTGTGAAGCCCTCAGAGGTTTGTTAGAGAACCTTAAGAACAAACAGCATCATGAAGGCCAAGGAACACACCAGAGACAGGTCAGGGATAAAGTTGTGCAGAAGTTTAAGGTAGGGTTAGGTTATTAAAAAAATCCCAAGCTTTGAACATCTCACAGAGCACTGTTCAATCCATCATCCGAAAATGGAAAGAGTATGGCACAACTGCAAACCTACCAAAACATGGCCGCCCATCTAAACTTATAGGCCGGGCAAGGAGAGTTAATAATTAATCAGAGAAAAGGCCCATGGTAACTCTGGAGGATCCACAGCTCAGGTGGGAGAATCTGTCCACAGGACAACTATTAGTTGTACACTCCACAAATCTGGACTTTATGGAAATAAGTGGCAATTAGAAAGCCATTGTTGAAAGAAAGCCATAAGAATTCCCATTTGCAGTTTGTGAGAATGTGGGGGACACAGCAAACATGTGGAAGAAGATGTTCTGGTCAGATGAGACTAAAATTGAACTAATTGGCCTTAACCACCTCAATACAGGGCATTTTCACCCCCTTCCTGCCCAAGCCATTTTTCAGCTTTCAGCGCTGTCGCACTTTGAATGACAATTGCGTGGTCATACAACACTGTACCCAGATGAAATTGTTATCATTTTTTCCCCACAAATAGAGCTTTCTTTTGGTGGTATTTGATCACCTCTGCAGTTTTTATTTTTTGCGCTATAAACAAAAGAAGAGTGACAAGTTTGAAAAAAAAACACAATATTTTTTACTTTTTGCGATAATAAATATCCAATTATTTTTTTCTTTAAAACATTTTTTTCCTCAGTTTTGTATATGTATATGTATTCTTCTACATACTTTTGGTAAAAAAAAATCGCAATAAGCGTATATTGATTGGTTTGCGCAAAAGTTATAGCGTCTACAAAATAGGGGATCGATTTATAACATTTTTATTATTTTTTTTTTTTACTAGTAATGGCGGCGATCTGCGATTTTTATCGTGACTGCGATATTGCGGCGGACATATCGGACACTTTTGACACATTTTTGGGACCATTCACATTTATACAGCAATACGTGCTATAAAATTGCACTGATTACTGTATAAATGTGACTGGCAGGGAAGGGGTTAACACTAGGTGGTGATCGAGGGGTTAACTGTGTTTGCTAGGGAGTGTTTCTAACTGTAGGGGGAGGGGACTCACTAGGGGAGGAGACCGATCGGTGTTCCTCTGTACTGGGAACATACCATCGATCTCCTCTCCTCTGACAGGACCGCGGATCTATGTGTTTACACACACAGATCCACGGTCCTGCTGTGTTACCGGCAATCGCGGGTGCCCAGCGGACATCACGGCCGCCGGGCATGCGCATCGGGTGCCCAGTGACACGGCGGGCGCCCACGATCCCCATCCCCATGGTGGGTAAGCGAGGCCGTCATATGACGCCCGCCCACAACGAGAGCTGCGCCGCCTGGCCGCCAATTGACAGCCGGCGGTCAGCAAGCATTTAAAGCAAAATACAGTTCTGATTGTACACATATAGGGGGTCCGGATTAAATGTGCATACATACATCTAAACACACACACACATATAATACACATATACTGTATATACAGTATATACACACACATATAAATGCACACACATGCAAACACACACATACATGCACATGCACACACATGCACACACACATACATGCACATACACATGCAAACACATACATACATACATGCACATACACACATACATGCACATGCACGCACATACACACACATACATACCGAAAGCCTTTTAAAAATCGGCAGTGTTTTACCTTACCGCTTCCTGCCGGGTATTGCACTGTAGGGGGAGACAAAGAGCACAACACACACTGTGCTTTCACTTTATATGTAATAAATATGATGAGCTCCCCACACAGTGCTGATTATAGTTCTGCGGAGGATCAGGGGGTTCGGTCTCAGCCACCCATGTCGCTTCTCCTATTGAGATATACAGGGGGCCCCTCAAGGGCACCCTGCAGCATAGGGCCTGGTCGCCATGGCGACCTCAGCGACCCCTATACTTCCGCCACTGGCAACAACGCAAGAGCACAATTGGGAGACAGTTGTCACCACATAACAGAAAGTGCGTAGACATATATCTTCATGGCAGGGTGACAGGGTTTACTTCTAATCTGAAAATGTCAAGATTGAAACATTTTGAAATAGTGTTAACATGTTAAAGCTTATGATACATTTTAGTGATTGGGTTGAGATGTATTTTAAAATACAACCCAAGCAAAAACTTTTAGTTATTGTGTTTTTGGTGGGGAAGAGTTGGCCAGGATTTAACTACTTTTTTTCTGTCTCTATTAGTCATTTTTTCTTTTTAAAACCAGTCTCTTGCAAGTATTTATAATCAGAAGGTCCTTTACTCCCCTGATGGGTTAGCAGGCAGGACAGGTGTCATTGGGATAGGAAATGGAGTAAATAGTCTCAAACAGGGATATAGTCAACTTGATAGAGACCCTTACCCTTTTCCACTTCTGCAAAGTCCGTTTTGTTACCAGCTGTCTGTTTGAGAGAGTCCTTGTTAAATTCCACATTGCTCCACCAAGGTATTTATTAAAATGGAATTCCAGGCTCTACCTAGCTAATCTTAAAAATGTTCCTTTCCCCCCTAACACCTATGCTAACCTGTGTAAGAAAGATGTATGATTCGGTCACAAGATCTCCCCTGTGTCAGTCACCGGTGGCTGCAGGGGATAGGAAAGATCGCCAACAACAGATGGGTGGCTGGAAATTCCTGGGAGTTATGATTCCACCCATTGGCTCCTATGGCCCATCTGTTGTTGGCGCTCCTTCCTCGCTTCTGCAGCCGCCACTGGCTGACACACTGGAGGCAGATCACGTGACCAGATTAAAACAGGTAAGTATACACATCTTTCTTACATAAATTAGTCAGCATAGATGTCAGGAAGGGGTGGGAGCGTATTTAAGACTAGTTAGGTATTACCTGAAATTTTACTTTCAGTCCAGTTTTAATATTGTTTTGTACACTTCAGTTATTTTAATAGGCAAAATGGCAGGGGTGGTGTGAGCATCCAACAGGTCTGATACAACGGAAGTGTAAGGGTGGAAAGTAGAATAACCTTTTGGGGCATGCTAGGGAGTTTTCTTCATGTTCAGTAACAGGTTATATAGTATCTAGAGATAGCAGATTTTGATGGATTCTTCTGAAGAGAGCCTGCTAAGTGGAAAGAGACACAGCTGCTTGGAAGGAAAGTGCTTCAGGAAAGCCTGTTATTTGCAGAGCCAGGTAGAGAAGAAAACCGTTCTTCTGCCAGCTGACTTCGGGAAATGCTAGTTTTCTATTATGCTGATCCTCTGGCTCCAATACGCTCTCATTTACTGACCTGAAATTGTGTGCAGATCAAGTGAGTCATAGTAAAATCTGAGCTTCTTGTCTGCATACTTGTTCTGAGTCAGCAACTCAAAGTATTGAAACCAAGAGAGTTAGCATGACACAACTGGCATTTGCAGAATGAAAAGTCAGCAGTTTTTCAGGCAGACCTGACCGGAAGCTTTATGCATGTCTATAGAAATGCACCTATTTACATCTGCCCACCCCTCTAGTCCATCTAGGTCCAAAAACAGGACCTAAATGTGATGGATTAGAGGTAGCTTGATGTGAGGGCCCTTTCACACTGGGGCGGTTTGCAGGCGCTATTGCGCTAATAATAGCGCTTGCAAACCAACCCGAAACAGCCGCTGCTGTCTCTCCAGTGTGAAAGCCCTGAGGGCTTTCACACTGGAGCGGTGCGCTAGTAGGATGGGAAAAAAAGTCCTGCTAGCAGCATCTTCGGAGCGGTGAAGGAGCGGAGTATATACCGCTCCTTCACAGCTCCTGCCCATTAATATCAATGGGACAGCGTGGCTATACCGCCAGCAAAGCGCCTCTGCAGAGGCGCTTTGCGGTGGTTTTTAACCCTTTCTCGGCCGCTAGCGGGGGCTAAAACCACCCCGCTAGCAGCGGAATACCGACTAGGTAGGTGCTGGCAATTATCACATGTAAAAATCAAACATGCTGGTGTACCCAAGTTGATCAATGGATTAACTTGGGTACAATCAGCCTGCCCATAGATAGTTTGAATCTTGGCCTAGTCAGTGCTGATCCAGCCGAGATTTGAACCATCTATGGCTGGCTTAAAGCACTATGGTGTTTCCTTTTGTATCTTTCTGAGCAGGTTATATGGGTTGATGCTTAACCACTTCAGCCCCAGAAGAATTTACCCCCTTTCTGAAAAGAGCATTTTTTGCAATACGGCACTACGTCGGTTTAACTGACAATTGCGCGGCCGTGCGACACTGCGCACAAACAAAATTGACGTCCTTTTTTTCCCACAAATAGAGCTTTCTTTTGGTGGTATTTGATCACCTCTGCGGTTTTTATTTTTTGCGATATAAACAAAAAAAAGAGCGACAATTTTGAAAAAAAAGCAATATTTTTTATTTTTTGCTATAATAAATATCCCCAAAAAATATATAAAAAAAACAAATTTCTTTCTCACTTTAGGCCGATATGTATTCTTCTATATATTTTTGGTAAAAAAAGTCGCAATAAGCGTATATTGATTGGTTTGCGCAAAAGTTATAGCGTCTACAAAATAGGGGATAGATTTATGGCATTTGTATTTTAAATTTTTTTTATTAGTAATGGTGGCGATCTGCGATTTTTATTGTGACTGCGGCGGACACATCAGACACTTCTGACACAATTTTGGGACCATTGTCATTTATACAGCGATCAGTGCTATAAAAATGCACTGATTACTGTGTAAATGACACTGGCAGGGAAGGGGTTAATGCTAGGGGGCGATCAAGGGGTTAAGTGTGTCCTAGGGAGTGATTCTAACTGTGGGGGGATGGGCTCACTACAACATGACAGAGATCACTGCTCCCAATGACAGGGAGCAGTAGATCCCTGTCATGTTGCTAGGCAGAACAAGGAAATGCCTTGTTTACATAGGCATCTCCCCGTTCTGTCGTTCTGTGTCCTGCAGACATTGAGCCAGCGGGCATGCTCATGGAGTACGTGGCGGCGCGCATGCCCACAATGCCGCGTCTTAATAGGGAAGTACAGGTACGCCCATTTGCGCAGCCGTGCCACTGTGCCGACGTACATCGTCATGCGCTGGACGGCAAGCGGTTAAAAGATAAGTATGTTTTTTTTTTCAAGAATCATACTTACTTAGGTGGATTTAGCATCAGTTTGATGCTGCATCTGTTAGCCGGCGGAAAAGGAGCTTTTCACTTAAAAAAAGTTCTTCATTATTTGTGGGAGTTTTTAACCACTTGCTTACTGGGCACTTAAACCCCCCTCCTGCCCAGACCAATTTTCAGCTTTCAGCGCTCTCACACTTTCAATGACAATTACTCAGTCATGTAATACTGTACCCAAATTAATTTTTTGTCCTTTTTTTCATACAAATAGAGCTTTCTTTTGGTGGTATTTGATCACCTCTGGGTTTTTTATTTTTTGCGCTATAAATGAAAAAAGGCCGAAAATTTCGAAAAAAAACCCCAATTTTGCAAATTAATAATTTTTCTTCATAAATTTTGGCCACAATTTATACTGCTACATATCTTTGGTAAAAATAACCCAAATTAGTGGATATTATTCAGGTCATGTGAAAGTTAGAGAGTCTACAAGCTGTGGTGCAAATCATAAAAAATTGACACCTGATGCACTGGTCTCATTTCTTGCGACCTGAACAAGTCAGGAAAGTATAAATACCCCCCAAATGACCCCTTTTTGGAAAATAGACATTCCAAGGTATTTAGTAAGATGCATGGTGAGGTTTCTGATATTGTCATTTTTTCCCACAATTCTTTGCAAAATGAAGATTTTTTTATTTTTTATTTTTTCCCCCACAAAATTGTCATTGTTATGATACCACATGTGTGGGACTTTTTCACTGCTGGCCACATACAGAGGCCCAACATGCAGGGAGCACCTTCAGGTGTTCTAGGAGCATAAATTACACATCTAACTTGTTGACTACCTATTACATTTTTGAAGGCCCTGGAGCACCAGGACAATGAAACGTGACACTAACGTGGCACTGATGGCAGATGGTACTGATACGTGGCACTGATGACACTGATGTGGCACTGATGACAGATGGCACTGATACGTGGCACTGATGACACTGATGTGGCACTGATGACAGATGGCACTAATACGTGGCACTGATGACAGATGGCACTAATACGTGGCACTGATGACAGATGGCACTAATATGTGGCACTGATGACAGATGGCACTAATACGTGGCACTGATGACAGATGGCACTAATACGTGGCACTGACAGAGGGCACTAATACGTGGCACTGATGACAAATGACACTGATGACAGATGGCACTTATATGTGGCACTGATGACAGATGGCACTAATACGTGGCACTGATGACAGATGGCACTGACACGTGGCACTGATGACACGTGACACTGATGACAGATGCCACTGATACGTGGCACTGATGACACGTGACACTGATAACAGATGGCACGTGACACTGACAGGTGGCACTGATGACAGATGGCACAGTGGGGACAGATGGCAGATGACAGTGGGGACGGATGGCAGTGGGGACACATGACAGTGGGGACTGATGACAGATGACAGTGGGGATGGATGACAGTGGGGACACATGACAGTGGGGACACATGACAGTGGAGACGGATGACAGTGGGGACACATGACAGTGGGGACGGATGACAGTGGGGACACATGACAGTGGGGACAGATGGCAGTGGGGACACATGACAGTGGGGACGGATGACAGTGGGGACACATGACAGTGGGGACGGATGGCAGTGACGTGACTTTTTTTTTTCGTTTTTTTTTTTTTTTTACACTCACTGCTGCAGCGGTTCGCTCTCCCTCCTCACATGCTGTCTCTGTGTGAGGAGGGAGAGCCGGCAATGAGAGATGATCTCATATGTTTACATATGAGATCATCTCTCATTGGCACCGCCGATCGCACTGTAAACGGCCGCTGTGATTGGCCGTCTATGGTGATCTGTGACTGGCTGTGTCCAAGGGACACGGCCAGCACACAACTTCTCCCATGCGCGCCCGCAGGATCGCGCATCGCGGAAGTAAACAGCTGGACGTCCAGGGACGGCCACCCGGCAGTTAGCATCCGTGCTGCAGCCGTATTTCGGCTATAGCGCGAGCGCGAAGTGGTTTTAAAGGACTTTTATTTATGGAGAATTTTGTTTCATAACACTTACAATTATTTGACACACATATATTTTTATGTCTTTACCTGTTTATGGCACATATGGTATTGATTATCACAAGAAGGAGCTGAATATGTACGATAAATAACACTCATGATTTGTGGCATAATTCTGCACAGAGTCAATTAAATGAGTGTAGAATACTTTATTTGTAAAACAAAATTTGATGTAAACACTCATCAGTGCAGGAGATTCCTGGTCTGCCTCTCTTTTAATGAATAGAAGAAATGACTGAGTGAAAGGAACCACTAAAGAAAATGACAAGACTCTAAAGCCCCATACACATCAGATTTTCTGCAGATTTTTGTCTTCAGATTTACCAAAACCATGTAGTGCAAGGGCTTGCTGTGACCATTGCTGTGACTACACACTGAATGTTGCTCTGAACTGACTGTGAGCCGCTCCATGCCAAACAGCAAGACAGCAGAGTCTGAGGACATCCCCAGTAATTGAAAGAGGTGAGAGCCCAAAGGGCAGTTTCTCTTTCCCTCCTTATCTGCTTATCAATAGTCTTTGCATCTGTTTGCCATTCACCCTCCTGCATGGATTGACACACTTGAAACTGATGAACTGTGAAAATATCATTCTGGTCTGGATTGGAAAAGAGACTAAGCCCTTTCTTTGGAGTGGTTTGTCCTTTGCTCCCTTTATGCTGCATTGAGGAAATAGTGTTTGTGCACTGGACATACCTAGTAACAGGAACGCTGGTCTTTCCATTTCCAAAACAACTGGTGTATACACACATTTAGTGCACTGAGGTTGGAAGCTGCTTGTGGAGGATTTCCTTCTAACAGAGGTTTTTTTAAAAAAAACCCACCTAATTCAGCTATGTAAGGTCTTGTCTATGTGGATATATGTAGGTTTTTTTTTTTTTCCAGTACTGCTCAATCTGATGCACAGTTAATACTAGACATCATAAGACTTGATATCCCATCAGTAGCTTACTCCATGTAATGTTTGGTGCTATACTTTTTTCTTTGGATGCAAATGGACACTGCATGCGTTTTTGGCCTGCAGGCACGCTCTGCAGTTTTATTCATCAATGTTGCAGCATGGTTTTTAATTTTGGTTTAGTGTAGTGAGACGGACTGTGTTATTTAGATACATTGTTTATCTTACATATATTTGGAATTTTTTGTATATGTAAATACCCCCACCCCCCCCACCCTTAATAAAGCCTTTTTGCATTTTTGTACCATAAGCCGTAGTTGACCATTCCCCTTTTTTGCTTTCTGGGGACTCCCTTGTCTCCTCTTTCTGTTGTTGATACATCTAAGTATACAGGCATCCAGGGTAAAGCTGTCCACATAGACCATCCTCCTGATCGCCATTGACGTTATCGCTTCCACGTTGCGCTCCACGAGCGGTTCAAGCCTCGCTTTCAGATCGCTCTACTGCAGGGTAGTCTTCCCGATCACGATTGCAGACTGACAGCAGTGAGAGCTGGCCATGCTGGGGATTGTCTAGGTAGACAGCTTTACCCCGAATGCCTGTATACTTAGATGTGCCTCTTTTAATCATCAGCCATGTGAGTTGCTAAATATTGTACGTTCATTAAATGTAACCATATTGTTACACTTAGAGGCGCCTCTCTTCTCTTTTATACTCTGTAGCTCCTGCTGGATTTTGCTTCTAATGTGGAGGCTTCCATTTGTGAATGGACATTTTATGGTTACACAATCACATTGCTATAATCTTTTTATATGGACTATAAACTGAAGGATTTATAAATAAATGGTTGTGGAACAAATCATTTGAGTTTCCATTATTTCTTATGGGAAAATCTGCTTTGATATAAGAGTGCTTTGGATTACAAGCATGTTTCTGGAACGAATTATGCTCGCAATCCAAGGTCAAGGTTTTACTGTACTGTGGTTTTAATGTTCACGCTAATAAACCTGAAATGTGCTTGATGACAGAAAGGGCGGAACCTTACAATTAGATATCATCATTCACGTGTGCATAGCATGAACTCTGAATACAGTCCTGAGGCTAAGGGCTGTGCCATTTGTAACGTGCAGTCCTATTGTATCTCTACAATATCACCTTTTTCATCCATAATCTTACAAACAGCAATATGATCCAAATGCTGTGATATGGCAGAAGGCATCACTGAATTTAGACTGCGTATTCACCATTGTGGATTTGTCCCCAAGGGATAGGAGCTGGGTCACAGTGAAAATTGAAACAGTGGAAATTGAATCCAGCAGAAACCAATCTGGTGTTTTGTTTTCTTTTCATTTTTTTTTCTAAGTTTATTGCATGCTGTCAGGATCAAAGACACCTGTTGAAGGTTTCAGGTTTTTGCTTGTTACTACAGGGTAGGGAGAAGATAAGCCAGATGGCAGGTGGGTTAGTGAGCAGGGAGATTTCACAGTAGTCGCCTGAGGCACATGCTGCAACAGGAGAGTTTCAAAGCTATGCCTGACTTAACCATTACTGAAGACCATGTTAGTCATCAAAGATCCGTTAATTTCTTCTTAGTTATTAATACTTTCATTTACTTATAGCTTTTAAAGTCTGGTATTTTGTTGCCACAGGTGTAGATGCCACATCAGTATAATGACTCACCTCCAACAATATGATGTTGTTATAACTGAAAAGGATATGATATATTTTGTATAATTCTAGGCTTAGTATTCATTTATTTAAATAATCCTCCAAGGCTGCATTTCAGAAAAAAAATATTTACTTGAAATAAAAAAAAAAAAAATCATTCACTAAGGAAAAAAGTTGTAATGTTCCTCATTTTACTACATGAGCTGTAGCTATCAAAGATAAGGTTGAGGAACTTTGGGGCAAATCCACTTTGCACCGCAAGTGCACTTGGATGTGCAGTCACTGGAGATCCGAAGGGTTGTATATATGCTTGTACATGATTGGATAATAAAATCAGCAGAGCTTCCCCTCACTTCAGATTTTCCCCTCAGATCTAAAGTGACTGGACTTCCAAGTGCACTTGTAGTGCAAAGTGGCTCTGTCTTTAGTAAATCGACCCCTTTGTCTTTTCCCATGGAATAGATTCACTGGAATCCTTATTCAAGCTACTTTGGGTTTGTGCACTGTTTCCAAAGTGAGAATACAGTTGAAGATTAACTGATTTTATTTAGCAGACCATATAATGAGTGCTATAGACTAAAAAGAAATGTTAATCTTCAACTTAGAACTCTAAAACCCTATGTACTGTTTAGCTTGACGTCAGTAAAATTGCTTTCCATATAAATGATGTCTCCCAAGGTCATATAAAACTAATGCAAATGTTGCTACAATATACAGAGTCAGGATCTAGTGTTATAAATTAAAGTGGAACTAAGAGCAAAATCAAAAACTAAACAAAAGAGGGCAAACCACCCTAGTGCATGATCCCACACACTATTTATTAATAATCCACAAATAAACAATGTTAAAATCACAGTGTATTGAAAGCAAGCATCAGCTTCCAGGTTGCTCAGTCCACTCAGCGCACTCCAGACCTTGGGAGGATCCTACCTGACTTTGAGAGAAGTACCCTCTTCCTTCAAAGGTTTTGGCACCAATAGTACTAGATAGACACGCAGTTTTCAGATGGATTTTAAAATGGAACTAAGCTTATGGAGCCCCCGGAAACTTTTGCCATAATGTGCAAGTATACCTAGCATATTTTGCACATTATGGAACACGTACCTTGCAAAGTACTGCTTCCAGTGCCACAATGTCTGTACAACGCTTGTTGCTCCATTGCCCATGTTTCCATCTTTTTTTCAGGTCTTCTCCTGGGTTCTGGGTCTTCCTCTGTCTTGACTGGCCTAGCTGAAATTATGTAATTCCAGACATGCAAACGAGAATTACTTTGTACCTGCACAAAGTCATGCCAAGACTTTATACTGCACGTGCGCAGATCTGTGTACATCTAAAAAATAAACGCTGATAGGTCAAGGAGAAGCCTTTATGGCCTGTAGTGCTACCACTATAGAGGCTGCTGGTAATAACTGGATCTTCCCTAACAGTGCAGAGGCTGCCAGTTACCCAAGCACCAGTCCATACACTCCAGCTCCAATGAATAAGTCAAGGGGTTGTCTTTTTTGTAGTTTATTGCTTGAGGAACTTTAACAGGAGGGGAGTTAGGGCATGGGATACTTCAAAACACTCAGCATTTAGTGAACAGAGGACAATCTTCTTGATTCATAGTGGGCATTGAACAGTCTAAGGCCTCACAGTTGAAAACTGTGGGGTCAGTCTTGTTGGCACCTGCTTACCTTGCGCTTATGCATAACTTCTGGTACCCAGTGCAGTTTCCAGAATACTACACCGTCACGAGGTTCAGTTTAAGGTCATTATTTACAAGTCCCGGGACAGCTGCCACCTTGCAGCTTCCTTGTGACATGGTGAGGTTCTGCCAACAGCTTCTAGCAAAGTTTATCCAGGCCCTCAGCCCTGACACCACTGAGGTCTCAAGAAAACTTTACAGTCCATAGGCTGCCTAAGGGCAACAACCCCTTTGGCTTCTTGATTCATAGTGGGCATTGAAAAGTCTAAGGCCTCAGAGCTGAAGACTGTGGGATCAGTCTTGTTGGCATCTGCTTACCTTGCGCTGATGCATAAACTGATGAAAACTGATGAAAATTTTACAGTCCATAGGCTGCCTGAGGAAAACAGCCCCTTTGGCTCTGTAACCCTCCTTGGGAAAAGGAACCTTGCTCTGCAGTTTTTTGACTATTTATCACTATTCCAGCCCCCTTCTGGAAACTCCTCTCCAGGCATTGGCTGTAACATGCTAAATATTCAGGTTGGTTGTTTTGTGTCTCCTTTCCTAAGCTCTGGAAGCTTCTTCCAGAGGCAGGGAAAAGCAATTAAACTCCAAGCCTGTGAAACCCCTGAGCAGACCAGCTTAAACTATTTCTGCTCCTTTGATTACAGAAAGAGCCAACAAGTAAATGTTTCTAGCATCCTACGCTAGGAGGGTGCTACAGGCCCAAAAGACTAACAGAGTCTATCACAAAAAGCCCACGTCAGCATTTTTTCAAAACTTCACTAAAAGCGGTACCAAACTCCTCCAACCCCCATTTTTTCCACTTACCTGTAGAGCTGCACATATTCACCCACACATCAAATCCAGCATTGTGCCACTGTGATCCACTTTTTGGGTGCCACACAGCGGGTCCCATGTCGCCATTTTGGCTGCCTCTTCTGGGTGTAGGCAGCCAGCTCTGATGACATGCCGGAGCCACCCTCCAGACTGTCTCCAATGGCTGCTCTGTGTGGTGATCCTGCAGCTTCCTGGGATGTATAATGTAAGTATTCCTGGAGGTTACAGGTCAAAGTACACGTCGTTGGCGGGATGGGGCTAAATATGTTTAAAAATATGGGGAAAACAAATTCTTGCGATACTGCTTGCGGGGTGGGGAAGTCAGTGTTAACCACTTCATTGTTAAAAGTTAACTGACACTTTTTGAGGACCAGTGACATTAATACAGTGATCTATATGCACTGCCAATGTACTAATGAGACTGGTTGAGAAGGGGTTAAACATCAGGGATGAGCAAAGGGTTAACTGTGTTCCTAGCCAGTGTTTATGTGTACTGTGGGAGGTACTTTTACTAGGGGAAGATATGGATCCTAGTCCCTGCTTTGTAGAGACACATGATCCATGTCTTCCCTCCTGTCAGAACTGCAATCTGCCTTGTTTACATACCATTTATATATAATATTTGTCACTTTATCTGGCTGATTTTGGGTTGCAGGAGACACCTGACCATTCAAGTTCCCTTTCACATGGCTGTTCTCAAACAGTTAGATTTTCAAGCGGACCCGATCAGTAGGTCCATTCATCCTTATGGGCAAGCGGGTGTAAACAAACTTGTGTCTATTTACATTTGCCTACCTCCGGATCTGATCTGGTCCACTAAAAAAAAAAACGGAAGGGCATCTGTCCTCTTCTATTTAAGTGGAGCGGATCAGAAGTAGTTGGGTGTAAACAAACAGCAGGCTCTGTCTGTATCCACTCTGCAGAAACTGAGCAGACACAGATGTGTCATCTGCCCGCTCTGTTCCATTTGGCAGGGGATCTGTGAGCTGACCCCCTTCTGATCAGAATGGAATCCACCCCATGTAAAGGGGCCTAAGTGTGTGTGCTGGCAATTAGCTAGCTGAAAATTTTCTTACTGTGATCACTATTGCTACACTCCTTTATATACATTAGCTTGCTGAAAGTAGTAGTAAACTCTGCTACACCACCTATACCCACAAGTAAGTCTATAATAAGGCTTACCTCTAGGTACTGTGAATATCTCCTAAACTTGCACTATTTAGGAGATATTTAGAATGCATGCAGCTGGTGATGTCACCACCGCATGCGCCTTGAAGGTCCAGCATACAGTCCTGGACCTTCAGAGACCATGCTGTAAACGGCGGCTCCCACTCATGTAGCTGGGAGCTGCAAACCCAGAGGGAAGACCGGGGGAAGAGGGAAGCCTTCTCATCAGTGGCAGCGTTGCGCTGGAGGGCTTCGTACTAAGGTAAATTTCTCACAATGTGCTAATATGCAATGCATACTGGCACATTACGACATTGCCTTCCATGGAATTTTTTTTTTTTTTTCACCAGCTGCGGTTTACTACCTCTTTAATTACCATACAAGTAGGCATGATCAAGTATTAGAGCACCCTGATTTTCGGAAAATCCATAAAAGCGATCCATTGCCTTTCTCTCAGGACCCATGCACACAAATGTATTGCAATAAGTGGCACACCAATGCACTTTGTTGGCAGACGTGCGTTGCTGTGCACAGCCAAAAATGTTATATGCACCTTTGTTTGTGCATTCTGGTGTGTTAGGCAGCCTATTCAAATGAATGGGCCACCAAAAAATGCACATTAACACGTAGCACATGTTAAAGGATGTGTGCTAATGCAGAGCAATAGTGTGAATGGGTCCTTAGATTAATTGCTGTAATCAATGTCCAGTACAACAGGCTGCCTCCTGTTTTCACTTCTAAGACGGGGCAGGCAAAGAATGGCAGAGGGTGGATGGAGGCAAACATGCATCAACTTGGACAGTCTAGCTCTTTCTAAAACAATTTTAGCAGAAACAAGGATAATGAACCACTATCTGGGATTTGGTTCAAATCACTTAGGCTCTGTTCACAGTTGTGCAACTCCAAAGTCGCATGATTTTGAGTACGATGTTGATGCAGCTTTTACACTCTCTGGCACTCAAGTCTCAGCAAAGTAGTGCAGGAACCTTTTAAAAGTTGCTGCGATCTTAAGTCGCATAGATTTGAAAAGATTCCATTGAAATCAATGGGCTGCGACTTGTCATGCGACATTGTGTCCAAAGTGTGAACGGGGCCTTAAAGTCAAAGTAGGTAAAACGTTAAAAAAATGAAAAATCAGCACAAGAGACAAGGTATTTACTGTCTAGAAAGGTGTCTGTAAGAAGAAAGCAGGATGCCCAGACACTGTCACATGTGCAGAAATATTCTGCTGCTTCTATTTAGGGAATTAAATACTATGGGCTCATTTACATTAGTATTACCTCAGAAGAGCTATTTGTCGTGGATCACTTTTCAGATGTCATTTGGCAGGCAGTAAAGAGGCATTATGTTGCCTCCTCACCACCAGTTTTATCGCTAAAAGTACACACCACCGCAACCGCGTGTGGTTCTCGGAATTGCAGGGAAGTTATGGCATGTTCCTACTCTCTTGAATGGGTCGCAAGCGGCATTGGTACTGTCCGACAAACACGCCAGGGGTATCATTTTTGCTGCGCCGCAAAACATAGTATACAACCCAACCTGGCTGCCTTTGCAGCTTGAAGGGGACAGTTGGGGGGCGGTAAAAATTCAACTCAACTGCCTGTTTTTACAGCTCGCCCGATCAAAGTGTAAACCTAACCTAAAGGTATTTTTTTCTTTTACTGATTGCTTTGTCATATCAACTAGTGCGACTGAATCCATTTAGACAGAAAGACTGTAAGTACAGGTTTTCTATAAGTATTTTAGCTGCAGTCAGAGCATTAGAATACTAACACCTGCTTTCCATCATGATACATTGCACATTATGTCTGAAAGCCTTCAAATGAAAGAGCTCAGACTGGGATAAAATTAAGGAGGAATGCTTTCTTCTTGTGCCAGGTAAATCTATCACAAAATCTCAGAGTTCCATTACAGTATCTAGCACCAGGCACCCCAACGTTTCCTGCTGAAATTTTCATATATTTAGCTTATCAGACATTGCAGTCATTAAAGGATCCTTGGTTTGCAGTATATACAGTTCTGCAGACCTTTAGCTCTTCAGCTGTCAGTCTTAGAAGATTTTCAGGGAAATACGAATTCATGCTTTTATTGGCTATTAACAAAGATGCAACTGGCTGGGCCTTTAGGCCTCGTTCACACAGGCCGTACAATACTATCAAGGGAAGATGAGGACTAATAGCTGTACTGGGTGCCCTACATACTGTACTACAGACCTCTGGAAGCTGCCCTACATCCTACTGACCTCAGTACATTGTCCTACATCCTACTGACCTCCGTACACTGCCATACATCCTACTGACCTCCGAACACTGTCTTACATCCTACTGACCTCCGAACACTGTCCTACATCCTACTAACCTCCGAACACTATCCTACATCCTCCTGACTTCCGTACACTGCCCTACATCCTACTGCCCTACATCCAACTGACCTCTGTACACTGCCCTACATCCTACTGACCTCTGTACACTGCCCTACATCCTACTGACCTCTGTACATTGCCCTACATCCTACTGACCTCTGTACACTGCCCTACATCCTACTGACCTCCGTACACTGTCCTACATCCTACTGACCTCTGTACATTGTCCTACATCCTACTGACCTCTGTACACTGCCCTACATCCTACTGACCTCTGTACACTGTCCTACATCCTACTGACCTCTGTACACTGCCCTACATCCTACTGACCTCCGTACACTGCCCTACATCCTACTGACCTCCGTACATTGCCCTACATCCTACTGACCTCCGTACACTGCCCTACATCCTACTGACCTCCATACACTGCCCTACATCCTACTGACCTCCGTACACTGCCCTACATTCTACTGACCTCCGTACACTGTCCTACATCCTACTGACCTCCGTACACTGTCCTACATCCTACTAACCTCTGTACATTGTCCTACATCCTACTGACCTCCGTACACTGCCTTACATCCAACTGACCTCAGTACACTGCCCTACATCCTACTGACCTCAGTAAACTGCCCTATATCCTACTGACCTCCGTACACTGCCCTACATCCTACTGAGCTCCGTACACTGTCCTACATCCTACTGAGGTCTGTACACTGTCCTACATCCTACTGACCTCTGTACTATGCCCTACATCCTATTGACCTCCGTACACTGTCCTACATCCTAATAACCTCTGTACATTGTCCTACATCCTACTGACCTCCGTACACTGCCCTACATCCAACTGACCTCAGTACACTGCCCTACATCCTACTGACCTCCATACACTGCCCTACATCCTACTGACCTCTGTACACTGCCCTACATCCTACTGACCCCTGTACACTGCCCTAGATCCTACTGACCTCCGTACACTGCCCTACATTCTACTGACCTCCGTACACTGTCCTACATCCTACTGACCTCCATACACTGCCCTACATCCTACTGACCTCCGTACACTGCCCTACATCCTACTGACCTCTGTACACTGCCCTAGATCCTACTGACCTCCGTACACTGCCCTACATTCTACTGACCTCCGTACACTGTCCTACATCCTACTGACCTCCATGCACTGCCCTACATCCTACTGACCTCCGTACACTGTCCTACATCCTACTGACCTCCGTACACTGCTCTACATCCTACTGACCTCCGTACACTGCCCTACATCCTACTGACCTCCGTACACTGCCCTACATCCTACTGACCTCCGTACACTGCACTACATCCTACTGACCTCCGTACACTGCCCTACATTCTACTGACCTCCGTACACTGTCCTACATCCTACTGACCTCCGTACACTGTCCTACATCCTACTAACCTCTGTACATTGTCCTACATCCTACTGACCTCCGTACACTGCCTTACATCCAACTGACCTCAGTACACTGCCCTACATCCTACTGACCTCAGTACACTGCCCTATATCCTACTGACCTCCGTACACTGCCCTACATCCTACTGAGCTCCGTACACTGTCCTACATCCTACTGAGGTCTGTACACTATCCTACATCCTACTGACCTCTGTACACTGCCCTACATCCTATTGACCTCCGTACACTGTCCTACATCCTAATAACCTCTGTACACTGCCCTACATCCAACTGACCTCAGTACACTGCCCTACATCCTACTGACCTCCATACACTGCCCTACATCCTACTGACCTCTATACACTGCCCTACATCCTACTGACCCCTGTACACTGCCCTAGATCCTACTGACCTCCGTACACTGCCCTACATTCTACTGATCTCCGTACACTGTCCTACATCCTACTGACCTCCATACACTGCCCTACATCCTACTGACCTCCATACACTGCTCTACATCCTACTGACCTCCGTACACTGCCCTACATCCTACTGACCTCTGTACACTGCCCTAGATCCTACTGATCTCCGTACACTGCCCTACATTCTACTGACCTCCGTACACTGTCCTACATCCTACTGACCTCCATGCACTGCCCTACATCCTACTGACCTCCGTACACTGTCCTACATCCTACTGACCTCCATGCACTGCCCTACATCCTACTGACCTCCGTACACTGCCCTACATCCTACTGACCTCCGTACACTGCCCTACATCCTACTGACGTCTGTACACTGCCCTACATCCTAAAAAATGTGGTAACAAACGTGGCAAAAACGATTGACTTTGAAACACTTAGGTGTGAATGCAGCCATAGTGTCAGATTGTCCGCCGCATTATCACAGTCCCGCTATAAGCCGCTGATCACCGCCATTACTAGTACAGGCATACCCCACTTTTAAGTACACAATGGGGTTTATTTACTAAAGCTGGAAAGTGCAAAATCAGGCTCACTTCTGCATAGAAACCAATGGGATTCCAGGTTTTATTACCAAAGCTTAATTGAACAAGCTGGGGTTAGAAGCTCATTGGTTTCTATGCAGAAGTGAGCCTGATTTTGTACTTTCCAGCTTTAGTAAATAAACCCCATTGTGTACTTAAAAGTAGGGTATGCCTGTTTCAAACCAATCAATATAAACTTATTTTTTTTTACCAAAAACATGTAGCAGAATACATTTTGGCCTAAAAATGTGCTCTAGAGCTGGACTGGTTAAATAAAAGCTGGTCATTGTAAGCACCCCATCAGTGGTAAAATGATTTGTTTCAACCCGTCTAACTGCCACTTTGTCTGGACAGCTTGGTCTTTTAAAGGAGGTTGAAAAATACCAGACTTACTGGCTGGATCACCAGGTGAAAATAGAGGAGGAAAAAACAATAAAAGAAAACGAATGCAGCCATCACATCTAAGAATTCCAGCAATTGAATACTATTTTGTTTTCGAGTTTAAAGGGGTTGTAAACCTTCGTGTTTTTTTACCTTAATGCATCCTATGCTTTAAGGTGAAAAAACACCTGGTAGTGACCGGCCCCCCAGCTTCCCCGTTTTACTTACCTGAGCCCCTTCATCTCCCTGGTGGGGACGTGCTGTCCCTCTCTCAAAGGGATAGATTGGTAGCAGTACAGCCATTGGTTTCGGCTGCTGTCAATCAGCAGCAGACACCAATGGCTGCACTGCTATCAATCTATCCAATCAAGAGCGGGGACCCCGTGGAGAGAGGGACAGCCAGGGATATGAAGGGGCTCAGGTAAGGAAAACAGGGGGGCTGAAGGGGGGGGGGGGCGCGGGTCACTGCCAGGTGTTTTTTCACCTTAAAGCATAAATCCAATGACGCCGGCGCCGGGGCCGAGTCCAGCATTCGTGTCTGTGGACGCAAATTCTGGACTCGGGAATGTACCCGCAAGGTAACCCCCTCGGGAGAGTGCTTCTCCTAGGGGGTTATCTGATGTGGGGAGGAGCCTCCGAGGGACCCCAGAAGAGGATGTTCGGGGCCACTCTGCAAAATGAGCTGCACAGTGGAGGTAAGTATGACATGTTTGTTATTTAAAAAAATAAAAAACGATCCTTTACAATCACTTGAGGGCCGGTTCACACTGGTGCGATGCAGGAAACCCTGCGAATTCAGTGCGGGTTCCCGCATCGCACCTGAATCACCGCCAGTTCACACTGCCCTATGCAAACCGCTGAGTGTCAATACAAAGTTAATGACACCCCCAGATTGGTTCACAGATCGCAGCGCAAACTGTAAATTCGGACAGGAATCGGATCGCATTGGGTGTGAACACCCATACGATCCGATTCTGGTGCAGACAAATAAAAAAGGGGGGCCTACATGATTTTGGTCCGAATGCAAAGCCAATTCAGCCATGCAGTTTGTATTACTGAATTGGAATCACACAGACATTGCATGTGATCTGCACAGCAATGCGGTGCGAATCACATGTGATGTCGGGCATCGCACAACCTGTAGCATTATATGAGATTCAGGGACGTGTATCCATGACACAGGAGCTCTGCATCCCCGTGTGGTGAGTACACAGCGTCCATGAACTCGCACAGTCCTAAACGCAAGCCACAGCGATTTCCACCCTGTGGTGATTTCCACCCTGTGGTATATTTGGACAAGCAGCTGATAGTGAGGCTGGGTAACCTGTGCCTGAACACACCTGATATTGATGCACATGAAGCACAGCTCTGGGGGGCCTAATGGTTTTATAGTGGTGTTGAGGTAGGAATGAAACCCACCAAGCAGCCTCCAGTATAAATGCACTACAGGCTCCAGCATGTCTCCTCACACACAAGTCATGCTCCCAGCTGTAGCAGAGAGTGACAGGTTGTGTAAATGTGGAATAGGACATGCAATGGACAGGCCCGCCTCCTGTGGACCGGTTTCCTCCAGTCTATGGGGTAGGAGAAGAGGGCTGGGCTGCTACAACACAACAAACTACTTCACACAGCTCGCAGCGCGCACTACGCATGCATGCCACGCGACCGTTGCCCTGGTAACCGAAAGCGGGCGCGCGACGGCGCGAGACTGGCAGCTGGCAGGGAGGGAAATGGCGGGGGAGTGGGGTGACGTCAGATGGAGAGTCTAGGAGAGCGCGGGAGGGTTTGGCGGGAGGGATAAAGGTGACTTGTAGCTGAGAATGTGACGTATTGTACTGGTAGAGCTGACACTGGGACAGAGGTTGTAAGAGGAAGAGAGGGTCAGGTATGGGACAGAGCGCTTCCTCACATCACGACTCATCTCTGTCAGTGACAGCGGGCCCTTCATAGCCACCAGTGTCTGCCTGTTCTGATAAAAACATGGCTTCAGCTGGAAGTGCTGGCAGATGGAGAACGTTTAACAGCTGCTAAGCCAGCGATGTTTTTTTTATTACAGTTGGAAAGTTTGAAGGAAGAAGTAAAATCTGAGGAGAATGTTTCACACTGTATTATGTGAGGAGAATCAGTTTGGAACGAACCTGCTTATCCTCGCCATACTATTCTGTGGTGAATGTGCGATTTTCTTTAACCATTCGACCTCCGGAAGATTTACCCCCCTTCATGACCAGCCTGTTTTCTGCGATACTGCATTATGTTAACTGACAATTGCGTGATCATATGGCGCTGTACCTAAATACAATTTATAGAGTTTTTTTCCCCACAAATAGAGCTTTCTTTTATTGGTATTTGATTACCTCTGCATTTTTTGCGCTATAAACAAAAAAGGCAGACAAATATATATATATATATATATATATATATATATATATATATTACTTTCTGCTATAAAACACATCTAATAAAAAAATTTCTTCATAAATTCAGGCAGATATGTATTCTACTAATTTGTGGTAAAAAAAAAATCCCAATAAGCGTATAATGACCAGGATGCTTCCTGATGACGTCATAAGACGAAACGTACATCGAGGCGCTTTACTTCTGGTCACGTCACTTACGGGTCCCTGGCTTCCGGTTTTTGCAGTTTGGCACTGGCAGTAAAGGGGTTAACACTAGAGGGCGGTGAAGGGGTTAACTGTGTTCCCCGCTACGTGATTCTAACTGAAGGGGGAGGGACTAACTACAGGAAGTGACAGATCCTGGTTCCTAGCCAATAGGGACCCACAATCTGTCACTCCTGTCAGAGCAGAACAGGGAAGTGTGTGTTTACACACACTCATCCCTGTTCTGTGTTTCCTGGTCACGATCGCTCGCAGCCAGCAGTCATCGCGAACGTTGGCTACGAGCATCGGCACCCACCGCTATGCAGTGGGCGCACGTGCCTGCTATCAAGACCCCGCGAGCCAACGGAGAGCTACGTGGTTTCGCACAGGAGAGCCAACCTGCTGCAGTATAACTGCGGCTGCTGGTCCGGAAGCCATTAAGCGTCGCTTTTCGGCCACTAGCGGGGGGTTTTTAACTCCAAAGTGGTTCTGTTATCCTGACTGGGCATCATATGACATCTAGCAAGATAAGCTGCTGGCGTGGGCCTGCGGCTTCACGCGGCACTCGTGTGTTAATCTGACACACCGCATCTCCGATCTTGGTACAGAGCCTATGATGTAGGCTCTTTACCACGTGATCAGATGTGTCCGATCACAGTGTAAATAGGTTGCACTGACAGACGCGAGTAGAGGAGAGACGATCGGCTGCTCTCCTGACATGTGGTCTGTGCTTATAATCAGCGCACTGATTATTAGGGCAGACCCAAAAAGGATGACCGCCAGGTATGCCAATCAATTCCTATTAGGGATGGCACTCTGTGCCCATCAGTGATGCCTGCCAGTGCCTCCTGATCAGTGCTGCCTAATAGTGCCATCTATCAGCGCCGCCTATAAGTGCCCACCAGTGCCACCTATGAGTGTCCATCAGGGCCGCCTATGAGTGCTCATCAGTGTTGCATATCAGTGCCAGCTATCTGTGCCCATCAGTGCTGGATATAAGTGCCACCTCGTCAGTGACAATCAGTACTGCCTCATCAGAGCCTGTCAGTGCAGCCTCATCAGTGCCCATCAGTGAAGGAGAAAACTTACCTTTTTACATAGTTTTGTAACGGAAACAATAAAAAACCTTTATTTTTTTCCAAATTTTCGGTCTTTTTTTATTTGTAGCACAAAACGTAAAAACCTCAGAGGTGATCAAATATCACAAAAAGAAAGCTCAATTTGTGGGAAAAAAAATGAAAAAAAGTTTGTTTTGGTACAGTCTTGCATGACCGCGCAATTTTTATTCAAATTGCGACAGCGCTGAAAGCTGAAAATTGGTCTGGGCAGGAAGGGGGGAAAATGCCCGGTATTGATGTGGTTAAAATCACAGTTATTGATAAAATTGTGAGTTTCTTCCTTCTCAGTAAAAAGGAGGTGGTGGTTGTTTAAAAGGTTAATAGCCCACTGACAATCACTCTCAGGCTGCTGGCACTTAGATTGGGTCCTGCGAGCTGGAAAATCTTTGTGCAGGGTGCAGCTGAGAGTGGCATTCTTACGTAAGCAACGGCACGGTGTGAGATTGGCTAGTCCTTTGCCACGAGTTGGTGAGAAGGGCAGGGGTTTGACATCCGTGTTTGTCACATATGGTGCCTGGGCCAATCACAGTACCGTGTACTATGTGATAAGCTGTAGCCAATGACAGCTGTCATGAATGGTTACAATGATCTTTATTGTAACAGCAAACTATGGGCTCTTTCACACGGGGCGGATCAGTGATGATCTGCCCCGTGAACATCCGCTTGCTCATTGGGGATCGCTCCGCCGATCCCCGCTGAGCAGTGTGCAGCGACGAACCTGTCAGAGCGCCGCTCTCCCCTATGGGGGATCGGATGATGGCGGACCGTAGAGTCCGTCGTCATCCGATCCGAAAACGGATGGAAAAGTAGGGTTTTCCTCCGTTACACTGTTTTGGATCGGAGCGGGTCGGATGTCAGCAGACGTTCATCCGCTGACATCCGCTATTCCTTAGGGATACATGTATGTCCGTTTTTCATCCGAAAACGGAAGGATGAAAAACGGACATACGGATCGCCCGTGTGAAAGAGCCCTAAGGCTGGGTTCACACTGGTCCGACAAACGCTCCGACATTGGGAGCTCATGTCGCATGACGTGTGAAATTTAATGTTTCCCTATGGGAGCCGTCCTAACTGGTCCGACACAAGTCGTTCCGACTTTAGAAATGCTCCCTGTACTACTTTGGTCCGACTTTGATCCTACTTCAGCCTATTGACTATCATTGAAGTCGGATCAAAGTCGGATTGCCG
Source organism: Lithobates clamitans (assembly GCA_037952925.1). Taxonomy (NCBI): domain Eukaryota; kingdom Metazoa; phylum Chordata; class Amphibia; order Anura; family Ranidae; genus Lithobates; species Lithobates clamitans. The sequence goes on from JBBGZY010000239.1 coordinate 3,398,287, forward strand.
TCTTGCATGATCCGACTTCGGCACGCGACTTGTGCTCAGATGATCTTGAGGGGGAACTCCGCGCCAAATTTTAAATAAAAATCCGGCATGGGTTCCCCCTCCAAGAGCATACCAGGCCCTTGGGTCTGGTATGGACCTTGAGGGGAACCCCCTACGCCGAAAAAGCGGCGTGGGGGGTCCCCCCAATCCATACCAGACCCTTATCCGAGCACGCAGCCCGGCCGGACAGGAATGGGGTGGGGACGAGCGAGCGCCCCCCCCCTCCTGAACCGTACCAGGCCGCATGCCCTCAACATGGGGGGGTTGGTGCCTTGGGGGAGGGGGCGCGCTGCGGCCCCCCACCCCAAAGCACCTTGTCCCCATGTTGATGAGGACAAGGGCCTCTTCCCGACAACCCTGGCCGTTGGTTGTCGGGGTCTGCGGGTGGGGGGCTTATCGAAATCCGGGAGCCCCCTTTAATAAGGGGGCCCCCAGATCCCGCCCCCCACCCTATGTGAATGAGTATGGGGTACATCGAACCCCTACCCATTCACCTAGGGAAAAAGTGTCAATTTAAAAAAAAACACTACACAGATTTTAAAGTAATTTATTAGACAGCTCCGGGGGTCTTCTTCCGACTTCGGGGGTCTCTCCGGTTCTTCTCCGCGCTTTCCGGGTCTTCTGCCGGGCTCCTCCGCTCTCTTCTGCTCTTTTGCCGCTCTTTTGCTAAAGCGGAGGAGCCCGGTCTGCTGCCTTCTTCTCTTCGGGGGTCTCTCCGGTTCTTCTCCGCGCTCTCCGGATCTTCTGCCGGGCTCCTCCGCTATTTTCTGCTCTTTTGCTATAGCGAAGGAGCCCGGTCTTCAATCTTCTGCCTTCTGCCCTCTTCTCCTGATGTTGACACGACGCTCTCTGGGGCTGGAATGCACTCTGAGCGCTCCGCTCTGACTTATATAGGTGGTGACCACGCCCCCTTATGCCGTCACAGTCCCTGGGCATGCTGGGACTGTGACGTTTTAGGGGGCGTGGTCATCACCCGATGACCACGCCCCCTTATGTCGTCATAGTCCCAGCATGCCCAGGGACTGTGACGGCATAAGGGGGCGGGGTCACCGCCTATATAAGTCAGAGCAGAGCGCACAGAGAGCATTCCAGCCGGGGAGAGCGTCGTGTCAACATCGGAAGAAGAGATGAAGAGAAGTAGCGGCGAGACAGCGGCGACAAGACAGCGGCAGCAGACCGGGCCCCTCGCTGGCAATAGAGCTGGAAGAAGATAGCGGCGGGGCCCGGGAGAAGAGGCGGAACACCGGGAGAAGTCGGAAGAAGATACCGGAGCTGCCCAATAAATTAATTTTGAAACCTGTGTACTGTGTTTTTTTTTATTGACACTTCCCTAGGTGAATGGGTAGGGGTACCATGTACCCCATACTCATTTACATAGGGTGGGGGGCCGGGATCTGGGGGCCCCCTTATTAAAGGGGGCTCCTGGATTCCGATAAGCCCTCCGCCCGCAGACCCCGACAACCAACGGCCAGGGTTGTCGGGAAGAGGCCTTTGTCCTCATCAACATGGGGACAAGGTGCTTTGGGGTGGGGGGCCGCAGCGCGCCCCCTCCCCCAAGGCACCAACCCCCCCATGTTGAGGGCATGCGGCCTGGTACGGTTCAGGAGGGGGGGGGGGCGCTCGCTCGTCCCCACCCCATTCCTGTCCGGCCGGGCTGCGTGCTCGGATAAGGGTCTGGTATGGATTGGGGGCGACCCCCCACGCCGTTTTTTCGGCGTAGGGGGTTCCCCTTAAGGTCCATACCAGACCCAAGGGCCTGGTATGCTCTTGGAGGGGGAACCCATGCCGGTTTTTTATTTAAAATTTGGCGCGGAGTTCCCCCTAAAGATTCATACCAAACACAATGCCGAGCATTGGCGGGGATCCAAGTCGGATCCCCGTTCATTGAAAGTCGGACACATGCCGGCTTCATGTCGCAGGGCAAAGTCGGATCCAAAGTAGGACGGCTGTCGTGTCGCACCAGTGTGAACCCAGCCTAAGTGTAAAAAAAACCCCTGATCTTCCCCACCAGACTAGTACAGTGTTACTATGGTGACACTAAATTACTCTGATGAAAGTATGTTTAAATAAAATGAGAAAATGAAAAAAAACAAATCGCTACCGACGGCTCCGGTAAGTGGCAGAGGGCACCGGATCGCGGCGGGAGGAGGGGCCCCTCTTCCGCCACCGATAAAAGTGATCTCGCGGCGAATCCGCTGCAGGGACCACTTTTATCAGAAAACGGACCGCTGCACGAAAACGGGGATACCGGGGTTATGGCAGCTAGCTGCTGCCATAACAACGATATCCCCCTTCAAAGTTTGGACGTACATCGGCGTGCGGCGGTCCGGAAGTGGTTAACATACCAGTCACCAGTTAGTGTCCTGGTGACAGTATGCACTTGTGACAGTATGTAAAAAAATATATATATACAGTATCTCACAAAGGTAAGTACACCCCTCACATTTTTGTAAATATTTTATTCTATCTTTTCATGTGACACCACTGAAGAAATGACACTTTGCTACAATGTAAAGTAGTGAGTGTACAGCTTGTATAAGGGCCCTTTCACACTGAGGCGGTTTGCAGACGCTATTGCGCTAATAATAGCGCCTGCAAACCGACCCGAAAGTGCCGCTGCTTTGATTCCAGTGTGAAAGCCCTGAGGGCTTTCACACTGGAGCGGTGCGCTAGCAGGATGGGAAAAAAAATCCTGCTAGCAGCATCTTTGGAGCGGTGAAGGAGCAGAGTATATACTGCTCCTTCACCGCTCCTGCCCATTGAAATCAATGGGACAGCGCGGCTATACCGCCGGCAAAGCGCCTCTGCAGAGGTGCTTTGCGGTGGTTTTTAACCCTTTCTCGGCTGCTAGCAGGGGGTAAAACCGCCCCGCTAGCGGCCGAATACCGACGGTAAAGTGCCACTTTCAATAGCGGCGCTTTACCGCCAACGCCGCCCCCGCTCCAGTGTGAAAGGGCCCTAACAGTGTAAATTTGCTGTTCCCTCAAAAGTGGGTACACCCCTAAGTGAAAATGTCCAAATTGGGCCCAAAGTGTTAATATTTTGTGTGGCCACCATTATTTTCCAGCACTGCCTTAACCCTCTTCGGCATGGAGTTCACCAGAGCTTCACAGGTTGCCACTGAAGTCCTCTTCCACTTCTCCATGACAACATCACGGAGCTGGTGGATGTTAGAGACCTTGTGCGCTCCTCCACCTTCCGTTTGATGATGCCCCACAGATGCTTCATAGGGTTTAGGTCTGGAGACATGCTTGGCCAGTCCATCACTCCTACCCTCAGCTTTTTTAGCAAGGCAGTGGTTGTCTTGGAGGTGTGTTTGGGGTTGTTATCATGTTGTAATACTGCCCTGCGGCCCAGTCTCCAAAGGGAGGAGGATCATGCTCTGCTTCATTATGTCACAGTACATGTTGGCATTAATGGTACCCTCAATGAACTGTAGCTCCCCAGTGCCGGCAGCACTCATGCAGCCCCAGACCATGACACTCCCAGCACCATGCTTGACTGTAGGCAAGACAAACTTGTCTTTGTAGTTCTCACCTGGTTGCCGCCAGACACACTTGACACCATCTGAACCAATTACGTTTATCTTGGTCTCATCAGACCACAGGACATGGTTCCAGTAATCCATGTCCTTTGTCTGCTTATCTTCAGCAAACTGTTTGCGGGCTTTCTTGTGCATCATCTTTAGAAGAGGCTTCCTTCTGGGACAACAGCCATGCAGACCAATTTGATGCAGTGTTCAGCATATGGTATGAGCGCCGACAGGCTGACCCCCCACCCCTTCAACCTCTGCAGCAATGCAGGCAGCACTCATACGTCTATTTCCCAAAGACAACTTCTGGATATGACACTGAGCACGTGTAGTCAACTTCTTTGGTCAACCATGGCGAGGCCTGTTCTTAATGGAACCTGTCCTGTTAAACCACTGTATGGTCTTGGCCAAATTGCTGCAGCTCAGTTTCAGGATCTTGGCAATCTTCTTATAGTCCAAGCCATTTTTATGTAGAGCAACATTTTTTTTTTCCAGAACCTCAGAGAGTTGTTTGCCATGAGGTGCCATGTTGAACTTCCAGTGACCAGTATGAGACAGTGAGAGTGATAACATCAAATTTAACACACCTGCTCCTCATTCACACTTGAGACCTTGTAACACTAACAAGTCACATGACACTGGGGAGGGAAAATGGCTACTTGGGCCCAATTTGGACATTTTCACTTAGGGGTGTACTCACTTTTGATGCCAAAGTTTTTCAAATTTTGGAATTTGATTTTGATCGATGTCTACCATCTTAGCATGGGACATTGTATTATTCATTCTGTGAATTGTTTCTGCCAGATCTCTCCATAGAGAGGGCCTGTCATCCTTATTTCTATTACAAGGGATGTTTTCATGCCTTGTAATAGGAATAAAAGTGATAAAAAAAAATAAAGGGACAATGTAAAATTAAAAAAATGTAAAGCACCCCAATCCCTCTGTGTTCGCATGCATGTGAGGTATCACGAACATTGGAGCGAGAGCAATAATTATAGCGCTAGACCTCATATGTAACTCTAATAGGGCGTACACACGGTCGGACTTTGTTCAGACATTCAGACAATCCTAGGATTTTTTCCGACGGATGTTGGCTCAAACTTGTCTTGCATACATGCGGTCACACAAAGTCGGAAAATCCGATCGTTCTAAACGCGGTGACGTAAAACACGTACGTCGGGACTATAAACGGGGCAGTGGCCAATAGCTTTCATCTCTTTATTTATTCTGAGCATGTACTTTGTCTGTTGGATTTGTGTACACACGATCGGAATTTCCGACAATGGATTTTGTTGTCGGAAAATTTTATCTCCTGCTCTCCAACTTTGTGTGTCGGAAAATCCGATGGAAAATGTCCGATGGAGCCCACACACGGTCGGAATTTCCGACAACACGCTCCGATCGGACATTGTCCATCGGAAAATCCGACCGTGTGTACGGGGCATTAGTGTCACCTATGGAGATTTTTAGGAACCGTAGTTTGTCGCGTTTCCACGAGCCTGTCCAATTTTAAAGCGTGTCGTGTTAGGTATCTATTTACTCGGCGTAACATCATCTTTTATACCTTACAAAAAATTGGAGTATATATTGTGATTTATTGTTTTTTTTTAATTTATGAAAGTGTATTTTTTTTCCTAAAAAATTGCATTTTATAAAACGCTGCACAAATACTGCGTGACATAAAAAATTGCAACGATCACTATTTTATTCCCTAGGGTCTCTGTTAAAAAATATACAGTCAGGTCCATAAATACCCTAGAATTTGGTTTATAATCCTGGATCGTGTTCATTCCAACACAAGAGGTGGAGACTGGAATAAACTCCTCCTCCAGCGGGAAACCCGCTTGATTATGGAGCTAGGGGCACCAACACACCAGGTCTAAACAGCCAGCTTAGCTATAGACCATTCTTAGAAGGTTATGCTACAGGTGTCTTTGAAAAAGAAATATAAATATGCTCCACAACCAATAGCCTTCTTTCCGAATCAAATTTTCTTTTTTGTCATTACCTGCTCTATATATGACTTACAATAGACCTCTATAATATGTCCTTCCTTTTCCTCTCCCCCCCCCTCCCTCCCTTACAATGTTTTATAACTTTCAACTTTAATTTGAGGGTATTTACATCCAAAACAGGTGAACGGTGTAGGAATTACAACAGTTTGTATATGTGCCTTTCACTTTTTAACCTCCCTGGCGGTATTCCCGAGTCTGGCTCGGGTTGGATTTTTCATACCAAAAGCGGTATCCCCGAGCCAGACTCGGGCTTGCATCGCAGGATCCAGGAAGAGCATACTTACCTTGTCCCCTGGATCCTGCGATGTCTCCCCGCTGTGATCGGCGAGCCGTTGTGTCTCGCTCGATTCACAGTGCCGAGCTCCGTTCCCTGCGAGCGTTGCGACGCACGGGGACGGAGTTCGGCGGTAAATTCAAAAGTGAAACACATAGTATAGATACAGCATACTGTAATCTTACAGATTACAGTACTGTATCAAATAACTACACATCCCCCTTGGTCCCTAGTGGTCTGCCCAGTGTCCTGCATGCAGTTTTATATATATAAAACTGTTCTTTCTGCCAGGAAACTGGAGATTGTCCATAGCAACCAAAACTGTCTCTTTACATCAAAAGTGCTTTTAGACCAGCTAGAAAAAAGCGATAATAAATTAGAATCACTCGCAGAATTGATCGATAGTGATTTGTGGGGAAATCCGTCACCAAACACTAAAAGTAACAAAAGCGACAATTCTGCAACTGAGCAAATTTCAGTGTTTTTGATTTGATTACATTATTATATAATTTTTATTATTATTATATTATTATTTGTTATAATTATTTATAGTTATTTATTATATTATAATTTTTTATTTCGTTTTTCAAACTTTATCATACCCGGAATGTCTACTAGACTCTTGTTTGGACAGATTTAAGTGAACTATTCCTAAGAATTACAGGCCTACAATATAAAACGCCAAATTTCTGTGCAAAATAATTGTACCGCTTTCAGCACCTAAAATCAGAAAGAATCATACCGCCAGGGAGGTTAAAGGACCAAAATTAATGGGACAGATTAACAATCATCCATCAAACTTTCACTTTTTAATACTTGGTTGCAAATCCTTTGCAGTCAATTACAGCCTGAAGTTTGGAACGCATAAACATCACTAGACCCTGGGTTTCATCCCTGGTGATGCTCTGCCAGGGCTCTACTGCAACTGTCTTCAGTTCCTGCTTGTACTTGGGGCATTTTCCCGTCAGTTTTGTCTTCAGCAAGTGAAATGCATGCTCAATCGGATTCAGGTCAGGTGATTGACTTGGCCATTGCATAACATTCCACTTCTTTCCCTTCAAAAAACTCCTTGGTTGCTTTCGCAGTATGCTTCAGGTCATTGTCCATCTGCACTGTGAAGCGCCATCCAATGAGTTCTGCAGCATTTTGCTGAATATGAGAAGATAATATTGCCCGAAACACTTCAGAATTCATTCTGATGCTTTTGTCAGCAGTCACGTCATCAATAAATACAAGAGAACCAGTTCCAATGGCAGCCATGTATGCCCACGCCATGACACTACCACCACCATGCTTCACTGATGAGGTGGTATGCTTTGGATCATGAGCAGTTCCTTTCCTTCTCCATACTCTTCTCTTCCCATCACTCTGGTACAAGTTGATCTTGGTCTCATCTGTCCATAGGATGTTGTTCCAAAACTGTGAAGGCTTTTTTAGATGTTGTTTGGCAAACTCTAACCTGGCCTTCCTGTTTTTGAGGCTCACCAATGGTTTACATCTTGTGGTGAATCCTCTGTATTCACTCTGGTGAAGTCTTCTTTTGATTGTTGACTTTGACACACATACACCTACCTCCTGGAGAGTGTTCTTGATCTGGCCAACTGTTGTGAAGGGTGTTTTCTTCACCAGGGAAAGAATTCTTCGGTCATCCACCACAGCTGTTTTCCGTGGTCTTCCGGGTCTTTTGGTGTTGCTGAGCTCACCAGTGCAATCTTTCTTTTTAAGGATGTTCCAAACAGTTGATTTGGCCACACCTAATGTTTTTGCTATCTCTCTGATGGGTTTGTTTTGTTTTTTCAGCCTAATGATGGCTTGCTTCACTGATAGTGACAGCTCTTTGGATCTCATATTGAGAGTTGACAGCAACAGACTCCAAATGCAAATAGCACACTTGAAATGAACCCTGGACCTTTTATCTGCTCCTTGTAAATGGGATAATGAGGGAATAACACACACCTGGCCATGGAACAGCTGAGAAGCCAATTGTCCCATTACTTTTGGTCCCTTAAAAAGTGGAAGGCACATATACAAACTGTTGTAATTCCTACACCATTTACCTGATTTAGATGTAAATACCCTCAAATTAAAGCTGAAAGTCTGCAATTAAAGCACATCTTGTTCATTTCATTTCAAATCCACTGTGGTGGTGTATAGAGCCAAAAAGATTAGAATTGTGTTGATGTCCCAATATTTATGGACCTGACTGTATAATGTGTGGGGGTTATAAGTAATTTTCTAGCAAAAAATACTGATTTAAACTTGTAAACAAAAAGTGCCAGAAAGTAGTAGGGCTGTTTAGTATCATCCAGTACACCATACTGAACATGGACCTGAAAAAGGCTGATGTTTTTACACCAGGGGGCAGTAACAAGACCATTTGGGAGAGTGGCAGAAAAGTAGCAGGAAGAGGTGTCCTGAAGGGTCACAAGACCACAAATTCAGTTAAGAAATTATGGAGTCTAGAATAATTTTTTTAAGGCCAAATGATGTATTGTGGGTCAATAAGTTTAAACAATGGGAAAAAAACAAATGCCCCCCCTCTGTGCAAATAAGTTACACACAGAGCACTATTTTTCAAGACACCGGATAACAGTTTAGTATCTGGTAGCAGTTTTTTGAATGTCATTAAAAGTATTTTTTTGTATTTTCCTCATATAACAAATTACACCACTGTGCAGTGCATAGTGCCACACTGATTATAAAGAAACCCTGGTAATAGTGCGGTCGGAATCTTTTAAAATACGCAATGGGGTTTATTTACTAAAGGCAAATCCACTTTGCACTACAAGTGCACTGCAAGTGCACTTGGAAGTGCAGTCGCTGTAGATCTAAGGGGGACATGCAAGGAAAATATAAAACAGCATTTTTGCTTGTACATGATTGGATGATAAAATCAGCAGAGCTTCCCCTAATTTAAGATCTTCCCCTCAGATCTAAAGAGACTGCACTTCCAAGTGCACTTGCAGTGCACTTGTAGTGCAAAGTGGATTTGCCTTTAGTAAATCAACCCCAATATGTTCAAGCTTGATCACAAGAATGGTTTGTTCTTTGGCAGACTTTTAGTAAGGTGTTGCTTACATACTGTTACAGAGCCTTGCTATGCTGGCAGCTTCCTCTGAGTCTGGATTAATACAAGCAATAAAGTAGAACAGAACATTCTAATCATGCTTGTCTGCAGAGCTATATGAGTTCTGTGATATATACAGCTCTTAGGCTCAATTTATATTCTGTCATAATAAGTTGGTACCACTGCATTTTTTATTTTTATGTGAATATATGTTATAGTCTAAGGAATGAGTATATAAGAATGATTCAAAATAAATAGGTGAAAGTTTTACACTTATAAAAGATTTGTTCAGTCGGTTGAACAATTTAAATATATCATCTTTCAGGGCTGCTATCAAAATTTTTGAGCGAATTAGAACTTGTTGTCAAAGGAACTTTTCTGCCACTACTCTTCCTATTTAAAGAGAACCACAATGTTAACATGCATACAAAAATATAATATAATCTTAATGTAATTTTTAACAGTTATTTTAAAATATGCAGCTTTCATTAACATAGTACCAGGTGATCAGCCATGAAGATCATTGTTCAGGCAATTACTGTTAAGGAGAAAACCCTGTCCCCACCTGTGCTCCTGCTTTGTCACCTTGTCACACTGGCTTCTGATGGAGACCACAAGTGGCTATTTGAACACACATTAGGAACACATAAGTCTACTGTTGTCACCCTCTAGAAACCCACCCAGATACATGCCATTTAGCTATTGCTTGAGTATATGCATGTAGATAAGATGTGGTTGCAAAGAGATCGGCAGCACAGAATTTAAACAAAAATTAAAGCAAAAGAAGTGTATTTTAAAAAATTGCAGTGTGAGGGAACCATCCAGCACCCAGCTTGGGTGCTTCCATCAAGATATAGCTTATTCCAGTCTGGACCCAGGAACCAGGCATTATAGCTAAATAGTACACCCAAGAATCTAGGCAACACTAGCTTAGGTGCTCTGGAACTGGAACTCACCTTATTGAAAACGCACACATAATTTATATACCACACAACATAGGGTAGGGCCTGATCACATTAGCCTAACAATAAAAACTGTAAACGGGAATATAAATAGCATAGCTAAGGAACAGCCAACATACACATAATGCTAATCCACAGCTAGCAACTAATAGCTGACAGTGATCTAATTAACCCATAAGCTAATTAACATAAACACATAACATAATCCCCAATAGTTTGATAACAAGTTAAAGTGGACACAATATTAATCACCTCTTCATGAGATGATCAGACAAACAGAAACAATAGGTGATTCTAGTCATTCTAGGTGAATTAACAATGGGAATGCACACCTAGGAGGCACACAACGGGAGAAAGACACTTAACACCTTAAACAGATTATAAATATATCAGGAGACCCCAGAATCAAGTTGCTTTGAGCTGATGACATTAACATCTGCTCTGAGTATCACAATCTAAAGCAATCATTGCTGGTTTTGGGCATAGAGGCCCTAAATATGTATCTGGATCCTCCAGTTCCCAGAGTCTGTGTGTTTTGGGGAGACATGGACTTGAGTCAGAAACAAGACCACGCCAAGTGTCCCACAGGCACACCTCCCAAAGTGTAGTGTTTCCTTAAAAGCCAGTGCCCATAGTCAGTAGGCAAAAGGCCACCTTGCAGTCCTCTCAAAAAGCCATTGTCCTGGTTGGGTTTGTCACAGACAGTAGTTTACAACAATAATACACAATGCTTTTAAAAATGTCATTTACTTTATGGTTTACATCAGGGAGAACTGGGAGCTTTGGCATGGGGGCAAACACAACCAAGTGGTCTTTCATGGTAGGGACAATGAAGAAAGGTACGTAGTTCCAAAGTATATGGTTTATTGCAACTCACGGTTTTACATCTTCCAACATCAGCTTTCATTGTAGTTCTTAGCATTTGGTGACATGGCAATATAAGTCATTGGTAGATTTCTTTCTGACAGACGCTTAGATCGTCTACCTGAGGAGCAGGTAGAGCAGGTAAGCTGTAAAATGCCCACTGTGTTTCTGCAGGTCTCAATCTGATTGAGGTCTGAATGGTAAGGTATCTTTAGTTAGATCCACCAGTCCAACATATCCTGCTGGTACTGGCCCAAAGATGCAAATACCCCCCAGCCCATTGCTCCCCTGGTTTACATACTGTATACATTAAACATATAGGAGCATAATTTGGAAAAAGTCTAGTTGACTTGCTGTACTGTATCTTTTGTTTGTTTATGTTCCATAAGGCATGTCGAAGCAGAAGTTGACCACTAAAGTAAAAATTTGGTAAATGCTGTATAAGTCTTGTTCTGATTTACTTAATTAAATGAATAGGCATATGTAATTACCACCCATTCTAATTGTGCAAACGCAACATTTTTTCAATGCATAGAACCCCCTCCTTTCCAGTAATGACCAATTTGTTTCTCTGGACTCGATGGTGCTCATTCAGGCTGTAGCAGTGCATTAGTACAGTACTAAACAAAACTAAACGGGCAAAAAAATGGGCAATTGTGGTGTCAGTAAAATAAACCATAAAAAACTTTGAATAAAACAGCATCATGTTTACTAGTGTCTCAAAAACTGCCTACAAAAGAGAAAGTATAAAAATGTAACACTTGCATTTTTTACTCAGCAAAACCCTACTAATTCTCTATTATACATAATCAAGAACATAATAAAATGCTTATTGTTTGTATTGTTGTTAAGTAATTAAAGTACTTTTTAAAAACAAAATTATGTATCTGGGAAAAAAAAATTTTTTTTTGATCACCTTTATTCCTATTACAAGGAATGTAAACATCCCTTGTAATAGGAATATGACACGATCAGTCCTCTTTACAGTGAGATATGGGGTCAATAAGACCCCACATCTCACCTCTAGGCTGTGAAGCCTAAAATCAAAAAAAAAAAAAAAAAAAAGATCACTGCTTCACAGCCGAAGCGGCGCCGTTTTTTTGAATGCAGAGGCCGGGCGTGACGTCATAACATTGCGCCCGGCCTCCGAACGATCATAGAGACTCCGGCGACCATCTGGTCCGCCGGAAATCTCTATGGTGAACATCCGGCGCCAGCGGATCCGCTATGCGACTCACCGATCGCTGAGGTGAGTCGGTAGAAGCACCGGAGGGCGGCGGGGGGGGGGGGGGAACGTCCCCTCTCGCCGCCCGTAAGAACGATCAAGCGGCAGAACAGCTGCTATGATCATTCTTATGGTGTACGGAATCGCTGGCTGAAAATGCCGGTATCTGAATGATGTCTGTAGCCTCAGGCATCATTCAGATATAACCCCCGAAAGTCGAGGCCGTCATATGATGGCCTCCGGATGCCAAGAGGTTAATACCTGCAAAATAGGGAGATCAGTCATTATGCAGCAATAATGTCTAATAATGTAATAGATAATTAAAAGAAAGTCTAGTCACATGACCTGAAAAATCATTTGGCTAACTGCTCACCTAAGCATGTTATTTATTCTGCCAATGAGAGAGAAGCCCTAAAAGCGCTAATGTCGAAACCCGGTCATTTGAAAAACAAACAATAATGGCAACTATAATATATTCCTTTAATTATAACTAGTTTGAGAAAAAATTTTACTGGTAAGATATTTACAAAGATATTTATTATATATATATAGTTTTTTTTTATATATAAATAAATATATTTAAGATATTTAACATTTTCCATGTACTATCACACACAAAAAAATGTAGGCTTTCATATTTGCGATTAGCCACTAACGTTCTACGCGTTTGTGAGTTCTTGCTGGACTTATTAAAACATGACAGTCATCCAGTAAATCAGCGGCATAGAGTCTATTAATGGAGTTTCCTACTCTCTCTTCCCTCTTGCATCCAAGCTACCTCAAAGCCTGTTTCTGTTTACTATCTACATATACCTTTGCTGCTATTAATTCCTTTACTGGACTGCAACATTTCTATAGAAAAGTTCAAAAAGCAAAGCTTTGGTTAACTGAAATTAAAAAAGCAACTTTTTTTGGTGGACTTAAGCATAATAAATACTTGCCTGTTTACAATTTCTCAATGAAAATACTAAATATTTACTTTTAATCTGCAGAAAAAGCTTGTTTTTTCTGTTGATTAAGCATACATACAGTAAACCACTTACCGTATATACTCGAGTATAAGTCGAGTTTTTCAGCACATTTTTTTGTGCTGAAAGTGCCCCCCTCGACTTATACTTGAGTCAAGCACTTTTCTGCAGCAAAAAATTTCATTTTCCGAACCGGTATCTCAGGGCCACTTCATGCTAGAAACCCAAAATTTGGTGTGCAAACCCAGTGGAACTGGTACCACAACATATCCAAAGATGGAGTTCCTAGCACTAAGTGGCCCCAAGATACGGGGCCCCAAAATCGGTTCAGAAAATGTCATTCTGTGCTGCAGAAAAGTGCTTGACATTTTCTGAACCGACTTTGGGGCCTCGTATCTCAGGGCCACTTAGTGCTAGGAACCTCAAATTTAGTGTGCAAACCCAGTGGAACTGGTACCATAACATATCCAAAGATGGAGTTCCTAGCACCAAGTGGCCCAGAGATACGGGGCCCCAAAGCCAGTTCGGAAAATGCTTGACATTTTCTGAATCGATTTTTGGGGCCCTGTATCTCGGGGCCACTTGGTGCTAGAAACCCCAGCTTTGGATATTTTATGGTGCTAGTTCCACTGGGTTTGCACACCAAATTTGGAGTTCTTAGCACTAAGTGGCCCCAAGATACGGGGCCCCAAATTCGGTCAACTGTGTCCATCTTCAGCAATGTCATTTTGGGACCCTTTGGGTTCAGAGACCCCGAACTTTGGCTGCAGCTAGGGGGCATCTAGGAACCCTTAACTACAGAGTTTGAAGTTCGGGGGGCCTATGGCTGCAAATGGGCACAGTGAGGCATGCAAATGGGCACAGTGATGCTGCAAATGGGCATTGTTGACCCTCTTTTCCACTTATAGTAGCTGTGCATTTCTCACCCTCGTCTTATACTCGGGTCAATAAGTTTTTCCCATTTTTTTGTGGTAAATTAGGGCCTCGACTTATACTCGGAACGACTTATACTCTAGTATATACGGTAAACAATAATAATCAGTGCAGTGCTATAAACATATAAATTTAACCACTTAAGGACCAAGCCTATTTTTCAAACTTGTTTACAAGTTCAAATCATTTTTTTTTGCTAGAAAATTACTTAGAACCCCCAAACATTATATATATATATTTTCAGGCACCCTAGAGCAGTGATGGCGAACCTTGGCACCCCAGATATTTTCGAACTACATTTCCCATCATGCTCATGCACTCTGTAGTGTAGTGGAGCATCATGGGAAGTTCCAAAACATCTGGGGTGCCAAGGTTCACCATCACTGCCCTAGAGAATAAAATGGCGGTCATTGCAATACTTTCTGTCACACCGTATTTGCGCAGCGATCTTACAAGCCCAATTTTTGGGGAAAAAATACACTTTTTTTAATTAAAAAATAAGACAACAGTAAAGTGAGCTCAATTTTTTTATATTGTGAAAGATAATGTTACACCGAGTAAATTGATATCGAACATGTCATTCTTCAAAATTGCGCCCACTCGTAGAATGGCTACAACCTTTGACCCTTAAAAATCTTCATAGGCAACATTTAAAAAATTCTCCAGGTTACCAGTTTTGAGTTACAGAGTAGGTCTTTTGCTAGAAGTATTGTTCTCACTCTAATGATCACGGTGATACCTCACATGTGTGGTTTGAACACCATTTTCATATGCGGGCGCGACTTACGTATGCATTCGCTCCTGCGCACGAGCTCGGCGGTTTAAATTTATTTTTTATATTTTTCTTATTTATTTTACTTTATTTTATTTTTTTTACACTGTCCTTTTTAAATGACAGGACCTCTTAAATGTGAGATCTGGGGTCAAAAAGACCTCAGATCTCACATTTACACTTAATTGCAATAAAAAAAAAATGTTCCCCTTTTAAGACTATTGGGCAGAAGTGACGTTTGATATAGCTTCTGTCATTCAATGTTATTGAGCTGAACCAGGTCCATCTTTCCCTTACTCGGCTCCATGTCTCAGAGAGGAGAGGCCCAGATCGGCTCCGTTGCTACCGACTGCTCCGGTAAGCAGTGGTAAGCCTCTCCCACCCCCGATAAAAGTGATCTTGCGGCGAATCCGCCGCGGAGACCACTTTTATCAGAAAGAGGACTGTCAGTCGTTTAAGAATATACCGGGGTTATGATAGCTATCTGTTGCCATAACCCCGGTATTCTACGTCAAAGTACCGGCGTATAACGACGGCTGGCGGTCCGCAAGTTGTTAAGATGTGTAAACTCAATAGGGAAATATACTAAAACTAGAGCCAACAGAATTTGGAAAATCTGTGCATAGTACCCAGTCAGCTTCTAGCTGCTCCAGTCTTGGTACATTTCTCTCAGTACATATAATCAATAAATAAATAAGTGAAATTAATAAATTTGTCTTTAGACCAAGGGTGTCAAACTTAATTTCATCATGTCCCGTATCTGCAGTATGGTTGTCCTTAAAGGGCTGGTTGTTTATGGAGTGCGCTACATACAGAGTCCTAAAGTGTGTAACGTGCAGAGTGTAGGGGTGCCCTATGCCAGGGGCGTATCTAGAGCATTTGGCACCGGGGCAGATCCTATATCTGCCCCCCCCCACTGATCATGCCTGTACGCACTCAGCCCTCTTTATACCTGCACGCACTCAGACCCCTTCATACCTGTACGCACTCAGCCCACCCCCACACCTGTACGCACTCAGCCCCCTCACACATGTACGCACTAAGCCCACCCACACACCTGTATGCACTCAGCCCCCTCATACCTGTACACACTCAGACCCCTCATACCTGTGTGCACTCAACCCCCTCACACCTGTACGCACTCAGCTCCCTCCTCACACCTGTACACACTCAGCTGCCTCCCCCTCACACCTGTACACACTCAGCTGCCCCCCCACACCTGTACAAACTCAGCTGCCTCCCCCCTCACACCTAAACACACTTAGCTGCCTCCCCCCTCATACGTGTACACACTCAGCTGCCCCCCCACACCTGTACAAACTCAGCTGCCTCACACCCCCCTCACACCTGTACACACTCAGCTGCCTCCCATCACACCTGTACACACTCAGCTGCCCCCCTAGCCCCCCCACACACACATCTGTAAACACACACACACAGCTCTGTCCCCCCCTGTACACAAACAGCCTCCTCCCTTCACTTGTACTCACAGCCCCCACTTGTAAGGTGGTCTTCCTTGTCCCAGGTCTTGATTCCGCATGTCCCTGTGAAAATACATTACTGTACAGCACACACAAGGGGCGCACATACATGAAGCAGCCACAGGTGGCAGTATAGAGCTCAATGTGAGCTTAATGACAGAGCAGCTGACTCACACCAACGAGAGCCAGCACAGCTACAGAGCAGAGAGCACCTCTTGTACCTGCCACCGCCTTGTCCCGGCTTTGATAGCCGGCCTGACACCCCCCAATGTGTGGCACCCTGGGCAGACCGCCCCCCCCCGTAGTTCCTCCACTGCCCTTTGCTATGCACAGACTTTAGGCGTTTGCTATCCAGCTTCTGTCAAATTGTCCTGCTGAAAAACCAGCACTCGATCAGTGCATGCAGCCAATGAAACAGTGGGAGCCCCCACTGTCAGAATACAATAGCACAGCAGGGGAGATCCCTGCATCCACATCACTTGTGTGGATGTGGGGATCTGTCAGTTTTTTGCATTCAGCCCATTGTTTGAAAGAGAAAAAACTGTGTATACCTAGCTTAACCCCTTGGTGCCAGCCGCATGCAAATATGTGGCCGCTCAGCGAGTGGGCTTTGGCGCAGAGCGGCCGCATATTTGCGTGAATTTGCGTGAATACAGTTGTGCCAAGAGCACGTGCCCTGCGCACTCCCAGCACAGTTACTAGCGGCTAACGAAAAGCTCCCAATTGCTACTTGCGATAGGGAGATTTCCGATCATGTGACAGCCAATCACAGCAGTCACATGATCATAAACCCTGCTCCGCATTCCGGCATTCTAAACCCATTAAAGGTCTGGGAGACACCGCTTCCAAGGGGTAAAACTACCCTCTCCAGACAGTGTTGCTGTCCAACGGTGACTTCGTTGCTCCTCTTTAGATAGAGGAGCCACCCTAAGACAGGATGTGTGTTACTAGTCAGATCATCAGGTGTAAATAAAGAAAAAAAAGCCTCAAAAATAAAACAAATTCAGCCACCACATTTAGGGATTGGTAAGCTGCACTATATTCAATTTTTTGTTTTGGGTTTTAATACCGCTTTACCTCTAGTGCAAACCCATCCTTATATGTGCTTCTACTCTACCCTCATATGGGAAATGCTCACTGTCTGAGAGGCACCTTATGGATAAAATATTTATCAACCACTGCTTAATGTCCCACCTGTTAGTGATCTATTTGGAAATCATTTGGGCAGGGCAGAACATTTGATTGTTTGATGGCCACATTGGCCTGTGCACAGGGATCTTTAATTTCAATTTTATATTGTCAATAAATCTACAACATAGAGATTTTTTTTACATTTGTTGACAATATCAATTTCAAACCTTTATAAACAGGACACAGAAGAAAAACACATTCTATCCTCTAATTCCTCTTAAGGTACTGTACAAACTGTTATACATACGAAGTGGTTCTTTAACTTCAAAGACCACCACTGGCTAGCCTAATATGAGATTCTAGAGATCATTCATTTACATTCTAAATATATGCTTTGGTCTGTTTGGGGTACTCATGGAAAGAGCAAGGATATAGTTATGAAGAGCAGCAGGCATGTTACTACAAGAGAGGTAAGCGCACCTTTGAACCACATGGTTACATTCAAAACTTCTTAAAATATTTACCCTTTTCAGACATCTTTAAACAGCACTCTGTTTAGGATTGTTTCCAGAAGACTGGGAAAGGACAAATACAGAATTACTTCAAAGGAATAGAAGTTTTAAGGAGACCATTGAAGTCAAAAAATTGAGAAACTCTATATAAATATAAACATTCTGAAGAAAAAAATATTTCAGCTTAGTAAAAGTTTAAATGCATGTCTCTATTTTAATTTTCAAACAGTATAATGAATTTTACGTTTAAAGAGATCAATCATACAATTTACAGATATATGTTCCTAACAGATCTTGTAATAATGCTTCAGTATGTATTATATATTTTATGTTTTTAATTATTTATTTAGCTGGGCATTGAAAGGAGAGGATATAGACTTCTACTGCTCAGATCAATTTGGTGTACAGGAGGAAAATCTTGTCAAGTTATACAGTATATGTCTTTGGTTAAAGTCTTAATGAACTGGGGATATGTGCCTCTTACTATGATGAAGTTTATCATTGTTATATTATTTATTCTTTTTTTTTTTTTTACAATCTTTATTTATCAAAATGTTATTACAATTTTTACAAAACATATATACATCCATAACGTTATCTATAATACATTTAAATTATCTTCTTTCTTATTCAGATCATTTCTTAATTATTAATTTAAACCTGTTACTTGTTAATTCACTTATACATCAAATCCACCCCCCCATTCATACTCAATCACCCACCTCACCCACCATACAAAAAAAAAAAGTTAAGTCCTATATTTCCCTCAAAAGCAACAAAGAGGCTCTAAACTGCTCCCATATATGCCAGGTTGTTATTATCTGTTTTTTTAAACCTTATTCCATTACCATTCTCTCTTCCAGGGAATGCATCTTGCCCATCTCACACTCCCACTCTTCTATGGAGGGCGCTATCCTACTTTTCCATTTTCTGGCTATAATAGTTTGCGCTGCAGTCAGGAAATATTTTAAGATACCCTTCTTTATACTTTTAACCGATCCAGGAATCATAGATAACACTGCCACTTGTATATCTGGTTGTAAATCTATCTCTGTCACAGCCTTATATATTTTAAATATTTTTTGCCAGAATAGCAGGACCTCTGGACAGAAGTAAAAGATATGTGACATTGTGCCTTTTGCCACGCAACATCTCCAACATACTTCTTCATTGTCGGAGTTTATTTTATGCATATCTACTGGGCACCTATACCATCTGGCTAAAATTTTATCATTTCTTTCTTGATGTTTAGTAGAGATCGATAATTTTTGTGTAAGTATATTTGCTTTTTCACATTTTATTCTGGGGATAACCAACCCTAGGTCTTCCTCCCATTTTTTTATATACAGTATCTCTTGTTCCTTATTTTCTGAGATCAGATATTTATAAACATTAGATAGTGTATGTGCTGGTCTATGTTCTTGTAAAAATATTTTTTCTAGTTCTGTCAGTGGTCTATCTAGTACGGACTCCTTCATTAAGGAGAAGATGTATTGTTGAAGTTGCCCGTATTGCATCCATTTTTTTTATGCTCAAGGCATATAATGGAAGGAGTCTATTCCCCTCCATTGTCTCAACTACCCTCGTATCATTACAACTCTGCCATTTAAGAAATGTTTTGGATTCCATTGCTAATGGTAATTCTGGATTGCTAAATAGAGGGGTCATTGGACCTCTATATGTAGATCCTATCCCTCACTTTATCAAATCGTCCCACACTTTCAAAGTTGATACCACTAAAGAGGGAATATCCCCTAGTACGGTCTAAATTCCTTCTTAATCCATGGTAATGATTTCAGTTTTATGACTGTGATCTCTTCCTCAAGCTTCACCCATTGTTTGCAATCTGCATTATGGAACCAATCCACTATCCTCGTTACAAATACTGATCTGAGGTACATCAATAAGTCTGGGAGAGCCAGACCTCCATCCTTTTTTAACCTGTTTAGTACTGCTCTACTAATTATGGCATTTTTACCTGCCCAAATAAAACTTCCTATAGCCTTATGTAATTGATTCAAGATGTTTGTTGAAGGAAAAATAGGTATCGTGAAGTATATATATAATTTTAAGCAATATGTCCATTTTTATGATGTTTATCCTACCCATCCAGGAGAAAGTTCCTTTATCATACTGTTGTAGTGTTCTAGTTATTTTTTGCACTATCGGAAGATAGTTGTATTCCTGCAATTTGTTCATCTCTTTAGGGATAAAGGTTCCGAGATATTTGATTGCATTTACCTGCCATTTAAAGGGAATTTTTTTTGAGAAGTTCCACCGTGGCATATGACAAAGTAATATTCAAGGCATCAGATTTGCTATAGTTCACCTTAAAGTTGCTCAGTTTGCCAAATCGTTTAAATTCTAGTATTAGATTTGGTTATGACACCAGCGGATTGGTCATCTGCATATACTGACATTTTATACTCTATCTCCCCCACTTTTATTCCATGTATGTCACTATTTTCCCGAATTGCTATCATTAAATGTTCCATAACTAATATATACAATAGTGGGGATAACGGGCATCCCTGTCGGGTTCCGTTAGTTATAGGGACTTAATCAGATATATCACTATTTACTCGTATTCTAGCCGTTGGCTTATAATATAAGGCCATTATTTTATCTAGAAGTATCAGACCTAGACCCCATTGCTTTAATGTCTCTTTGAGAAAGCTCCATCCCACCCTGTCAAACACCTTTTCGGCATCAATTGCCAACAGGCAGGATGGGATGGAGCGTCTCCGGGCGTGTTCTACCAAAGTCTACTCATCCCTTTATAAAGCCTACTTGGTCTAAGTGTATATGTGCTGGTATTATCGGGGTAAGACTATTGGTGATTATTTTTTAATATAATCTAAGATCGACATTGGTTAAAGAGATTGGTCTATAATTCCCACAGATGGTATGATCTTTCTCCGGTTTGGGTATAAGTGAGATATATGCCTGCATACTTTGCGAGACAAAAGGCTCAGATGTTGATACTGAATTAAAAGTCAGTTTAATGATAGGAGTTAAAACTTCTTTAAATGTTTTATAGAACCTTGGAGTAAAACCATTGGGGCCTGGACTTTTCCCTGGTACTAATGAATCAATTACTTTCTGTATTTCGACCTTAGAAAATTCCTGTTCTAACTGTTCTGTTTCTGTTATTGCCAGTGGTGGTAGGGCAGTATCTTTTACATACTGATATATATTTTGTTGGAATCTTTCAGGGTTGCTATTTGCTAATTGAGTAGGTATATTATATAATCTAGTATAAAAGGACTGGAATGCCTTCAGAATCCCTTTTGGGTCATAGGCCATCTCCCCTGTTTCTGTCTTGATCTTAACGATAGATGATGTATTTATCCGATGACGTAGTGCCCTTGCTAAGAGTTTACCTGGTTTATTGCCCTGCTGGTAATATAGAGAGCGATTTCGTCTCTTATCTGTAATGTTTGTTCATTCAACAAGGTTTGTAGTTCTAATTTATTTTCCGTTAATTCTATTAATATTTCTCGTAATGGATTTTGTTTATGTTGAGCTTCCAATTTAGGTATATCCTTCAAAAGTTGAGCTATTTTATTTCCCTTTGATTTTTTCAACCTGGCCCCATGTTTTATAAATAACCCCCGAACTACACATTTCAGTGCTTCCCACTGAATCGGCAGAGACGTGATATCTTTTATATGATCACTTGAAAAATTTGTTATTGCCAGCCTTATTTCTGCTACACAGGCCAACAAATTATCACTTCGTTTCCAGTTACCTCTTATACCCTTCCCCCTGGATAAAGCCATTACCAAAAATATTGGCGCATGATCTGACCAAACAGAACTACCTATCTCAGAGGAAGAGGTCACAGTCACCCCCAACTGGTTTATCAAAAAATAGTCAAGTCTATGATATGTATCATGGACTTTTGAGTGGAACGTAAAGTCTCTTTCTAATGGATGTAGAGCTCTCCATATATCAACTAATTGATGTTTTACCATCATTTCTTAATTTTTTTTTATCCCTACTCATCTGTGTTACTGAGAGTGCCGTAGTGTCTTTATCCTTATCAAGAATGAAGTTAAAATCTCCACCTATTATCGTGATCCCCTCTGCTTTTTCCATGAGATCATTTATCAATTGTGTTCCTATTTTAGGTTGACCTTGATTAGGTAAATATATGTTAATAAAGGAGGAGCTTGAGTAGTATTGCTCTTCCATCTCTATTCCTCCATTTTTCCAGCACCTGATGTGGTAATGTCTTATGTATTGCTATGGAGACTCCCTTTGATTTTGAGTACAAGAAAGAATCATGATACCATGTAGTATAATATCTATTTTGTAGATTAGGTATGTGATCTGTGCGAAAATGCGTCTCCTGAAAGAAAATCACACCCACTTTTTGTTTATGGAGAGAGTACAAAACCTGCGACCTCTTCGTTGCTGAATTAAGACCTCTGATATTGTAAGAGCATATTTTTATCGTACCCATAGGTTAACAAAAAAAAAAAAAAAAAAAAGTTTTTTAAACCCACACTCAATCCACTCAAACCAATCACACATACATATCTGCCCACTACCTACATGACTCCTTTGAGTCTAACCTTACTACGTAAGTTCCCTAGATTGGGTAATAAAAGGGAGAACCCCCTAGGATAGAACGTGCCTGGCCCAGGCTTAAAACTTAATTTGATTACCAAGTTTCATATGAAAAGAAAACCTCACCTAGAAAAGAGTAAGGAAGAAGAACGGGAAAGGGAGGAGGAGGGAAGGGAAAAAAAAAGGGGGGAGGGGCAGGACAACCCCTAACATAACCCTAATGTCTCCCCAACCCACATAACCTCATCGTGGCAGCAAGGAAAGTGTCACTGGGGTACATCTCCCTCTAGATCTTCCCAAATCCAACCCATGTAACACCAAATCATAAGTTTCTACAAATCAATAAATTATATATCCATTTTTCCAACCAATAAGTGACCATATATCTCAACATTTGCTTTACGTCCATTCTAACATTTTATAATCCTACCCCTTATGGTTCATTTTACACCTCCCCTCCCCATACATCGAATAAAAAAATATAATAAAAAAAAAAAAAATTCCCGATCCATTTACCTAAGGTGCCAACGAAGTGTACTGTGTTAATACATCTATATTACCATTATATCCCAATATATCCATTATGCCATATATTACCTTCTTATCTCCTACCCGTGTCATTGTCACTTCTCTTGAAGTGCTATCAGTGTCACTTATTATCAATCACATACATGTTAATAAAGTGCATATTGACCATATTTATATAACTCCCCAAATCTAGTGTTAATATTAATATATATCACAAAAAAAAAATTCACCATATTAGTGCAAATCAAAAATTCCAGTATCAGTGTTAGTACTCGTGCATAAAAAAATAAAAAATAAAAATAAAAATCACCATATTAATGCAAATCATAAATTCCAGTATCAATGTTAGTACTCGTGTGTAAAAAAAAAAAAGGGGGGTAAAAAGGGAGAAAAACCGCCCCCCCCTCGCCCTCAACCCCTCATCTCCACAACATCACTCCCCCACTATGTTCCTCTATAATGTCTTCCAACAAATCCCTGATATGGATATGGCCACGCCGGTAAGTCAATTAAAGGCAGTTGGAGACGATTTGTAAAATCAGGGAGATCCTCAATACTAGGAAAGATGATTTTTTGTCCATTTTGGTGAACTATGATCTGAAAGGGAAAACCCCATCTATATAGGGTTTCTTTCTCCCTTAGCACATCTAATAATGGTTTCACCGCTTTTCTTCTAATCAATGTGTAACTGGATAAGTCCTGCAAAAATATAAGATGTGCACCCTCATATTCAAAATCCCGGTGCAGCCGTGCAGCTGCCATGATGCTTTCTTTAATCTGAAAAAAATGTATTCTACATATCACGGCTCTCGGGTTTCTTGAATCATACTCTTTCAGACCTTGGATTCTATGTGCTCTATCGATCTCCATTTCTATCGTATTAGGATGTTCTAATAAAGAATTGAATATATCTTGAAATACACACTTTAGGTTTTCTGTTTTCACTGATTCTGGGAGACCTCTAACTCTTATATTATTACGTCTGCTTCTTGTTTCAAGGTCATCGGTGGTGTTTAACCTCCCTGGCGGTATGATTCTTTCTGATTTTAGGTGCTGAAAGCGGTACAATTATTTTGCATGGAAATTTGGCGTTTTATATTGTATGTCTGTAATTCTTAACAATAACACACTTAAATCTGTCCAAACAAGAGTCTAGTAGATATCCCGGGTATGATAAAGATTGAAACACAAAAACATAAATTATAATATAATAAATAAAAATAAATAATTAAAAAAAAAATAATAATAAAATAAATTTCCCCAAGATTCACTAGCGCTCAATTCTGCAAGTGTTCTAATTCACTATCGCTGTTTTATAGCTGGTCTAAAGCCACTTTTGATGTAAAGGGACACTTTTTGGTTGCTATGGGCAATCTCCAGTTTCCAGGCAGAAAGAACAGTATATATAACATAAAACTGCATGCAGGGCATGAGCCAAAGCACTGGGGACAAAAGGGATGTGAAATCATTTCATACAGTACTGTAATCTGTAAGATTACAGTACTGTATGTGTTATGATTTTTACAATTTTTTGAATTTGCCGCCAGGCTCCGACCCCGTGCGTCGCGACACTCGCAGGGAACGGAGCCTGGCACGGAGAGGCTTCGGGGGGGGGACGG
This sequence comes from Lithobates clamitans, assembly GCA_037952925.1. Lineage (NCBI taxonomy): Eukaryota > Metazoa > Chordata > Amphibia > Anura > Ranidae > Lithobates > Lithobates clamitans. Next base: position 3,422,784 of record JBBGZY010000239.1, read on the forward strand.
AGGCTACGGACACTGCGGGGGACATCGCAGGATTCCGGGGACAAGGTAAGTAAAGCCACACCAGGATCCTGCGATGTAATCCCGAGTGTGGCTCGGGGTTACCGCTAATGGTCCTGAATTTGTCCTGAGCCACACTCGGGAAAACTGCCAGGGAGGGTAATATATGCTTTAAATATCGATCGTGTTCTAGATTTTTCTCTTCAAGTAGTGATATTTTTTGATCAATCGCTGCCATTTTAGTATCCATGTCTCCAATCTTATTTTGTGTATCAGTTAAAGATGATTTCAATGTTTGTATTTCAGCCCTATATGAGGATTCCAATCTATGTACATATTTGTCCATATCTTCTCTTGTAGGTAAGGTTTTTATATATGCTTGCAAATCCCAAATGAGGCCTCCTTCTGCACCTTCTAAACCCATTGTAGGCTGATGTATATTACCCCCTGGACTGTCGTTTGCTCTTGGCTCTATATCTTTAGATGGAGATGCAAAGTTCAGCTCAGTTATTATAGAACCTTCCTGTTGATCTTGTGATTGTGAATGCTGAAAAAAACCTTTAATATCTGGCTTTTGTGCAGAAGCAGGTTTGTGGGGATTCTTAAATGTCCCACCTGTTGATCCTCTTTTTGTTTTTTGAGCATGGGTATTTTTGGGAGGCATATTACATTCAGATTAGGGGTGAGGGAGTATAGCTTTCTCCTATAACCTCTCAATAACACTATACTGCGATAGTTTGACCCAGATTAATATTAATATTTTTATATGCGATTGAATACTTTCATTGGTATTTACCACTGTTTACATTGGTCTAGTGTTTCCAATAAATCTTCTTTCTACAGTCCTATATTATCCCTGTCAAAAGGCTGTCAAAATGCCAGGGGCTTTATACGTTATATCAAGTCTATATGATCAAACAGTTATATTTAAAAAGCCACCTTTTACCTTGTGTCCGAGCCCCTTTCATCTCATTGTCTTAGGGTACTCCCTTTGTGGGTATTGAAAAAAGAAGCCTGGCTGGTCTCCTCGATGCTCCTTTGTATCCCCTGGATTATGCTTCAGGGTTCAGCTGGTCACAGGGCAGGCTCCTCACCACTCTCCCCGAGGCATAGATCCCTACGAGTATCCACTCTCTCGGCAGCTCTCAACTCACTCGGAGAGTCGGCTTCCCACGTGTGTCTCGGCGGGGCTCGATGGATCTCGGCAGCCTTTGGCACCTGAATGAGTCTCAGCAGGGCTCGTTGGAATTCAACAGCACTCGGCTCCCCCGTATGTCTCGGCGGGACTCAATGGGATTCGGCGGCACTCAATCCCGATCGTGTTTTCCCGATGAGGTTCGGATCCGACCGCTCACGCTCACCAATTTCTCAATCCGTACACACCAATGGCCAGTATACTCCAGAGCGTCTTCAGTATTCACCCCAGTACACTGGGGGACTCCAGCATCAATATTATTACCGTTCAGCTTCAATCCAGGACATAGAAAGCAGATGGTTCCTAGGGAGGCATTTTGCCGGGGAGATCTGATACGGTCTTAGGGAATCATTCGGAAGTCGCTACAGCTGATCTCCTGGGCCAGAGGAGCGAACTCACAGCACGTCCATCCCTGTCAGCTCCTCCTCCCCCCGCCAAGACTCCTTTCTGAACCTTTTTGATATTATTTATTCTTGACAAATACTAAGTCTTAAGCAGGGTATACATGGACAGCTTTTTTTTTTTCGTTCAACCAGTGGCTTGAAAGAAAAAAAAAAACTGACAGATTCTCGCATCAAGACAAGTAATGTGAATGCAGGGATCTCCCCTGCTGTGCTGTTGTATTCTGAAAGTGGGGTTTCCTCCCCGTTCAGAATACACAGATCAGCACTGCATCCATTGGCTGCATGTGTTGATCAAATGCTGGTTTTCCTTAAGAACGACAGAAGACAATCGGTTGGCCAATTTTTGATCCATGGTCCATGTACACCCAGCTTTAGAAGAAGGAATGAAAGTGATGAAGTACTAACATTTTGATACATGACATAATCTGGGTTTATTTATTGGCCATCAATGACCTTGTCTGCATGTAGCAGGACCACTGAAAAACCTTCAAAATACTATCAACAATTGTAACCGTTTCATCGTTAAAACGGTTGTTGGTGGTAGGTTGCCCTAATCTATTTTGGCTTTTGTGCTATCAAGACTTGACAAAAGTTGCTTGAGATGACCTAAGTGTATCATCATTTTTAGGAGACCACAGATGGGCAGATCTCATAAGACAATGATGAGTGATCAAATTTATAGCTCTCTCATGGAGACTGTTGCACTTGCTTGAAATGCCTGACATCTATGTTCCTGTTTCTCTATATCAAAAAAACAAATGTGGAGCAGTTATGCATAGATATCTCAACATCTTATAGGATTCTTATACTGGTGTGTAATAATCAAAGCTTAGGATAGTCATATAACATTTTTATTACTTTGTTATTTGTTCTTATACAATTAAGTCATATTAGTTGCATTGCATGCCTCAGTTTAGGACTTAGCCATAAGACCAATAAACATCTCAAGTCAAGTTTACATTTTCTAGGAAGTAGCAACATGTCTAGTAAGTGATTTTAGTGATACGTAAATTATGATCACCCATCGCATAAAATCTGAAAAGGAAATGTTGTAAAGTGCTTTGAATATATTGTTACCTTATTTAGCTATAGATAGATAATTTTTATCAAGAATATTGATTTTACAGTAATGGACAGGAATTCACTTTGCTGAAAATCATGACTATGTCCAATTAGGAGTTTGGAATCAATGGGATATGTTTAAGGTCAAAGTTACATAAATCAATATATGTGGCTTGTACTTAACATGAAAATGAAATTCATTGACATTAGATTTTCATGTTGTGCAGACTACATTTCACCAAGTGATGGAAGCTTCACAGGACATAAAGAAAGGCATTCAAATGTCAAAAATGTCAAACCAATAATCAACACAAAACTATTAAGGCAATGACAGACTAATTGCAGACCAACCCAATGAATGCATTCCCAACTTCTAAATAATTTCAGTATTGCATATTGTTAAAAAAAGTAAAAATCATTTTAATTTCTGCTTTCTATTTATAAAAGGCAATTATTAATATCCAGCTCAATTATATCAGTAAATGATATGTTGTCATATTGTACACTAGTATACAAGCTTCCAGTCTTGCATATCAATAGATGAGTATGTTTGTGCCTCAAAAGACATGCTGGTAGGTTAAATGGCTTCTGTCTAAATTTCTAAATTGGCCCTTGTATACTGTATGTTCATGCATGTGAGATCGAGACCTTACATTGTAAGCTCCTTGAGAGCAGGGACTCATGTGACTGTACATTAAGTAAAGCACTGCTTAAAACAGCGTTTCTCAATGAGGGTTCCTCCAGAGGTTGCTAAGGGTTCCTTGCGCAATGAGCAATGTCTGCCTTTCAGATACATTCCCACTGACACCATTTATCTTTTTAGCTATCTGTATGGGGATAATTCTTCCCAATGTCCACAAGTGTAAGGAGCATTCTTCACACTGACCCTCACACTAATGTATTATGAGTTGCAGATATAGTCATATAGATATAGTCATTTTTAATCAGGGGTTCCCTGAGACTATAAACTTATTTCAAGGGTTCCTCTGTCTTGAAAATGTTGGGAAAGGCTAGCCTAAATGGTCAGCAATACATAAATAAACTAAAACTCAATCAGCGCAAACCAACAACTCAATCTAAAACCAATATGTGATATAGTAAATGTGAAAAAGTAAATGTTTAGATTGCTGCTGTCACCAAAAAGTGTTATCACTCACTTCAACCTTAAAGTAACCAATAAACACGTGTAGTGCAAATCACACATATAAAACAAATTAGATAAGTGAATATATAAATCTTGTACAACAATGTTACAACTTAGGTAACAAATGTTACTATATTGAATCAAAAAAAAATTAGCGAGTCCAAAAAAAAAAAATACTCCAAAAGAGAGTTTATAAACAAATAAACAGTTCCTTGTGCTCTTGGTCTTCCACCCCTGTGCTAAATATTAATAGTAGGGATAAGCTTTATGTTTGGGTCAAACATTGGCTGTTCGAGCGTTCGTCGAAATACGAACATTATGGGGCGTTCGCGCCAAATTCGAGCGGCGCGTCACGCCCCATAATGCATGGCGACATCGCAGTGCATTGCTGTCTAATGATTGGCCAAGAATGCACTATGACCCGCATATTGTGGCCAATCACAGCACCGTCAGCAAAGAGAGACATAATTGGCCAAAGGCAGGGTGCATAATATATATATACAGTATATATATATTATGCACCCTGCCTTTGGCCAATTATGTCTCTCTTTGCTGACGGTGCTGTGATTGGCCACAATATGCGGGTCATAGTGCATATATATACAGTCTCCTACATACAGTGTGGACGGAAAGTATTCAGACCCCCTTAAATTTTTCACTCTTTGTTATATTGCAGCAATTTGCCAAAATCATTTAAGTTCATTTTTTTCCTCATTAATGTACACACAGCACCCCATATTGACAGAAAAACACAGAATTGTTGACATTTTTGCAGATTTATTAAAAAAGAAAAACTGAAATATCACATGGTCCTAAGTATTCAGACCTTTAGCTCAGTATTTAGTAGAAGCACCCTTTTGATCTAATACAGCCATGAGTCTTTTTGAGAAAGCTGCAACAAGTTTTTCACACCTGGATTTGGGGATCCTCTGCCATTCCTCCTTGCAGACCCTCTCCAGTTCTGTCAGGGTGGATGGTAAACGTTGGTGGACAGCCATTTTTAGGTCTCTCCAGAGATGCTCAATTGGGTTTAAGTCAGGGCTCTGGCTGGGCCATTCAAGAACAGTCACAGAGTTGTTGTGAAGCCACTCCTTCGTTATTTTAGCTGTGTGCTTAGGGTCATTGTCTTGTTGGAAGGTAAACCTTTGGCCCAGTCTGAGGTCCTGAGCACTCTGGAGAAGGTTTTCCTCCAGGATATCCCTGTACTTGGCCGCATTCATCTTTCCCTCGATTGCAACCAGTCACCCTGTCCCTGCAGCTGAAAAACACCCCCGCAGAATGATGCTGCCACCACAATGCTTCACTGTTGGGACTGTATTGGACAGGTGATGAGCAGTGACTGGTTTTCTCCACACATACCGCTTAGAATTAAGGCCAAAAAGTTCTATCTTGGTCTCATCAAACCAAAGAATCTTATTTATAACCATCATGGAGTCCATCAGGTGTTTTTCAGCAAACTCCATGCGGGCTTTCATGTGTCTTGCACTGAGGAGAGGCTTACGTCGGGCCACTCTGCCATAAAGCCCTGACTGGTGGAGGGCTGCAGTGATGGTTGACTTTCTACAACATTCTCCCATCTCCCGACTGCATCTCTGGAGCTCAGCCACAGTGATCTTTGGGTTCTTCTTTACCTCTCTCACCCAGGCTCTTCTCCCCCAATAGCTCAGTTTGGCCAGACGGCCAGCTCTAAGAAGGGTTCTGGTCATCCCAAACGTCTTCCATTTAAGGATTATGGAGGCCACTGTGCTCTTAGGAACCTTAAGTGCAGCAGAAATTTTTTTTGTAACCTTGGCCAGATCTGTGCCTTGCCACAATTCTGTCTCTGAGCTCTTCAGGCAGTTCCTTTGACCTCACGATTCTCATTTGCTCTGACATGCACTGTGAGCTGTAAGGTCTTATATAGACAGGTGTGTGGCTTTCCTAATCAAGGCCAATCAGTATAATCAAACACAGCTGGACTCAAATGAAGGTGTAGAACCATCTCAAGGATGATCAGAAGAAATGGACAGCACCTGAGTTAAATATATGAGTGTCACAGCAAAGGGTCTGAATACTTAGGACCATGTGATATTTCAGTTTTTATTTTTTAATAAATCTGCAAAAATGTCAACAATTCTGAGTTTTTCTGTCAATATGGGGTGCTGTGTGTACATTAATGAGGAAAAAAATGAACTTAAATGATTTTAGAAAATGGCTGCAATATAACAATGAGTGAAAAATGTAAGGGGTTCTGAATACTTTCCATCCCCACTGTATATATTGACTGCATTCTAGTCTAGCCAAGCCCATATCTGACTGCAGGCCATTTCTGGTGTACGTTTTCAAATACACTTTCAGGCAGGCAGGCAGGCAGGTGATTCAGTGATCTGCAGTGCATAAAATATATATACAGTCTCTTACATATATATCCACTGCATTCTAGTCTAGCCAAGCCTATATGTGACTGCAGGCCATTTCTGGTGTACGTTTTCAAATACACTTTCAGGCAGGCAGGTGATTCAGTGTTCTGCAGTGCATTAAATATATATACAGTCTCCTACATATATATATATATATATATATATATATATATATATATATATATATATATATATATATATATATCCACTGCAAGCCTATATCTGCCTGCAGGCCATTCCTGGTGTACGTTTTCAAATATACTTGCAGGCAGGCAGGTGATTGATTCAGTGATCTGCAGTGCATTAAATATATATACAGTCTTCTACATATATATATATATATATATATATATATATATATATATATATATATATATATATATATATATATCCACTGCATTCTAGTCTAGCCAAGCCTATATCTGACTGCAGGCCATTTCTGGTGTACTTTTTCTAGTAAACTTTAGGCGGTGTTTTGCTAATAAAATTTTACAGCATGTCTGGGAGGCCACCAGGGAGAGGCAGATGCTCACAGGCCACTAAAAGAGGGCAAGCAGGCTCTATGTCTACAGCCAACAGTGCTGGTCATGGACACGGTGCATCCTCAGCACGTGGCCGTGGGGCACGCTTGTCCTTTTTTTCGGCAGCTGGCCGTGTTGATCCACAACATGCAGAAGAGTTGGTAGAGTGGATAACAGCCACCCTCATCCTCCTCATCCTCTGTCACCCAGGCTCAGAGTAGTTTGCCTGCTGATGCAGCTGCCAAAGTGGCCTATTCCATCGGCTCAATGTCATCAGTCACTCCTTCCCTAGCCCCACCATCATGCACGGAGAAGTCCCTGTTCGGCCACAGTGTCGGGTACATGCTGCAGGAGGATGCGCAGCGTTTTGAAGGCTCCAATGATAGTACCCAGGTTGAGGAAGGCAGTAACGTGAGCCCAGAGAGAGAGGGTGCCCAAGAAGGACAAGAAACTGGCAGTCATGTTCCCTCAGCTGCAGCATATTACCAGGTTTGCTCCAGTGATGAGAAGGGAGGGGATGATGAGGTCACTGACTCTACGTGTGTCCCTGATAGAAAGGAGGAGGAGGCTCATCTCCAAGGCAGGATGCCCGCCAGGGGCCAGCTTAAGGGCAGCCACCCGACTGCATCACACTGAAAAGTTCTTTGGTGTGGGCCTTTTTTGATATGTGTGGAGCAGATCGCACAGTTGCTGTTTGCAACATATGTCTGAGACCTATCAAGCGTGGCCAAAACAGCAGCCACTTGGGCACCACATGCTTGACCAGACATATATCAACCTCCCATGCAGTCCGTTGGCAACGTTACTTAAAAGACCCACACCAAAGAACAAGGCGGACCTCTCCTTGCTCCTCATCAGCTGGGATCTCCAACCCCACTATACCTTCAGTCCTCTCAGAAACCTGCACTGAGAGGAATGAAGGTGTAGAATTAGATGTGCCAAGTACTTGCGGGCAATCTGCTATTGCTACACCAACATCTGATTGTAGCAGGCAAATTTCCCTACCCCAGTTGTTAACCGTCAAAAGAAATTCGGTCCCAGCCATCCACATGCTCAGCAGCTGAATGCTAGCTTGGCTAAATTGCTAGCGCTCCAACTGCTGCCTTTTCAGCTGGTAGACTCTGCCCCCTTTTGTGAATTTGTGGAATGTGCGGTACCTCAGTGGCAGGTTCCTGTCTTGGTCTCGTTGGACAGGGCAGTCAGCGGTAAGGTGCATATTACCACTGACTCATGGTTCAGCACGCATGGACAGGGACGTTACCTTTCTTTCACAGCGCACTGGGTAACTCTGTTGGCAGCTGGGAAGGATGCAAGACAGGGTGCAGTATTGTTGGAGCTTGTTCCACCACCACGCCTCCAAAACGCTAGTGGTAATTCTGCCACACCTCTCTCCTCCACCCCCTCCTCTTCTTCTTCCTCTATGGCCTCTTCCTCTGCAGATTTGTCCTCGGAACCAGTGATGCTCCGTAGGGGTCAAGGGACTACGCAAGCACTCAGGCAAAAAGATGCCATGAGTTGGTCTGCTTAGGGGACAGGAGCCACACTGGGGCAGAGATTCTGTCAGCTCTGCAGGGGCAGACTCAGAGGTGGTTGATGCCTATGCCAGCTTCAGCCAGGAATGGTGGTTTGCGACAATGGCACCAGCCTCCTCTCCGCCCTCCGACAGGGACACTTGACCCATGTTCCCTGTTTGGCTCATGTCCTTAATTTGGTGGGGCAGCAGTTCTTGTGCAGGTACCCAGGCTTACAGGATCTCCTGAGGCAGGCCAGGAAAGTCTGTGGGCAATATAATGCCAGTGCTCGGCTGGCTGACCTTTAAAAGGAATGCAACCTGCCCAAGAAACCCCTCATTTGTGACATGCCCACCAGGTGAAACTCAGCGTTGGCAATGCTGCAGCGGCTGCACATGCAGTAGAGGGCCTTCAATGAGTACCTGTGTGAGTATGGCACCAGGACACTATCTTGTCACCATTTGAGGAGGCCACAAGGATGGTGAGCAGTGACAGTGCATGTATCAGTGATACTGTCCCTCTTGTCTTCCTGTTGGAGCACACGCTTTGTGGAATAATGGACAGGGCACTTGAGGCAGAACAGAGGGAGGAGGAGGACTTCCTTACCTCTCAAAGCCCCCTTTATCCAGACAGTATTCCTGTGGGCCCACCGATCACACAGGAAGAGGAGGAGAATGAGGATTGTGTCAGCATGGAGGTGGAGCCTAGCACTCACCACCAGCAGCAGTCTTCAAGGGATCGATTTCAGTCCCCAGAAACCCATGGACTTGTACGTGGCTGGGAGGAGGTGGCTGTGGATCATGTCATCCTTAGTGACCCAGAGGACTCCAGATCGAATGCCTCAGCAAACCTTCACTGCATGGGCTCCCTGATCCTGCAAAGCCTGCCAAATGACCCTCAGATTTGTGGTATCAAGGAGAGGGATCATTACTGGCTGGCAACCCTTCTTGATCCACGTTACAAGGGTAAAGTTGCGTAATTTATCCAGCCTTCGCAGAGGGAGCAGAGGATGAAACATCTTCTGGAGACCTTGCAGAAAGGTTTGTGCAATGCATTTCCAGAGCCTGGGAGGTTACAATTTCCTGGACAACGTGTTGCTGAGGCTTCGGTCAGTCACAGAAGGAGTGGTGGAGAAGGTGTACATCTGACCAATGCGTTCAGACAATTCTTTAGTCCGCAGCCCCAAGGTCTGGTCAGTTCCAGCAACCATCGCCAGTGTCTGATTTATATGGTGCAGGAATACCTAGAGGCAAGATCAGTCTTGGAGACCTTTCCAACCGAAAATCCACTGGGTTACTGGGTCTTGAGGATGGATCACTGGCCAGAGCTTCCACAATATGCAATTGAGCTACTGGCCTGTCCTGCATCCAGCGTTCTTGTAACTGATCACAGAGTGCGCTTGTCCACAGACTCAGTTGATCGGCTCACCTTCATAAAAATGAATCAGTCTTGGATCACCAGCTACCAAGCACCTGATGCTGATGTAACCGATTAATTTTTCTATGAATGTGAGATCACTTGAAGACTTCCTATGCTGAGTGACTATCCTGTTATACTGAGTGACTATCCTATTCCTCCTCAATGTTCATGTTGATAGCTTCTAAGAACATTTTTGTTTCAGGGCACCACCACCAGTGCCTAAGGCCCAATTTTTCTGCCCCTGTTTACAGGGGCGTATAATTATAATTTTTGCTGTAATATTTTGCAGCAAGGCTCGTTCTTGTGCTCAACTAGAGTATCTGTGAGGGGTTACAGTGTTGTGGCACCACCACCAGTGCCTAAGGCCCAATTTTTCTGCTCCTGTTTAACAGGGGCATATAATCACAATATTTGCTCTAATATTTCACAGCAGGGCCCATTCCTTCACCCACCAAGAGTAACTGTGAGGGCTTACAGTGTTGTGGCACCACCACCACACCACCCCCAAAGCCCCAATTTTTCTGCCCCTGTTCAACAGGGGCATGTAATTACAATTCTTGATATAATATTTCTTAGCTGGGCCTGTACCTGCACCCACCAAGAGTAATGCCCTGTACACATAGTCAGATTTTCAGACGGAAAATGTGCGATTAGGGCATGTTGTCGGAAATTCCGACCGTGTGTGGGCTCCATCTGACTTTTTCCATCGGATTTTCCGACACACAAAGTTTGAGAGCAGGCTATAAAATTTTCCGACAACAAAATACGATCACGTCAATTCCGACCGTGTGTGGCCAATTCTGAAGCACAAAGTGCTACGCATGCTCAGAAGAAATTCCGAGATGGAACAGCTCGGTCTGGTAAAATTAGCATTCGGAATGGATAGAGCACTTTCGTCAGGCTGAAATGTTTCAAATAGTTTAACACAGCGCACTCTCTTCTTCTTTATAATGCTAGAAGAATGAAGTAGTTTTGATGCTCATATTCACACAGACTTCTCACAAACTTCTTTCTTTATTATTTATCGTGATTCCCTCAATATACTTTGATTTGTCACATCTGACAAAAAAGATGTATGTTTTTTTTTTTTTTTTTGGTTTGTATTGTTTTCAAGCCTGATCGTGTTCTTAATTTTTTACATTTTTTTATTTTACATCCAGAATATTTTTGTGTGTGTTTTGTGTGTCAAGTTACCACAACAACATTATTATCTTGTATTATTTAATCTTAAGGAGATTGTTTGGTGTTGATGTCTCTTGTCAATTTCACATTGTATTTTTGAAATGTACCTGCCTCCTCACAAACAAACTGTTCTTTTTGAAGGAAAACACACATAGGCAAGTATAATTGAAACAAAAATTGCTTTATTAAGGGATCAGAACCAAACAAAGAGGGAGGCAACGCTGGAAAAACAGCTGAAATTGGTGAAGCCTTTGGCCCCCAGGGCAGACATCAATTATTTTACAGCAAAATTGGTGGCCTGAGGAGTCCATATCTAAGGGAGTCCAGTCTGGTCCAGAAGTCCAAGAGATCCTGAACAGCAGCAGATGACATCTGTGTCCCCAGGCTGTGGTCATACAAGAGCCTGCATCTTTTGCCAGACCAGACTGAACCCAGGTCATCACTCTCTGGTCTTCCTTCCACGCTTCCTTCCAGAGCTGTGGCTCTGGTGGTGGAGTTGTGGCAGGAGGAGGATGGTCCAACTCACACAGGTGGGTTTTGTGTGTGATTTCGCCCCTCACCCCCTTAGTTAAGACTTTATAAAGAATGTCCTCACACAGGAGGCGTTGGCCCTCCTGCATGCCCTGCAGTTTGGTGGCAGCCATGCAGGCAAAGGCCTCTTCAGGAGTGGGGGTGGCTCTGAGGGACGCAGAAGCCTCCTGTATCAGCCTGAGTGCTGAATCCTGCACGTTACTCCCCTTCCTGGATCTTTTGTTTGGAAGGCGGAGGGGAGGAACCTGCGATTCGGTCAGGCTCCTACTGGGCCCCGCCTTCTCCTGGCTGCCACTTAGCCCCGCCTCCTCCTGGCTGCCACTTAGCCCCGCCTCCTCCTGGCTGCCACATTCCACAGCCTCCTCCTGTGTGGCACATTCCACAGCCTCCTCCTCCTTGCTGTGGTCTTCCTGTGTATGAAAAAGGGACATAGTTTTAGTTTCTTCTTCATCAATCACACACAATTTTCATCTCATGACTGTTGCCAATTGAATGTTATCAAATATAACTGATTATCATTCTGAGCAGAGCATTTTTAATTCTTGTCCCAATTATTTTTGCCCACTACTGTCTATTGATATGTAAAACACTTTATTAAATCAGCAATTAGTGATCAATAATAACATCTAGTAAACATCATTTATTGCTTGCCCAGAAATCCGTAGAAGAATGCTATACCTGGCTCCAGCTGGGCTCCTCCACTTCTTCCTGGCTGGAAGTCCCAGGTTGGACATCGGAAGCCTCAGCTGGGGTGGAAGATAGGGTGGAAGGAAGAGTGGAAGGAGGAGTGGAGAGGGATTCCCTGACTTCAGTCTGGTCTGACAGAAATCGCAGTCTCTCATAGTACCACAGCCTAGGGACATAAACGTCATCTGCTGCATCTCTGGGAATCTGTGACCTTCTTGCGCTCCCTAAGATAAGTGCTCCTCAGGCCACCAATTTTGCCTTTTAAATAGGGGATGGTTGCTGTGGGGACCACCGGCTTCACCAACTCCAGCAGTTTCTCCAGTGCTGTCTGCCTCTTTTGTTTATGATTATAATGTGGATGTTTCACCTGCCACAGACAGGGCAGCTCCCTGTACTTGTCTATGAACAGGGGGAGGAAGTTGTGGTCATTGAAGCCATCCATTTTATCTGCAATACACAAGACAAACCCTAATGTCAGGCTAAAGTCTCCTAATCTTGTCCCAATATAGGCCTCAATCTATAAGCAGTATAGGCCCAGTTTTAAATCTTACCTTCGTTATCACGATTGGCGCCTCTGATACTCCTTCCTCCGCTCACAGATCGTACGTAAGACGCACGCGTGTTACGCTTTATATACACTGCGCATGCGTGAAACTCCGCCCGCCCCTGATGTTCTTTCTAGTCTATTCTCCGCCCCTTCTCGTTCGGCAGGTGTCAGATAATTACACCAACGAGGAGGAGGAGGAAAGCCCAGAGCCTGAAACGTCTGGATCCAGAAAAAGACGATTTAAGGCCTCAAATATGTCCCTTGGGGAGATGTTGGAGATGGTGGACATCCTGAAGAGGGCCTACTATGACGGGAAGTATGGACCTTACCCAACCCCAATGTCAGAAAGGCCAAGATCATGGCGAAAGTGGTCAAGAGTCTGCACCGGAATTTTGGGGTACGACGATCCAAGGATCAGCTCAGGAAGCGGTGGTCGGACCTGAAATTAAGGGAGCATGAGCAGTACAGAAGGATCAGGAGTGCTGCAAAAAAGTAAGTAGTTGTCCTGTGTTCCTATTATTTCTTTTTATTAAGTTCGTGCTGCTCCATGTGCTTTTCTTTACTGTTGTACAGTTTAAAATGGCAACTTTCATGTTCATGGGCACATTGTTCGTTCATATGAAACATTGTTCGTTCGGCCTAGAAAACACCATTGTTTTGGCCATATGCATTGGAATACATTTTTTCGGCCCTACTTCTATTCAAATAATTTTGGTGTCTAGATGGGTTTGTAAGTAGAATGTAATGCAAACTAGATTCTGTGTAAGGAGAGGACACTCAGCAGCTGTTTACACATCTGGAAGCTGGAGCACTAGTGTGGGACACAAGAACACCCTTTTTATTAGGGGGTCCCACACAGGTGCTCTAGTGTATACTATAGGGGTGTCTCCATCTGTGAAGCTTGTACAAAACAGGTAAGTATTCAAGCTTGACAAAGGGAAAAAATATTTCTTCATCTTGGAACTCTGCCAAAACAGACAATTGTACCCCACTTCCAATCAATATTTCATATTCCTATTTCTGCCATGAAATATCTGTGTGCTAAGTATATCTATTTTTTTTTTTTTTACATAGGGGGGAAAAGACTCAGAGGACACTACTCACCCGTGGAGACCAGAGACCCCCCACCTCATGAAGAAGGTGAAATCCCCCAAAGACAAGCAGAGCAGGAGGAGGAGGAAGGAGACGTGGTGGAAATAGTCACAACAGGTGAGTGAGTGTCTGCGACCACAGGCTCAGGTAAGAGATGGATGCCGGCATATTTATAATACATGGTATGTTTTTGTTTCTATATTTTTAGGTGATCGTGATGTTGTGGATCCAGATCATTTCACCAGTGAAAGTGCACAGATCCTAATCGGGGAGATCATGGGGTGTAATAGGGACTTGGAAAACATCCAGAAAAACATCAATGATGTTCAAAAAAAAAATGAAGAACATCATTGATGTTTTAGGGTGAGTTTGAAACACCTCCAAATACCTTCCCTATTTTGTGCTTTTTGTAATCTCAAAATTTCTCTTATTTTTGGACATATTCGAGAAAAGCCAAATTTTGAAGATGCACACAGTGTGTCAACATGTGCTATTTGCCATCACGGGAGATCAATGGACGCGTTTTGGGGGTGCAACCCCATCCTCAAGAATAAAGTAGCTGAGAGAAAGGGGTTGCACCCCGAAAAAACACGTCCCTTGATCCCCCCGTGATGGCAGCTAGCACATGTTGACATTTGGCAATTTGTGTGCATCTTCAAAATTTGGCTTTTCCAGGGGTGACTTCACCCCATCTGAACACAATATCAAACACAGTTTATAAATACTCATGTCTGATATTGCCTTCAATTTCTACAAAAGTTGAACTTTGTAAGTTCCAGATTTGTGTATTTCTTGTTGGTTTTAAACATGCCTGTTTGACCTAAAATGGAATTTCTACATTTAGTAATGTGACCAAACAAATTGTGATGGTGATGATGAACATGTTGGTTTGTTTTAAAAACCTTTGATAAATGCACATGTGATTGTGCTGGTATTAAAAAGATTGATAATCAAGAATGTGTGGATTATTGTTTCAATGCTCCAAAACTTTTGTTGTGCAAAAATTGGTGTTTTCAGTGACAATGGGGGTTATTTCCTAAGGGCAAATACACTTTGCACTACAAGTGCAGTTTCAGTGCAGTCTCAAGTACACTTGTAGTGCAAAGTGTCTTTGCCTTTAGTAAATAACACCCAACAGTGCTTTGTAATGTTACACAATCACGCCATTTTCAGGACTCCCCACATTTATGTCAGGGTCAGCTAAAAGAAACACAAGCAGTAAATGTCACCAAAGATTTTAGTAGTTAAAATGATTTTTTTATTTTAAAAATGTTTCACACATTGTCTGGCATATTGATGGCCCCCCTACCCGCAAAGTATTCAAGGTATCTAAGACGGACCTTGCGGGCGCCGTCAGGGTTGGTTCATTATGAATTCCGGCTTCAGGCCCAACTGAGCCAGCATAGTTGGCAGAATTTCGCCTTAAAAAGTTGTGTAGAACACAGCACGCCAGGATGATGTGATTCAGGTTATACTCCGCGGTGAGGTTCCTAATAGGGTAAGATGGTCCCCCAGCGCAAACGCTTCATCCGCAACAAAGACGATTGGGAGTCCTTCCACATTGTCTTCTGGAGGTCGCAGGTCCAAGCTGCCATTCTGAAGACGCCTGTAGAACTCCGTCTGGGCGATGACTCCACCATCTGACATCCGGCCATTCTTCCCCACATCCACATACAGGAACTCGTAAGTAGCCGACACCACTTCCAGCATCACAATACTATTGAACCCCTTGTAGTTGTAATAGTATGACCCCGAGTTGGGTGGTGGGACGATGTGGACATGTTTCCCATCAATTGCCCCTCCGCAGTTAGGAAAGTCCCACCGCTGGGTAAAGTGGGAGGCCACAGTCTGCCATTCCTGTGGGTTGGAAGGAAACTGTGGAGTCAAACAAGAAAAATAAATTAATCATTTTGCACATAAACATGGAAAGCAGAATAGACACAAACATTCTTGGCCAACATCAGTATTACACTTATTTTAGGGAGTTTTTAAAGACAAAGGTATAAGGTACACCTATCAGATCCCCCCCCCCCTCTCATGGGCCATTTCTAACATTTTAGGAGGGGGAGATGTTTTGGACAGGTAACCCTCTCCACTTCATTGAGAGATGAATGCTTAAATAATGTGTATTACTTTGGTCAGCCCCTCCTTACTTTACACTATTGGCAGCCAACTGGACAGGTAAGAAGTGTCATAATACAAAGATATAAATACACACTGTACACTTTTTAGCACATTTTTACATTCTGCTATTACCTATCAACATAATAATAGGTTACAAAAACTTTAAACAGTACCATTTGAAAGTATTCAGGCAGGCCCTTGCACTACATGCTTTGGGGAATTCATCCATAAATATGACCACAAAAGAGGTGGGTATAGTATATATGGGTTTTGTAAAGTCAGCAGACAGGATTGTTATCAGCTGGGTTAGCAGTTGGGGGAAGGGAGGGTTCCAAATGATTTGGGGACACCAAAAAAAAAGCCTCTGGCACTCTGCCTGAATTTAAAGCACAAATCACAATTTAGGGGGTGTTTGGGGTACAGCACTACTATGGAGCTGACAAAATACAATGTTAAGTGACTACATTAGGTGAATATAGGGCCAGGAGACCATGCTGGGGAGGTAAGTGAAGGCAAATATGCATGAAGGACAAAAAAAACCCAGCATGCATGAGGACAAAGGGGACATTCACAGCACATTACAATCATGGTAATTAGGGAATGAGGAAAGAAATACTATATATTAACAAACATTATATACAATAAAATGTGATGTTAAAGGATACATCTTACCTTAATATATTCCTTCTGCAGGACCTGGATGATGGCAGAACAGGTCTTTGGGATAATGATCCCCAGAGCCTGGGGGGAGATGCCTGTCGAGAACTTGAGGTCCTGCAGGCTTCTCCCCGTAGCCAAGTACCGCAGGGTGGCATCGGAGTGATGGCTATTCTCATGCAGGTATCCTGCCTGCTGATATAGGGGGTCAGCAAAGCCAACAAACGGTGAAATACGGGGTCCGTCATCCTGAGAAAGTTCCTGAAACCATCAGGATTATTCTCACGGATCTCACGGAGCAAAGGCATATGACAGAATTGGTCACGCTGGAGCAACCAATTCTTGGTCCATGAACTCCTCCCCACCCTGTTCATGGACTGGACTTGTGTCAAGGTAAGGACCCCAACACCAAGCCCTCGCACAGCACAAACTCTACGAGGAGTACGTATACACAACATGGCTAGAAAACGGTCGGCTGCTCAGAACGGAGTAACAGAACGCACTGAAGAACACCAAGGCCTGTGAAGAGCGACCTGAAAATCAGTAACGAACAAACAAGAACATAATGATAAATCAATGCGCACTCACTGAAGACCAGATACAAACCCACAAGCACAAACTGAACAGCAGAAAACGATCTGAAAGCCACGAGTCTGAAAAGCGCGAATCGTCTCTCACAAACTTTTACTAACACGAGATTATCAAAGGGAGCCCAAAGGGTGCTGCGCTTGGTTCGGACCTGCCCTTTTCTAGTCTCGTCGTACGTGGTGTACGTGACCGCGTTCTAGACGATCGGAAATTCCGACAACTTTGTGCGACCGTGTGTATGCAAAACAAGTTTGAGCCAACATCCGTCTGAAAAAATCCATGGATTTTGTTGTCGGAATGTCTGATCAATGTTCGATCGTGTGTATGGGGCATAACTGTGAGGGCTTACAGTGTTCTGGTACCACCAACACCTAAGGCCCAATTTTCTGCAGAGTATATAGAGCATGCTGTATAGTATATACAATACAGTCGGTCCCCTACTTTCAAACATCCGACTTACAAACGACTCCTACTTAGAAACGGAGGGAGACAACGGGAAGTGAGAGGAAATCTACGCCTAGGAAGGGAAATTCTCTCCTGTAAGAGTTAATATGGGAAAAAGGTGTCTCCACTGATGCTTTATCACCAATCCTTGTTTCCCTAATAACCCCAAATTTTCAAAATCCAATTGTCATTGGCACAGAAAGTGAGGTGAAATCTTCTGAACAGGGGCACAGACAGCAAAACAAATGTTACAGGGGTGATAACCCTTCCCTATGTTATCTAAAAAGCTTAAAAAATGTTTTTTTTTGGCTGGAGCTACACTTACAAAATGTACCTGTTCCAAATTACAAACAGATTCAACTTAAGAACAAACCTACAGTCCCTGGCTTGTTTGGACCGCCTGTATACTGCTGTTCAGAGTATATAGGGCCTGGTAATGGGCTGTACCCATGCTGTTTTTCTCAATAATTTTCATCCATATTGCCGGGACCCAACATTACCTTACAGCCACAAGCAATTTTAAATGATTTTTATTCCTTTAGAAATTTCATTTTGTGCAGGGACTGTTCTAAACACGGGAAACACGGGCCACTTTACAGGCATACTATAGTCACGCCCCAGGTACGATATTTAAAGGAATATTTCACTTTTATTTTTTCACTTTAAGCATTTTTAAAATCACTGCTGCTGAAAAAACGGCCGTTTTTAAAACTTTTTTTTGCATTGATACATGTCCCCTGAGGCAGGACCCGGTCCCCAAACATTTTTAGGACAATAACTTGCATATTAGCCTTTAAAATTCGCACTTTTGATTTTTCACATTCGGGTCCCATAGACTTTAATGGTGTTGGAATGTTCGCGCAAACTTTCGGTCCGTTTGCATGTTCTGCCACGAACCGAACCGGGGGGGTGTTCGGCTCATCCCTAATTAATAGTAGCAGTGCTCAAATGTGATTCTCCACCAGTGATAAGATGGCAGCTCACCTTATAGCACAGAGGTGGAAGACCAAGTGCGCAAGGAACTGTTTATTTGTTTATATACTCTTTTTTGGAATATGTTTTTTCTGTTGGACTTACTAATTGTTTTTTGATTCAATATAGTAACATTTGTTATCTTAGTTGTAGCATTGTTGCACAAGATTTATATATTAACTTATCTAATTTGTTTTATATGTGTGAGTAGCAATACATAAATGCATGTAATAAGTGAATGAATATGAAGATATGCAAATTAATAATATGCAGATTAGGAGTTCTGAGTTTACTTACATATTTGCTCTAGGCAGAGGTGTATCTAGTGAAAATGGCGCCTATGGCAAGCTCTGAAACTGCCCCCCTGTGAAAACATTTAAAATCCATCTTTCAGATAACCCTAAAATAAAAACAGCTAACAAAACTACAAGTCAAGCTATTTAATCTTTCAATGAAGCTCCCTACAGGCCCAGGCCCCCTACATTTGCACTGGCTTCCCCCCCCCCCTCCCCGATGGTGGTGGCCCTGGGGTCTCTAGACTCCTGTAAAAAATAAAAAGTACACAGCCTCACCTGATGCCTGTAATAATAAGACCTCTCACGGCACGCTGCTCCCCGTCGGCCCCTCCATTCTTCTCGTCCATCCCGCGGGTGATGTAATGTACAGTACAAGCACCTGGGGTGGATGGGAGGGAAGGAGGGGCCAGCAGGGAGTAGCGCGCCATGAGAGGTCTTATTACAGCCGCTGCCCGTGCTAGACTGTATGTTGCAGTCTTGCAGAGCCTCTTATGGGGCCCACCTAATGGCCCTAGGCCCTCGGGCAGTGCCTGAGACCCCAATAGGTCAGTTCGCCCCTACTCATTAAACAGTCCACATTCAGTGAAAGTTCATGTACTGTGTACAGTAAAGTGTGCAGTACATGAACTTTCACTGAATGTGGACTGTTTAATGAGCTTGTTGCACAAATCACTTTATTACACTTTATTTATGATATCTATGGCTATGAATATTTATTGAATCCATATTGAGCACTATATTTGATTGGCTGCTTCTGTTTGGCACAAAACGTTTAAGTCATCATCATGTGCGATTGTGCGTGTGTGCCAGGCCCAAGCAGAAGCAAGCAGCCAATCAAATATAGTGCTCAATATGGATTCAATAAATATGCATAGCCATAGATATCATAAATAAAGTGTAATAAAGTGATTTGTGCAACAGCAGGTACTACTTTTAAGTAGTACCTGCTGTTGCGCAAATCCCTTTTTTACACTTTATTTATGATATTTATGGCAATGGCTATGCATATTAATTTAATCCATTGAGCACTATATTTGATTGGCTGCTTGCTTCTGCTTGGCAGTTGGCACACATGCACAATGGCACATGACGATGATTAAGATCAAGAAGTAGTATGGTGTACCTGCTACTGCTAGGCTACTAATCCTTGCTGCTGCCTGGCCCGGGGTTCCCCGTCATCCATTCCTTCTCTGGTCTCTTCTCCTGCTCCTCAGGTCACAGTCCCTGCTCTGGGTAGAGAGAAGATGATGCCCGCAGAGGAGGGTAGGCAGAGCATTGGGCTCTGCCTCCGGCAGTTACCCTACCCTACGTGGACCCGGTCTGGCCAGTCATCATTGGCCATCATGGGGGCGCTTGACGCTCCCCTCCCCAGGTCAAGTAACTATTAGCAAGTGCAGTGGCGGTAGCACGCTCCAGCAGGCCAGCCGGGGGGTATATTAGTGGGGGAGGCAGCCGCGAGAGCCAAGAGGCAGCCATGGGAGGACGGGTGGGGTCTTATTTTCATGCGGGGGCCGGCTTTTTTGCCGCCCCCCCCCATGGCACTTGCCATGGTTGCCATACCTTACACACACCACTGGCTCTAGGTTAGTGAATACTAAATATTTAAAACTAGGTCAGCTGTGATAACCAACATATTTCTTCTGCTACATATTTATTTAATAATGGAATTTATAATAAATGACATAAAAGCAAAAAGATATGACATGAGAACTGTGGCTGTGATTTAATAAATTCAGAGCTCACTCAGTTTACCTTATTAGAGTTCTATGCAGTCTAATGCTTAAAGGAGAAGTCCTGCCTAAGCTTTTTAGGCGGGGCTTCTCCTATGGGTCACAGGAGTGCAATTCGTTTTGCACTCCTTTGACCCGTTTTCAGCAGAGAGCAGTCTGCAGTCCGCTCTCTGCTGACATCACTGCAATCAGTCGAGGCAGCACGTCATTCCGACTCCAGAAGTCTGGATCCGCCAACTGCCTTGACTGATGGCAGTCTCAGCAAGCCGCTAAGACGCTGGGATGGCCACTCCCTCCCCTCCACAGCTCAGTGCTCCAGTGAGCGTGGAGGAACAGAGCAGGAGGGATGCTGACTGACAGTCAGTGGCTCTCCACTCAGGGAGGAGTGAGAACAGAGCCATCGTCGGTGTTCGGTGGCTCGGTTCTCAGTGCAGAGACTCCTGGGGACAGGTCTGATGTTGCATCCACCTAGGTAAGTATGAATCTAAAAAAATACAAAAAAAACCCATACTTCTCTTTTAATAAGCAAAAACAACCCCATAAAAGGTCGGTTAGGGGACAATGGGATTTTACTTCCTGAAGCCTGAGCTGTGTAACTTCCTCTTTCTTTTCTTTCATTGCAGACTTCAATCTGCTTGGTGGCTGTCAATAAATGTAATAGTATATTAGAAGATATACTGTACCAGGATGTAGCAATGTTTTAGAGTAGGATTATGTCCAATTATCCCCACTATCATCTTGGCTACAAAATAAACATAACTGCACCTAAGTTTTAAATTGACCTTTATATAATTGTTGTATTCATTATATAAAAAAACATTATTTTACAAATAAATAGGTATTTTGTAATACTGGTTGCCTGATGAGGGTTTGAGTCATTAATTTGATGATTTAACTGTTTGCGCAATTTAAGCTTTAACTGTTCAATTCTGTAAACAACCAGCTTTCTTTAGTATTAAATCAGCCAGGGTTAGCTTTGTAAATTAAAAAAAGAACTTAGATCCCCACCTTCTGACTTGAAATATTATTTATGAAAATGATCCTTAACAGATAAAATAAATATATGGCAATACCTTCAAGTGATTTGTTTTGCAAATAAATATTTCTTACATGACACAGGATTTTCAGAGCCATATGGGTTAGCTAAAATGGCAACACAGCAGTAGCAGCCTGCCTTGTGACTGGCTTTGTCTGATTGAAATGTTGTAATCAAGTGATTCCATTTTCTAAGTAAATTTCAGCTTGAGCCTGGGATCCTGTACAGTCTCTAAAAAAGCAGCACTTAGAAAATGTTATGCTCAATGTGCTGTCTAGAAAAAAATTGTAAAGTGTTAACCCCTTGCCACCCACAATCAGTATTAATACAAAAAAAAAAAAAAAAGTGCACAAATCCAGTCAAAAAATAACTATATGTGAATATATAAACATGCGCAAGCAAAAAGTATATGTGAATATATCAAACAAAAAAAATAAAACATATTAAATGCGTGATTTAAAGAATGTATAAACCCAAGAAGAGTCCATGTAGCATCTAAAAGAGCAAAATGAACAGAGGAAAGTCCTTATATAGTTCTCTAAGGAACAGGGCATCTAATCTTCAATCCAACAGTCTGAGATGAGATGTAAGGAGTGATAATACAAACTGCTTACCAGATATGTTGGATATCAAGTGATAGAGATCAGAAACGCCTGTGCATTAGCCTGCTGGCAGATCAGCTTGTAATAGTCTCACGACCAGGAGATGTCCACCTGTTGCAAAGGAACCATTGAAGGAAAATCTCACTCCTAGGATCGCTGTTTACAAAAGCAAGTATCTGGAGAGTCTCACAAGGTAAGAAACAGAAGAGGGCTTCATGGTGTAGTATGTTCCAACAAAATCTTTATTTACGAACGGATAACATAGGTTTAAAATCCATAAAAGCACAGCTAGTAAAAGAAAGTTTGGAACAACCACGGTGCAAACCAGCCAGCTGTTCAGCATGATGACGTCACAGGACTATGCTCCACCCAGCTTAGTCCAGCATGTATCATAGTCCTGTGACATCATCACGCTGAACAGCTGGCTGGTTTGCACCACGGTTGTTCTGAACTTTCCAACCGATTGACCAAATGATTTTGGGAACACAAAAAAAGCCTCTGGCACTCTGCATGAATTTAAGGACACAATTAACATTTATTTGTACACATTTTAGGGGGTGTTTAGGGTAAAGCACTACTATGGAGCTGCCAAAATACATTGTTAAGTGACTAGGCTAGGTGGGTATGGGCCCAGGATAGCATGCTGGGGAGGTTAGTGAAGGCAAATATGCATGAAGGACAAAAAAGGAAGTTTAAAAGCTTCCAGCATGCATGAGAACAAAGGGGACATTCACAGCATATTACAATCATGGTAATTAGGGAATGATGAAAGAAAAACAATACATTAAATACATATAATAATGTGATGTTAAAGAAGAAATCTTACCTTAATATAGTCCTTCTGCAGGACCTGTATGATGGCAGAACAGGTCTCTGGAATAATGATCCCCAGAGCCTGGGGGGAGATGCCTGTCGAGAACTTGATGTCCTGCAGACTTCTCCCCGTCGCCAAGTACCGCAACGTGGCGACTAGCTTCTGTTCAGGAGTGATGGCTTGCTGCATGCAGGTGTCCTGTCTGCTAATATAAGGGGACAGCAAAGCCAACAGACGGTGAAAAACGGGATCCGTCATCCAGAGATAATTCCTGAAATCATCAGGATTATTTTCACGGATCTCCCGCAACAAAGGCATATGAGAGAATTGGTCACGCTGGAGCAACCAATTCTTGGTCCGTGGACTCCTACCCACCCTGTTCATGGACTGGGCTTGGATCAAAACAAGAATCCCAACACCAAGCCCCCACACAGCACGAACTCTACGACGAGTACGTAACCACAACATGGCTTCAAGACGGTCGGCTGGTCAGAACGAACTAACAGAAAGCACTGAAAAACAGAAATGAGTGGACAAGAACGCACTGAGAATCAAATACGTACTATAATAATAATGATAATACGCACTGACAAACAAATGCGAACTGACTAAACGCACTGAAGAACAGATACGAAGCCACAAGCTCAAACTGAAGAGCAGTTAACGATTTGAAAAGCACGAGGCTGAAAAGCGCAAATCGTCTCTCACCAAACTTCTACTAACATGAGATAAACACGAGATTAGCAGAAGGAGCCCAAAGGGTGGCGCACTTGGTATTGAACTCCCCTTTTATAATGCCGTCGTACGTGTTGTACGTCACTGCGTTCTTGACGTTCACAATTTCCAACCAACTTTGTGTGACCGTGTGTATGCAAAACAAGTTTGAGCCAACATCGGTCAGAAAAAAAACATGGATTTTGTTGTCGGAATGTGCGATCGTGTGTATGGGGCAAAACTGTTCTCTGCCCTTTTGACACCATCCACTGCCCTACTGACACCATCCACTACCCTACTAACACTGTCCACACACTGCCCACCTGACACTGTCCATTGCTCCACTGACTGACACTGTCCACTTTTAAGGCATGCTAAGTTTATAGTTTTCTTTACTTTTTTGCTAGTTAATTTGTTTAAAAAAATCTCTTTCATGTTGTTCAGGTAGATCTCCACCTCTCAAATGTTGCCTACTCCTGATCTAAGGTGTCATTAATTTGTGGTTAAACTATCAAATATAGTTGCATTAAAAATAATAATACAATGTTTAAAATATAGAAACATCTGTCAGCCTATACTAACCACAAATCCATTTTTTAAATGATTTTCCAAATAAAAACCTTATATGCCCTTAATAATATTGTAATATTGGGGGTTCTTTAGCTTAGTGTAGAGCCTACCAGTGAGCTGAGTCCTTGCCAGTTGTGCAACTTAAGGGTTTGTTGGCCCACGTTTACTAAAGGAAAAATAAAACAAGTCCAATAACAGAAGAGTTGCCCACACAGGGGGGTTTTAGCTTTCCACAGCAACAATGTAAGTTACAAACAGAAAATACCGAGCCACCTGGCTTTCTTTAGCAGCACTGCTGCTCAGACTTTATGCTTCAGCACTCTTGGCCATATAACAGAGTCCCTGTACAAACACTGTACTTTTCCAGCTTTTTGTGCTGCTCAGCCTACAGGCTTGGGCCTCTGTCTAACTATACCATGCAGACGTGCATGCTTTTCCCTTGCATGCCTGGACTCTTCAGGAGGGTGGATCCCAGAACCAATGTCAGGTGTCTACAAATAGTCCAGCACACACCTGCACAGTCAGTGTATTGGTGAGTCTCAAAATCATTACCCAGGACTGGGGATTTCATCCCACCCAGATCACTACGAAATCCCCGGGCTCCAGATCCCAAAACAGATTTTCCTAAACAATGAGGAAACTGAAAAGCCAGTTTCCTCCAAAATAAGCAAATCGCCTGGAGCCCCTCAACCTGCCTGGTTGAGAACCCTGCGTCCTTCTGCTGGTGGAGCACCACACTACCACAATATGTATACAAATTATTTAGATATGCAAATTATAGACTTTGGCACTGCTACATTTGTCTGGATATCAATGACTGCTACCCTTTAACAGATTAATATGCATTTTTCACATTATAAAAAACCTAACAAAAAATAGAGAAAACATTTTTAATTTTTCATTATTTCTGACAATAATACATTATGTAAAAAGTTTATATGTCTTCCTTTTAAAGTGTATCTAAACCTAGGAACAAAAATGTTATATTGCAGCCTACAACTCTGTAGATGTGGTGGCTGTACTGGCAACATTTACTCAATACAGTAAAAGTAAAATACAGTAAAATCTATGGAGGAGCAGCGTTTGTCTGCTTCAAATGCCGTTGCATGCATTGACATACCTCTTAGACCCAGACAGTATGGTCACCTGCTGACATTGCACCATCTGCAGGCAGCTTAACTTCTCAGTAAGTCACAGAAGATGGACCTAACACAATTTTACTTCAGATCATTGCAGTACAGAGGATGTATTTTCAGTCTTTTGAAGTGACAGACAATGACTTTCCTATGCCCTGAAAAAACATTGAAGAAGTTGGGAAGGTCCAACTGGGACTTAACTAACTGGCACCATAGATGTGCGAAGCCTATTGTCTTAGGGTATGCACCCCAAAGCTCAAACACATATGCGTGTATATATACATATAGTTACACACTCTTATAAATAAATGTTAAAAACATTTTAACCACTTAAGGACCAAGCCTCTTTCTGAGATTTGTTAAAAACTGTTTTTTTTTGCTAGAAAATTACTTATAACCCCCAAACATTATATTTTTTTTTTTTAACACCCTAGAGAATAAAATGGCGGCCGTTGCAATACTTTCTGTCACACCGTATTTGCGCAGTGGTCTTACAAGCACACTTTTTTTTGGAAAAAATACACTTTTTTTAATTAAAAAATAAGACAACAGTAAAGTTATGATAGAGAAAATATAGCGCATAATGAATATATGTGTGATCAAAGTACAAACGGTATTCCTCAATTGTGCTTCAATCCAACAAAGTATTGGTGATTCATCAACCAAATAACATGTGATGTATATAAAGTCTATAATAATAAAATAAGTAAAGAATTTAATGTCCCACTAAATAAAAATGGATGTAATTCGAAGAGGGATGGTGTTCCAACATTTGGCAGAAGATTAAATCCACAGGAAAGGCATATCAACCAGATGAAACAATCATGGAAAAGGTGGTGTGTAGAAAACTCTTACCAGATCCTGTGGATTCCCTTGTCAGCGTCAGGGAATCAAATGAGCAGGGTGCCACCCAGGGCACAAGGAAGGATGTCCCGACACTCAAACCGTCCAGGCTGAACTCTGCGTGGATCTCCGGGAGCCACCAGGTAGGTCCTCACAGTGGATAACCAAGGCACGGATTAGAAAAGCGAAGACACCTCACGTGGAACTGGAGTAAGAACTTGATCTCATTCAGATGGTATGTGGAAAGAGAAAATAGGCCTCCACATAGTGCAGATAAAAATGGGGTATTTTTTATTTCTAAAAAAAAGTCTTATTACAATAAAAACATGATCACAATATAAAAAGCAGAGTGGGCAACATGGAGGATGCTGAATAAGCTTGACGCGTTTCGACCTAGGGGTCTTCTACTGTGGCAAGACAACAGTAAAGTTAGCCCAATTTGTTTTATATTGTGAAAGATAATGTTACACCAAGTAAATTGATACCCAACATGTCACGCTTCAAAATTGCGCCTGCTCGTGGAATGGCGACAAACTTTTACCCTTAAAAATCTCCATAGGCGACGTTTAAAAAATTCTACAGGTAGCATGTTTTGAGTTACAGAGGAGTTCTAGGGCTAGAATTATTGCTCTCGCTCTACCGATTGCAGCAATACCTCACATGTGTGGTTTGATCACTGTTTTGATATGCGGGCGCTACTTACATATGCGCTCGCTTCTGCACGCGGGCTCGGCAGGACGGGGCGTGTTTAAAAATTTTTTTTCCTTATTTATTTTAGCTTTTATGTTTTATTTTTACACTGTTCTTTTAAAAAAAATGTGTCACTTTTATTCCTATTGCAAGTAATGTAATGATCCCTTGTAATAGAAAAAGAAGCAAGGCAGGACCTCTTAAATATGAGATCTGGGGTCAAAAAGACCTCAGATCTCATATTTACACTAAAATGCAATAAAAAAATAAAAATAAACATTTTGTCATTTAAAAAAAAAAAAGGCCCTTTAAGAGCTATGGGTGGAAGTGACATTTTGACGTCGCTTCTGCCCTGCAATGGTATGGAGACGGGTGGGGGCCATCTTTCCCTTACTCGTCTCCATACCCAGGAAAGAGAAGCATCCAATCGCCTCCGCTGCTACTGACGGCTCCGGTAAGCAGCGGAGGGCACCGGAGCGCGGCGGGAGGGTGGGGGCCCCTCTCCCGCCGCTGATAAAAGTGATCTTGCAGCGAATCCACTGCAGAGACCACTATTATCGGAAACCGGACTGCCCGCTGAAGAAGAGGACACCAGAGGTTTTGGCAGCTAGCTGCTGCCTTAACAACGATATTCCTCTTCAAAGTGAGGACGTATATCGGCATGCAGTGGTCCGGAAGTGGTTAAAATGTATTAAAAAATGGACAGTGTCAGTCGGACAGTGGACAATATAAATGCAGTGCCTTGAAAAAGTATTCATACCCCTTGAAATGTTCCACATTTTGTCATGTTACAACCAAAAACGTAAATGTACTGTATTTTACAAAGTGGCACATACGGTAATTGTGAAGTGGAAGAAAAATGATAAATGATTTTCAACGTTTTTTACAAATAAATATGTGAAAAGTGTGGCGTGCATTTGTATTCAGCCTCCTTTACTCCGATACCACTGAATAAAATTTAGTGGAACCAATTGCTTTCAGAAATCACCTAAGTAGTAAATAGAGTCCACCTGTGTGTAATTTAATCTCAGTATAAATACAGCTGTTCTGTAAAGCCCTCAGAGTTTGTTAGAGAATCTTAGTTAACAAACAGCATCACGAAGGCCAAGGAACACATCAGACAGGTCAGGGATAAAGTTGTGGAGAAGTTTAAAGCAGGGTTAGATCATAAAAAAATATCCCAAGCTTTTAATATCTCACGAAGCACTGTTCAATCCATCATCCGAAAATGGAAAGAGTATGGCACAACTGCTAAGCTACCAAGACATGGCCATACACCCAAACGGACAGGCCGGGCAAGGAGAGCAATAATCAGAGAAGCAGCCAAGAGGCCCATGGTAACTCTGGAGGAGCTGCAGAGATCCACAGCTCAAGTGGGGAATCTGTCCATAAGACAACTATTAGTCGTGCACTCCACAAATCTGACCTTTATGGAAGAGTGGCAAGAAGAAAGCTATTGTTGAAAGAAAGCCATAAGAAGTCCCATTTGCAATTTGTGAATAGCCATGTGGGGGACACAGCAAACATGTGGAAGAAGGTGCTCTGGTCAGGTGAGACAAAAATTGAACTTTTTGGCTGAAAAGCAAAACGCTATGTGTGGCCGAAAAAAAACACTGCACATCACCATGAACACACCATCCCCGCCGTGAAACATGGTGGTGGCAGCATTATGTTGTGGGGATGCTTTTCTTCAGCAGGCACAGGGAAGCTGGTCAGAGTTGATGGGAAGATGGATGGAGCCAAATACAGGGCAATCTTAGAAGAAAACCTGTTAGTGTCTGTAAAAGACTTAAAACTGGGGTGGAGGTTCACCTTCCAGCAGGACAACGACCCTAAGCATACAGCCAGAGCCTCAATGGAATGGTTTAGATCAAAGCATGTTCATGCGTTAGAATAGCCTTGTCAAAGTTCAGACCTAAGTCCAATTGAGAATCTGTGGCAAGACTTAAAATTTGCTGTTCACAGGCGGTCTCCATCCAATCTGACAGAGCTTGAGCTATTTTGCAAAGAGGAATGCGCAAAAATGTCACTCTCTAGATGTGCAAAGCTGGTAGAGACATACTCAAAAATACTTGCAGCTGTAATTGCAGCGAAAGGTGATTCTACAAAGTATTGACTCAGGTGGGCTGAATACAAATGCACCCCACACTTTTCACTTATTTATTTGTAAAAAAATTGGAAAACCATTTATCATTTTCTTTCCACTTCATAATTATGTGCCACTTTGTGTTGGTCACATAAAATCCCAATAAAATACATTTACATTTTTGGTTGTACTGTAACATGACAAAATGTGGAAACTTTCAAGGGATATGAATACTTTTTCAAGGCACGGTAGGTGAAACTGTGCTGGTATCTCCCTAGTTTTTGTAGAACTGGGCATGAACCAAAAAAAACCTACATTATCACAAGCCGTAATCCATGGAGATGGATCCTTCAGAGACCCAGTTACTTGCACATGGACCTGTCGGGTCCAAGAACTCTCAGTTTAGTCTTCTCAACTGCACCCAATGCTGCGTCTGCAGCATTTGTGGCTCTAAACCTAAAATTACTTTACTGGACCATTCCAGTGAAAACCAGCATGACTTTTCCAACAACTTCAAAAACTCTTGAAAGTTGTATTCTCAGATTTGCCACTGGCCATTGGGTTCTGAACAACAAGCCACAACTGTAATTTCCAAGGGGATCCATTGTCCTGAGCCCTCAATTTAACAATCTATAACCCTACCTTGGCTCCTGTGAACACGTTATTCAAAGCTATAGATCTGATTTATGATGATCCTAAACATGTGCATAAGGCAGGAGCAAACATTTGTGCTATATTTCAAGATTACCTGCCGAATAATATTGTTTTGAGTTCTGGAGATGGGCCCTGAACTCTGGCTGGAATGATCCAGCATATAGTAGCCAGTTTAGAGTGGGGCTTTTTGAAGCTAAGGATAAGTTAAGGATGCTTAGGTTATTAACCCCACAACTGAAATTCTGGAAGAAGCTATGCAGCTGGTAATCCGTTTTGACTGTCATTTTAGTGTGCACTGCTCTATAAGACTGGTCACTACTTTCTCTTCTAATCCTTTACCCTTCCCCTCACACTTACCTCGATGGGCCTATGAAATTTGGGGCCACATTCTTGCCTTACAGCTCAAAAGAATTTGCACAGAAAGAACCTCAGTCCTAATCTCTGTCCTGGTACAAAGGGTAATTTCACAAGCTGTTGCCCAAATAAATCCAGAAACGAGAACGCCTAGCGGAGTGGGGGGGTGATATTTTTCTCCCTGAGGTGCATAACAAGTTATTTGTCCCTGACTGCATTACATACCAAACAAAAGGAAGAGATGGCGCGAGAGTCAACCAAACAATATAGCAGCAATCTGAATTAGTTAATAAACAAATGTATCTATAAAAAAGGGTATTAATTAGTAGCCCCAGCAATGAATAAAAAGGGGGGGGGGGGTTCAGTTCTTGACATCAGCGGCAGCTCCCTTGGGAGTTGAAGCAAACTCTGGAAGACAAGCAGAAGAAGGACAAGGTGCGCCAAACTGAGTGCAGTATGTATTGAACAATTTATTGGAGAATAAAAAGAAGGTCAAATGGCTACTCACAAGGTATAGGTGAGAATCAGGCACATAAACAAATAATGGTCATAAGACGCCGCTGGGACACCTCCATCGATGCAACCTTGGACCGCACAGTGACCTTGGACTTACCAATCATTTGTTTATGCGCCTGATTCTCACTTATACCTTGTGAGTAGCCACTTGGCCTTCATTTTATTCTCCAATAAATTGTTCAATACATACTGCACTCTTGGCGCACCTTGTCCTTCTTCTGCCTGCATTACATACCAGACTCTTGAGCATAATATATTGTAGACATTGGCTCAGTAGGTAATTTCATGGATTGAGCTTTAGCTTCCTTATGTTTTGGTGGTCCCCCCAATCTCTTTGGTACTATAGAGAGCTGTCTTTTGGCCCAAGGTACAGTCAACCTTCAGATTTCCTTGCTAGAACTTACCATAGGAGCATATTATCAAGAGTTGATCTTGTTCTTCATCATGCACTCTCTAACCTAAGCTCTGATATTGGGTTAACCATGGTTATGCACACAACCAGGATATCTCATGAGTATTGTTGCATGGAAAAACCTGTGCATCGGTCACTGTCTATGTAAGTACGTTTTCCAACCTCAAGCCACAAAATATCTTCCCGACCACTACCAAGAACACGTTGACATCTTTAGTGCCAGATCTGTTTTATAACTGCCTGATTGATTTACTCACCAATATCTCACCACCCAAGGAGTGAGTTTACCCCTCTTTGAACCTAAAAACCAAACCATGAAGTACTACATCAAGGAAAACCTGCAAAAGGGATTCCTTTGCCCTTTATCTTCTCTTTGTGGTGCAGGTTTATCTTTTGTGGAGAGAAAGAATGGCACCCACAGGCTCACTTTGGGGTATATTATTTCAAACACTGGCTTAGAAATGGATCCAGCCATAGCTCAGGCCATTTTGGAGTGGCCTCTTTCTATGGATCTTCATCTCATTCAATTCCTCCCAGGGATTGCCTGTTTTTATCGAACATTTATCCAAGACTCCTCCACCCTGGTAGATCCCATTATTGACCTTACCAAAAAAGGCACTAATATGAATTTGTGGCCATAAAAAAACTATACAAGCTTTTGGAACCCCAAATAAGGCTTGGCAATCTAGCTAGTCACTAGTCCTAGTCAATCCTGTCTACTATGCCTATTTTAAACCATTCAAAATCCTGAAGCCATCTGACATGGTATGTGAGTTTTCTGGAGCGCACCCCAGTTCTGTGAATATAGCAACGCGCCCTGAAGGCATCCAAGGACCAATACTAGCCTTGTAAAAAAGCAACTGCTACAGTATAGGCAAAACTGCTCTGAAGTCTTGTTGTTTTCACAGAACAGGACATGAGCCAGTAAAACCTTACGCTAGCACATTGTGCAGGGCTGAATCAATTGATCACAGACAGTAGGATTTTCCAAAAAATAATTTTTATACAAGATTTATATTGTGCCAACAGTTTGCACAGCCCTCTACAAAAAAAGAGAGAGAGTAGAGCTACAATACAGTTCAAGGCAAGAGAGTTAGGAGGTCCCTGTTCATGAGGGCTTACAATATAAAGGGAAAGGCAAGTGATACAAAAATCAGTAATTGTGTGGTGATTGAAAAAAAAATTGAAAAAAAAAAAAATGGAACAACATACTTGTTTTTATTCTTAATGAGCCTGCTATAATTGCTTACTAGAAAAATGTGTCAGTTTATGGCTGATTCAGTGTGAACAGCAAATATATGACTGAACAGAGAACAAGAGTTCTCTATGCTGTCATACGCTGCTCCACATCACCTCTTCCCATCTCTCATCTGCTTGTGCATCTGCAAGTTTGGCTAGTCTATGTACTGTATGTATCAATTATAAATCTTGTTATTGCCAAATAGTTTTGTATTAATGTTAATTATATGTGTCCTAAATTATTTAAATTGAATGTATCTATTGCTTGTCACTGGAAATACATTTAGCCTACAATATTTCTGACAGTTTTCAGAAGTTCATTCAAAAGACTTGTAGCCGTTTAACATGACTCATATTTACTGCTCACTGGTTTGTAAAACATAATTATGTTTGAACATGTATTAAATAATATTTTTCTTTTCCGAGGAATCTCTGGAAACACATGTACAGTTGTCAAAGAACCCTGTGGTTCTCTTATTAATCTATCTTCCCATATTAAAGGGTCACTATACATAAATGACATTACTTTCATAGAATGGTTTATGAAAAAAAAAAATATATGAAGGTGGTGGTATAGTATATGTCTGTTATAATTATTATTATTATTATTATACAGGATTTATAGCACCAACAGGTTGATCAGCACTTTACAATACAGTTAAAATATAACTCAAGACAAGAGGGTTAGGCGGGTCCTTACTATTACAATCTAATAGTGGAGGACCGCCATTGGTTTCATGTATGGTTATCCCCACTACCATGTTGTGGCTTCTTTTGTCCTAGAATGGGAGCTAGCATAAAACAATGGGGTCCAGAATAAGGTTACATATTATAACAAAAAATCTCAGTTGGTGTACACAATGGTGTTTTTGCATACAATTGTAAATTATACTACATGTAGTAGCACTTTTATTTAAAAGAGAAGGCATTTTTTTTTTCAAGAATCATACTTACCTAGGTGATTGCTGCATCTGCCCCACATCGGCTCTAAGACTGAGAACTTGGTTCTCAGAGGTCTGTCAGCGGAGAGAGAGCTGGTGACTGTCAGTCACCGACTCTCTGCTCTGCCCTGCAGTGGAGCGCTGGGCTGTGGAGAGGGCAGGAAGTGGCTGGCTCAAGCTCTCAAGTGGCTCACTGAGAGACTGAGCCTTGTGCCAGTCCAGGGTTGTGGGCGGATCCCAACCATATTATGGCAATCCCGCCCCAGTCTGAACTGGCTCTGGATGTCAGCTGACAGCGGCCAGCCGACAGAAATCCTGTGATCCACAAGAGAAGTACAGCCAAACGAGCTTTGGCAGTGCTTCTCCTTTAATACAAAATTTATAAATTATTATCTTCTGTTTTTTGATACATTGGACTTTTAATGTGACCTAAATGTGAACTTAAGAAAATCCTGTATATAGTTAGTTATGGTCATCTGATTAAACAAACTGCTATATACATAAAAAATGTATTTTCAATGTCTTTAATTTATGTCACACACTTCTCCATGCCCTATATTAGGGGTAGGCAACCTCAGACCTCCAGCTGTGGTGAAACTACAAATCCCATCATGCCTCTGCCTCTAGGAGTCATGCCTGTGATTGGCAGGGTCTTGCAATGTCTCATGGGACTTGTAGTTTAACCATAGCTGGAGGGCCAAGGTTGCCTACCCCTGTCCTATATCTTGTGTCATAGCTATTTGCTGTATTAGTTTCATGTCTTGCTTTTTGTCTGCTTTTGCTTGTTTTATTGTTGTTTTTTTGTTATTTTTAGCGCTGATCTGCTTATCTCTATCTCCTGTACCTGAATGACAGCAGAAATTGTTTTAAGGGTTGATAACATGCCATCCACCCATAAGAGAAGAGGGTGCCTGGACCAGATGGAGGCAAGGAGTGCAGTGCTGGAGAATAGAGAAGGGGGTAGAGCTTTGGGCATCTTTTCTTTTCTTAAAGTTGAGGGAGAAGGATCTTTTTTATTTACTTGAAGATCGGCTTTAAAGAGAAATGCCTGTCCTCCCTCCTAAGCTATTAACAATGTTTACTTGGAGAATGATTACCTGTCATTATAGCTGGGGGATATTTTGACATTGTGGATCAGTTTTAGAACACCATGCAATATTTCTGCACAGATATCATGGTGGATCAAGTCAGATGTAGAGACGTCCTGTAAATGGGTGTTATAAGTGGAATCATAGGCTTTAGTGTGCTACATGAGCCTTCGAAATTAATTGTGCTACTGTGATTTATTACCAGTTTGCTACATGGTACAGGATTTTCATGTTGCCCTTCCCTTAAAATTGCAATTATTTTACTTAACCACCAAACGCCTTTCCATAAGAATTCCATACCATCATTCACACCTCATAACAAGTGCATATGTTAAAGCACAGAAATAATTATTAACAGGCATTCTTATGCTGCAGCAGAGACCATGCATTAAAAAAAAATAATACTTTCTAAGTCTTCCCAGAAAAAATGCAGAAATTATTTAACTTCTTTAGCAATAACCTCTTCACAACTGTTTCTCCTCCTAGGTTACCAAATCACATAAACTAAACTCCACAATGTTTATTGATGGCCAGGTGCATGCCACCTAATCTTATCTGCCATTTGTTGTAGGGCAGCTGCAACAGTTGTTCTCAGTTAATAAGTTACTCTATTGCGTTTTTTATGTTTGATTTTTGTATTTTCTACAACATTTATCTTTGTGACAGATATATTAATAATTTGTTAGTTTCCATTATTTACTTATGCTAACTGCAGATATGTATGACTTGTAAAAAGGCATCACATTTCTTTCAGAACATATGCGTGTAACTCATTTGACTATCTTTTGTTTAAAGAAAGAAAAAGAATAAAAGAACAAATATGACTAAATGCTTATTCCTCTTATCCAAAGTACTTTTAAAGTGTTATTAAGTCTACAGATGAAGAAAAATATAGTGCTGCAGACCCAGAACTTACTATTTTTGCTCAGAGGTTTTTCGTTAAGCCCTTGTTTGCTTTGCATTCCATATCTCAAAAGTCTCTCCTTCCTAGGTCCTGTTTCTCAGGTGGCTCCATCCCCTTGCATGGTGCCCTGGAGCCACCTTTGCATGCACATTCTTGGTTGGCACCCATTGCATACATAGAGAAGGATAGCCAGATGGCACAGCAATCCCCAGCACTTGCCCTGTTCCTTCAAAGCAATGCTTGTGAGTTACACCTATACAGAACTTTGGTTTAGGCATTTACTACTACTTTAAATCAGAAACGTAGGCAGGCGTAAAATGTTCCTATTTAACTCAGCTGATTATTTCATTTTTAAAAAATCATAGCTTTTTTTTAGTAGTTCCTCAGTCTGTCTTTATGTTAACCACTTAGCGACTGCCCAGCGTACATTTACTGCGGCAGGATGGCCGCTCTGTGTCAGATCAGGTACCTAGTACTTGACCTGACACTTCTGGGTATGGGGAGCGCGCCACCACTCCTGCTGTGATTGGATACAGCGCGAGCCAATCAGTGGGTCCAGCAGACTCGATGTCCATTTGGACCCACTAATCATTCTAGACACAAGCAGAACGGCAGTCTGCCTGTGTAAACAAGGTAGATTGTCATTCTGTTAGTAGGGAAGGCTTTGATCCTGTGTTCCTGCTAAGCAGGAACACGGATCTCTGCCTTCCCCTAGTCAAAGCACCTCCCACACAGTGAGAAAGCACAACCTAGGCATACATTTAACCCTGTCATAACCCCTTGCCTGCCAGTGTCATTAGTACAGTGACAGTGCATACTTTTTAGCACTGATCACTGTATTAGTGTCACTGGTCCCCAAATAGTGTCAAAAGCTTTCGATTTATCTGCGACAATATTGCAATCCCGCTATAAGACGCTGATCGCCGCCATTACTAGTAAAAATAAATAAATAAAAATATTCCATAGCTTGTAGACGCTATAATTTTTGTGCAAGCCAATCAATATACACGTATTGGGATTTTTTTCACCAAAAATATGTAGCAGAATACATATTGGCCTAAATTGATGAAGAAATTTGATTTGTTACATTTTTTTAATGGGAATGTTTTATAGCAGAGTAATTTTTTTTTTTTTTAAATTGTCGCTCTTTTTTGTTTATAGCCCAAAAAATAAAAACTGCAGAGGTGATCAAATACCACCAAAAGAAAGTTCTATTTATGGGGGGAAAAAAAAACCAAATTTTTTATTGGAGTACAGCGTCACATGACGGCGCAATTGTCTTTTAAAATAACAGTGCTGTATCCCAAAAAATGGCCTGGTCAGGAAGGGGGCAAAACCTTCCAGGGCACAAGTGGTTAAGCTATGGCTCAATTTTGTCTCATGGGCTAAACAAGAGAAAATCAATTGATTCCTCTATCCATACTAACAGCATAGATCAAGGAATCTTCACTGCCAGCTATTGTATTCAGCAGCTATGAATACAGTGGCACACCGAATAATGGCTACATCTGACATTTAACTGATAGCCAGCTAGGTGGTGCTTGCATTTCAGCGGCTGAAATTCAAGCTGTCTATGACCAGCCTTATGCCACGTACACACGATCTCACATTCCGAAAACAAAATCCTTGTTTTTTTTTCCGACAGATGTTGGCTCAAACTTGTCTTGCATGCACACGGTCACACAAATGTCGTCGGAAATTCCAAACATCAAGAACGCGGTGACGTACAACACGTATGAGGAGCCAAGAAAAATTAAGTTCAATAGCCAGTGCGGCTCTTCTGCTTGATTCCGAGAATGTGTGGAATTTTGTGCGTCGGAATTGTGTACACACGATCGGAATTTCCAACAACAGATTTTGTTGTGGGAAAATTTGAGACCCAGATCTCAAATTTTGTTTGTCGGAAATTCGGACAACAAATGTCCAATGGAGCCTACACACGGTCGGAATTTCTGACAACAAGCTCCCATCGAACATTTGTTGTCGGAAATTTCAACTGTGTGTACGCGGCATTAGCCTTCTATTGTTCATGCAGTATAGAATTCTGACTGGGAGAGAGACAGGCAGTACTTAAAGAGGTTGTAAAACCATTACATATACCCAGTCAAGTGACTGGCTTCAGGTCATACACAAGGATGAACGAAATCCTTCAACATACATTGTACCTGTTTATCTGCAGTCTTCTCTTCTTTACATCCATACAAAGTCAAAAATTTAGAAAGCTTAGTTGAGCCATCAGATAACAGGGGGTGGAGAACTGAAGTCAAACCCTGCAGATCACAGTGAGGAGAGCTCTGAGAGCTGATTGGAGGGCGGGGACACACCCCCTTCCACATAGCACATAGGAATAGAGTTGAGGCCGTAAATTAGCTGGAGCTCCTCCCCTGTCACCTTTTTTCTCCTAGTGTCAGAAAAACTTGTCAGAAGTGATTTATGCTGATAGCAGAGGAACAAAGCCACTTTAATGCCATTCAGGTTTTGTTAACTACTTAGCGCCCGCCCGCCAGCCCGCAGTGTACTGTGGATGAGCAGCCACTGTGGGACGCTGCCTACTTCCAGGTTTAGGGTGCACGTATGCGTCACCCCCGTTAGCTCCTGCAGTGATTTTAAACAGTGGGAGCCTGCCAGCAAGTCCCGGGCAATGATTCACAGTCGGGCCCTGTTGATCGGCTGTGTACATTCACAGCCCAGAGAGTACACGGGGAACGATCTCTGTGTTTGCAGGGATGAGAAACTTATGCCGCGTACACACGGTCGGACTTTGCAGCTACAAAAGTCGGACAGCCTGTCCGACATACTTCCGGCGTACCTTCGGCGGACTTGGGGCAGACTTTCTTACGAACGGACTTGCCCACACACGACCACACAAAAGTACGCCAGCTTAGTACGCTGTGACGTACACCAAGTCCGACGAGACTATAAAACGGAAGTTCAATAGCCCGTACGACACCCTTTGGGCTCCTTCTGCTAATCTCGTGTTTATCTCGTGTTAGTAGAAGTTTGGTGAGAGACGATTCGCGCTTGTGAGACTCGTATTTTTCAGTTCGTTTTAACTGTTGTTCAGTCTGTGCTTGTGAGGTTTGTATCTGCTTTTCAGTGCGTTTGGTCAGTTGGCATTGAGAAATCTTTGTTTTATTGGCCGCTCGTTCCTGATTTTCAGGTCGTTCTTCACAGGCCTTGCTGTTCTTCAGTGCGTTCTGTTTAGTGCGTTCTGACCAGCCGACCGTTTTGAAGCCATGTTACCTGTACGTACTCGTCGTAGAGCTCGTGCATTGTATGTGCTTGGTGCTGTAGTTTATTCTTCAGCCCAAGACCAGTCCATGAACAGGGCGAGGAGG
The DNA here is from genome assembly GCA_037952925.1 of Lithobates clamitans. NCBI lineage: Eukaryota > Metazoa > Chordata > Amphibia > Anura > Ranidae > Lithobates > Lithobates clamitans. The sequence continues at coordinate 3,461,223 of JBBGZY010000239.1, forward strand.
AGTTCATGGACCAAGAATTGGTTGCTTCAGCGTGACCAGTTCTGTCACATGCCTTTGCTCCGTGAGATCCGTGAGAATAATCCTGAGGATTTCAGGAACTTTCTCCGGATGACGGACCCCGTTTTTGATCGTTTGGTGGCTTTGCTGACCCCCTATATCAGCAGGCAGGATACCTGCATGAGGCAAGCCATCACTCCGGAGCAGAGGCTGGTCGCTACCTTGCGGTATTTGGCCACAGGGAGAAGCCTGCAGGACCTTAAGTTCTCGACAGGCATCTCCCCCCAGGCTCTGGGGATCATTATCCCAGAGACCTGTTCTGCCATCATACAGGTCCTGCAGAAGGACTATATTAAGGTAAGCTATTTTTATTTTATTAGCATCACATGTTCTTTTATGTAATCTTTGATAATGTAATGTATTTCTTGCTTCAAACACTACTTCCCATCATTGCAATATAGTGTGAATGTCCCCTTTTTATCCTCACACATGCTGGGATTTTTTCCTGTTATTTTTTGTCATGCATGTATAGTTTCCTTCAATAACCTTCCCAGCATGAAGTGATGGGAACATATCCACCTAGTCTCCTCATTTTGAATGTATTTTGTTGGAGTGTATTTAGTGTGCTTATAATTAGCAATTAGCTAGATTTCACAACCCCCCCCCCACCTGAACTCACTCCAAATAGTGTGCTGCTAATTAGCAATTAGCTAGATTTCACAACCCCCCCCCCCCCACCTGAACTCACTCCAAATAGTGTGCTGCTAATTAGCAATTAGCTAGATTTCACAACCCCCCCACCCCCCCCACCTGAACTCACTCCAAATAGTGTGCTGCTAATTAGCAATTAGCTAGATTTCACAACCCCCCCACCCCCCCCACCTGAACTCACTCCAAATAGTGTGCTGCTAATTAGCAATTAGCTAGATTTCACAACCCCCCCACCCCCACCCTCGTTAAAATTTGCTTGAATGTTCTGTGGTGTTGATTTGTCTAAAGCAAATCTATGTTGCACTTTGCAAAATGCATGTGCACTCTACAAGTGCATTTGTTCCAGTGCTTTAGTAAATGAGCAGAAGCTCTGCTGATTTCCATCATCAAATCATATGCAAGCCTCAAAGTGTTTTCATTAATTGCCCTTGCATGTGATTGTGTACTGTTTGCAACATGAATGCCTTTTGACATTACCTCATTTACTGTAAGCTGGTTTGCAACTGCACCTGCAGAGTGCGACAACTGCAGTCTTGTAGCCTTTGTTATCCCTAAATTCCTGCGTGTTGT